>CM052884.1:68100210-68171961 GCA_028534135.1 Potos flavus | reverse complement strand
AAGATACTAGCTGGGCTTGAAAAAAGCATAGAAGACACTAGAGAATCCCTTTCTGGAGAAATAAAAGAATTAAAATCTAACCAAGTTGAAATAAAAAAGGCTATTAATGAGATGCAATAAAAAAATGGAGGCTCTAACTTCTAATAAGTGAAGCAGAAGAGAGAATTAGTGATATAGAAGACAAAATGATAGAGAATAAAGAAACTGAGGAAAAAAGAGATAAACAACTACTGGATCACGAGGGGAGAATTTGAGAGATAAGTGATACCATAAAGCAAAACAATATTAGAATAATTGGGACCCCAGAAGAAGAGGAGAGAGAGAGAGAGAAGGTATATTGGAGCAAATTATAGTGGAGAACTTCCCTGATCTGGGGGAGGAAACAGGCTTCAAAGTCAAGCAGGCACAGAGAACCCCCCCTTAAAACCAATAAAAATAGGTCAACACCCTGACATGTAATAGTGAAACTTGCAAATCTCAGAGACAAAGAGAAAATCCTTAAAGTAGCTCAGGACAAGAGGTCTGTAACCTCAAGGGTAGAAACATTAGACTGGCAGCAGACCTATCCACAGAGACCTGACAGGCCAGAAAGGACTGGCATGATATAGTCAGGGTGCTAAATGAGAAAAATATGCAGCCAAGAATACTTTAACCAGCTAGGATATCATTCAAAATAGAAGGAGAGATGAATAGCTTCCAGGAAAAACAGAAACTAAAAGGATTTGTGATCACCAAACCAGCCCTACAAGAAATATTAAAAGGGATCCTCTAAGCAAAGAGAGAGCCCAAAAGTAATGTAGACCAGAAAGGAACAGAGACAAATATACAGAAATAGACACTGTACAGGTAATACAATGGCACTACATCAAAAGACACAGGGTATCAGATTGGATACAAAAAGAAAGATACTCATTTTAGACCCAAAGACACCTCCAGATTTAAAGTGAGGGGGCTAGAAAACCATTTATCATTCTAATGGACATTTAAAGAAAGCTGGATGGCAATCTTTATATCAGACAAATTAGATTTTAAGGCAAAGACTGTAATAAGAGATGAGGAAGGACACTATATCATAATTAAAGGGTTAGCCAACAAGAAAATCTAACAATTGTAAATATTTATGCCCCTAACATGAAAGTAACAAATTATATAATCCAATTCATAACAAAATTTAAAAAAAATATGGATAATAATAATATAATAGTGGGGGACTTTAACATCCCCTTCACTGCAATGGACAGATCATTTAAGCAGAAGATCAACAAGAAAATAAGGGCTTTGAATAACACACTGGACCAGATGGACTTCACAGATATATTCAGAACATTCCATCCCAGAGCAACAGAATACACATTCTTTTTGAGTACACATGAGACATTCTCCAGAAGTTCACATCCTGGGTCACAAATCAGGTCTCAACTGGTACCAAAGTTTGGGATCATTCCCTGTATATTTTTGGACCACAATTCTTTGAAACCAGAACTCAACCACAAGAGGAAATTTGGAAAGAACTCAAAAACATGGAGGCTAAAGAACATCCTACTAAAGAATGAATGGGTCAATCAGGAAATTAAAGAAGAATTTTTAAAAAATCATGGAAACAAATGAAAGTGAAAATGCAATTGTTCAAAATGTTTGGGATGCAGCAAAGACAGTCCTAAGAGAGAAGTATACAGCAATACAAGTGATTCTCAAGAAACAAGAAAGGTCTCAATACACAAGCTAACCTTACACCAAAAGGATCTCAAGAAAGAATAGCAAAGAAAGCCTAAACCCAGCAGGAGAAGAGAAATAATAAAGATAAGATAATTAAAAATATAAAATCATATAAAGAAAGAAGAGAGATCACAACCAACACTGAAGAAATACAAACAAGTATTAGAACATATTATGAGCAACTATACACCAACAAATTAGTCAATCTGGAAGAAATGGATACATTCCTAGAGACATATAAACTACCAAAACTGAACCAGGAAGAAATAGAAAACCTGAACAGATGCATAACCAGCAAGGAAATTGAAGCAGTTATCAAAAATCTCCCAACAAACAAGAGCCCAGGGCCAGATGGCTTCCCAGGTAAATTCTACCGAATATTTAAGAAGAATTAATACCTACTCTTCTGAAACTGTTTCAAAAAATAGAAGTGGAAGGAAAATTTCCAAACTCTTTCTGTGAGGCCAGCATTCCTTTGATCCCCAAATGAGACGAAGACCCCCCCAGAAAGGAGAATTCAGTCCAATATCCCTGATGAACATGGATGCAAAAATTTTCACCAAAATACTAGCCAATAGGGTCCAACAATTACATTAATTAATTTAATTTAAATTAAAAATTTTTTTTAAAAATGTAAGTTATAAATAAATAAATAAATAAATTTATTTTTTAAAAATAAAATCAATAACTAGGCTCTGATTTTTCAGTCATTCAGTTTCCAAGAATTTAGCAATTTCTGAGTAAATAATAAGCTGTCAACAAATGGTAAATATTAATATTTTTTCACTTGGGCTGAAAAAAGGGGTAGTAATATAGCCAATTTGCTCTTGGAAATAATTTGTTTTAAATACTTAAACTGTTCTATTTCCTCTTAGTGGGACATGAACTCCATGAGGGCTTTGGGAATTCTGTATTTTGTACCATTCTTAGAATAGGCAATAGTGCTCTGTGTTTTAGGGGGGTCTACTCTGGCCCTCCTTTATCTGTACTGTGTGTGATCCATCTGTGAGACCAAGGGACACCCCCTCCCCCAAGCCTTCACCATCCCTCCGTCCTAGATATAATGCTCTGAAGCCCAGGCCCTTAAATTTCACTTGTGCCTTCTTCTAGGGTCTGTGAGTGACCTCTTCTCTTTCTCCAGGCCACTGAGGTTGGACTACTGCCCTGGTATATATGCACTGAGGCCTGTGGGATGATCCAGGGGCAGCGGTGTATGTGTGTAGGGTGTATGGATAGATGAAGCATGGATATGTATTCTGGAGTATCCACACCGTCTCCCTCCCTGTGCAGGGTGAAACTGGGGTAGAATGAAAAGTGGCGGGGTCTGTGGCTCTCAGGCTGCAAGCTGGGAGCTATGGTCTAGGGACTGGCTCTCCCTCTCTTCCCAAATTCTGGTATGGAACAACAAGACATCTGGGAATTCTATTTTTTTGTTGTCGTTGCTTCAAGTTTTTATTTAAATTCTAGTTAGTTAGCATATAGTATAATATGGCATCTGGGAATCCTAAGTTCAAACTTGGACCTCTAGGTATATTTTTCAAGGTTGGAGGATAAAACATATTTTATTCAACAGATTGTTATAAGCAGTGGTATTCTGGTAAGTGTTCAACAAGATGCTGCCTGAAAACACCACCTATCACCACCCAATTTGTAGCATTTGCCATTCGTTGTGGTGTATAAATGCTCCTGCCATGACCAGTTCCAAGCTACAGATGCAACATTATTGAATGTGAATTTGGGAAGAGATAAATACAGTTGGCTCTTCTGAGCTTAAAAAGCTGGATCCAGCACATCACTGTTTATAATTTTAAATATATAGACATACAATATAGGGGGTTCAAATTATATGCTCATCTTTGGCCCTCCAAATGTTAATGACACACCTCAGTGCATGGAAAAGTGCTGGCATGTAGTAGACCCTTAATAAATACCTCTTGAATAAAATAAGCCCTATTAGTTGTGTGACTTCAGATAAGCCATTTATCTATAAAGTAATCTGTACTCTATAGTTCCTGACCAAATTATGCAGTTTATGTGAAAGCATCTGGCATAGTTCTTGGCACCTTATACACAATCAATAAATGTTGTTGAAAGAATGAATAATTGATATTCAATAACTTTTAATATCTTTTCTATTATCACACTTGGGAAAAATTCAAGTTTTTTAGTTTAAGCTATTCTTAGGTGTTTGTAACTTTCTGCAGTTGTCTCTAGGTCAAGACAAATGCCCATTTCTTTTAGGGTTTTTCTTGGAGAACACTTTGAGATAGACATCTCGTTTTTACACAGTTCCCAAGGGAACAGTGCTCACACAATGTTACTCATTTTAGAAAGTTTGGTAAAATTCCATTTGGCTACTAGTCTGTTATCTGAGCCTAGAGGAGAAAGGCTGTGTTTTTTATGCTCTGACTTTGTTCTCAGCTGTCTTTTGTATCCTGGGATAGTGAAGAGAAAAAAATGGCTTAGAATTAATACCAAAGATTTAGTCATCCCATATGTTACTCTCAGTGAGGAATATATTGAGTTTTCAGGATGAATACGTGAGAAATTGGAAGTCTAAGGAGTTTAACAGTGGCATTCTCCCTCTCACCTGCTTGGTTAATTAAATGAAGCTTAGTGATGAATGATAATTTCTACTTGAGAAAGCTGTCACCCATGAACATATTCCATTGGCTGGTAATTGATATATTTAGTATAATAATTGTTTCTTTTCAGTAATTCCTAAATAGCAGGTATCTTATTTCACCTGAGGATGTTTTCTTCCCCCCCAAATATTTCAATGTTGCTACCATGTGCTCAATGAGTCATTTTTTCCCCCCCTCTTCAATACGTTTTTAGCAATTAGATAGACATCTTTTTCCCCTCACAAGGCCACAAGTAGTCTTTTGTTTTACCTGCCAATTCCTACCAAAATGTTGCTTAGCTGAGCTCTGTTTCTGTAAACTCAAAACTTTGGAAAGAAATCTCTTGTAAACATAGAAAAGATCTTGTCTGGGACTCTTCCCTTACACTATTAAAAAAAGATCTCCAAAAAGGAGTATTCTATGCTAAGACCCCAAAAGAATTGAACTCATCTGAAACTGTTAAAGAAAACACAGATTCATCGATATGACATCAGCTTAAAGGCAGAGCTCAGGAAAATCAGTAAATGTAGAGCATAATTTGCCGTTTGGAAGAATCTTAGACATCTTCTGATCTAATCATCTTATTTTATAGATGGTGAATCTGAGACATTTCTAAGCTAAAAAAACAAAAACAAAAACAAAAAACCCAGATAATATTCATGGGATACTCCAGAGATTTTCCACTTCTTTATTAGTGAGAATAGGTTGGGTTATCATGCATAAATAAATAACTGCAGAAGCTCGGTAACTTAAGACAATAGAGGGATGGGTATTTCTTACACATGACATGCTCATCACGGGTGGGTGGTGAGGTGTGCTCTATGAGCTCAAGGATCAAGACTGATGAAGTTCTAGAACATCACCAGATGCTATGACAGAGGGAAAGTAAGAACAGCTAATCATACCTAGAATTTAAAGATTCCTACCTGTAAGTGTCACATATCAGTTCCATCCATTTCATCAGCTAAGCAAATCAACAGTCATGTATCCCCTCAAGGAGGTAGGGAACTGCAATCCAGCTATGTTATTGGAAGGAGGAAACTGGAATATTTGTGAACAGCCCCAATATGTACAAATCCTCATTACTCCTATAGTCATTGACAATTTTCAAACGTGTGAACTCAGTCATTCCGTAAACATGGAATGTAAGAAAGCATAATAAGACCTTTAAAAAGATGCTTAGAGAATGCAATTATAGAAAATTAATTCTAGAAAATCACAATGGAATTTAATGGCTAACTGGCTGAAAAGTTTCTTCCATCTTTCACCTGGCTAAATTAGTAAGACAAGCAGTTGCAGGAAATTGTTAAGATATCTAAGGAAGGGATCTGCTGAAAGGTGAGAGAACATTAAAAAACCAGAGATTAGAAGAGGAAAACTGATATCGTCCCTCCAACACCATCAGTGGGTTTGGCAGTACAGATGGGTACATTAGTGTCTGGTAGCACATTCCCGATAACATTTGACATGCACAAACAGTTTTCTTGCTCACCAAGCCATTTTTCCATCAAAATTTGATTCTCTTGGATTTTTTTCTTAGAGGGACTTCTCAGGCTAATGTGAATATTTGACATTTTGAACTTAGGAGTTCTTATTCTTTTTTTTTTTTTTTTTTTTAGATTTTGTTTATGTATTTGAGACATAGTGTTGTGGGCATATGAGTGGGTGGAGGGTCAGAGAGAGAGGGAGAGAGAATCTCAAGCAGACTTCACCCTGAGCAGGAGACCCAAGACTGGTTGGATCCCACCACCCTGAGATCAGAACCTAAGCTGAAAGCAAGAGGATGCTCAAGCCACTGAGCCACCCAGGTGCCCCAAGCATTCTTATTCTAATTCAGCAAGTTGGCCTCTAGTTTATAAGCTTTAGTTTGGATATTGAAAGGCAGCCTCACTGAGTCTTATCAACTCTAGGAGACTGACATTTCTGGATCTACAGGGCTAATAACTGATTGTGGGAAATTCACTCAGGAAATGCTACTGGATATGACTTTCTACTCACCATTCAGGTAGTCTGGCAGCATCTGACCTCCTGTCTCAGTCTTCCAAAGACAGTTCTTGCCCTCTCCATTGGCAATGTTCTCTTCAAAGTATGATGTGAAAGATGCTAGTTAACTTCCCTTCTTAATATGATCTCCTTTCTGCCCAAAGAAAGTTCAGTTGTGATGTTACCAGGTGTTACCAGGAATTGTACAATTCCTCTGTCCTTGACTTTTCAAGGAAATAATCCGGCGATGAGACTCGATAGAGTGTTAAAGTGGTGAAGGTTTTATTTAGCAACGTGAAAATACTCTCCACAGTCGTAGGAGCAGCCTGACCGGGAAGGTAGGTTGCAGCCTGCCGAGATCCACATTGGGTTATTTTTATGGGGATCTATTTATGGGGGTCTCATCCTTCCTATCTTGTCACTGTCATGCCACCTTCTGGATCTGCCCGGGTTTCCTCCCTTCCAACCTTTGACGCAGACTCATGTACACCCTCTTCCCATGAGCACCTAAGCAAAACTACTGGGGGTGTGGGGGAAGGTGGCTAAAACCACATATTCTTTGAGAGAAATCCAATGTTGTCACTAATGTTTACTGAGCAATTTTTATAGAGCAGAAACTTTGGTCTGTGTTTGTGCTTTATTTTGTTTAATCTTCACAAAACTCAGTGAAGTAAATGCTATTATTCCCACTTTATAGATGAGTAAACTGAAGCTCAAAGAAATTTGGTAACTGGTTCAGTTTCTAAGCTGGTAATTAGCAAGGGTAGGATTTGAATGTAGTTATAAGTTCAAAACCTGAGCTTCTCATTACTATGTAGCAATGTAAAGACTAAAAGCCACTGCAATAATCATTTACTCATTTATTTAACAAGCATGTTTAAGAGCCCACTATGAACTCTTCAAGATGCTCCACAAGGAGCTGTTATTCCATTGAGGAACATAGGCAAAAGCAAATAAGTTAATGAGATAATTTCAGTTAGTGGTAAGCGGTATAAAAATACTGAACAGGGTAATCGGATAAAGAGAAATTTGAGTGAAAGGATATTAGTGTGCTGGTCCAGGGAAGCTTTTTTTTTTTTTTTTTTTTTAATTTTATGGAGAAAATGCTTAAGCTGAGACCTGAATAATGAAACAGAACCAGCTTTTGGGAAAGGGTGAAAAACCTTCCAGGAAGAGAAAACAGGACAGGAAACAGTGTGAGAACATTCCAGGCAGAAGAAGAGCAATGAAAAAATGTTTGATAGAGGTCAGGGTGGTGCACTTGAGGAAGAGACAGAACCTTGCAGATGCACAGATAAAGGGAAAGTAGAAATAGTCAACGTTAGACAGATGGGCAGGAAAAGTGCGGAACAACATCTACTCTTGGATGTAACTAAAAGGCCCAAGAGGGAAAAGGTGAAGAGTCTTGGAAGGCAGAAGTTTTTATGCATACATATATTTCTTTCCAGGGCCTAGCCCTGCTCCTAGGAATGCTTAACTTTTATCTCCCAAGGCCCAGAGGTATATACTGCAGTTTTGGTTTTAGATATGCAAACCATCGTATTCCTTCAAACACCTGTTGAACACAAGATAGGCGATTGTCTATAGTACTGACTACAGTTGGGTCCAGCAAACATTCTT
This sequence comes from Potos flavus, assembly GCA_028534135.1. Lineage (NCBI taxonomy): Eukaryota > Metazoa > Chordata > Mammalia > Carnivora > Procyonidae > Potos > Potos flavus. Next base: position 68,164,018 of record CM052884.1, on the reverse strand, counting down.
CCTTTTTTTTTAATTTATTTTTAAAAAGATTTTACTTACTTATTTGAGAGAGAGAGAGAGAGAGAGCGCGCGCGCTCATGAGAAAGAGGGAAGGGCAGACTCCACGCTGAACAGGGAGCCCTACGTGACTTGAGCGGAAGGCAGAGGGTTAATTGACTGAGCCACCCGGGGGCACCTCCAGCAAACATTCTTACAAACAGCTGGGCCTCAGCCACCTCCGCCTCTCCAGCAATTAGTGCTTAGAATTTTTACATTCAGAAGGATGTGTAACACACTGATGGTGGCTGAGGTTAACTCAAAAAGCAAAAAAATAAGACTATATGAATGTTACCTGTGGATTTGAGTACAGAAACTGATACACTGTTGACTTCCCAAGATTATCAAATGGCTCTCAAACCAATACTGTAACTTAGGTAACACTGGTCTGAATCTTATTCGTCTATCTTGAAATTAATGGATTTCTTTTGAGTCTCAATACAAAGTTTCAAGTGACCTCAGTGATGGACCATGTCTTTTATTCTTTAGCTAAATTCTAGGAGTCCCAGTGGGACCCGAGGAAACTTTCCATGCTGTTTTCTTTTAAGTGTATCTCCTGCATGAACCCTTTCTGGAAAACAGCAGTCAAATTACTTCAACAAAGTAAAAAATAATTCTGTTTGCTGAGTCGTTGTTTAACAAATGAAGTACTCTCAAGGGTGCTTGAATACCTCAACAAAACACTTCAACATATGCCTGGGAAAATGGATTTAGGATTTGATAATATAATGTGGAGGATGAATTTAGAATGTGGAAGATGAATTTAGAATGTGACTAGGAAAAAAAATGCTACATTGAAATCTCTTCAAGAACATTGTCCAAATGTGTGTAATTCATGGGCAAACTTACATTTGGGAAAGTATATTAATGTCTTTTGCGCACTTGAAACTAGATTCCAAATCTTATATTCTTATCCAGATGTATTTACAATATGTTTTATTTGTTCTTAACTTTATAGGGTTCTTTGCTTTTCTTTCATGATCATTTTTCCAATTAGCTCACAAGGCTCTGATTGCATTTTTGGCTTACAAGAGTGTAACTCCTTACTCACTGCATGACTGGAACAATGGGAGAAGAGGATACACTGTTTATATAAAGCATTTGAGAAACAATGATTTATATGGTCATTATTTGTCTAGCCAAATATGAATTCCTCAAAATATTTGATTTTTTTCCTACTTCAGAGAATATGTCATCTCGAGTATCAAAAGCCACTAAAAAAATGCTTCATCCAGACATGTGTACTTGATTTGCAAATATAGGAGTAAATTTCAATTTTGAGATGCTTTTAGGTAGATAAATTAGAGATATAAAAACATCTCAATGGAAAAATTGTTTTACTCTTCTAGTAAACTAAAGGATTAAGTTGGTCCATTAATAGCTTTAAAAAAAAAAAAAAGATAAACATAGAGCTCTAAGACTGAAAGCCTCCTGAAATATAAGTGGAAATCTGGACTCGTTTTAAAAAAATTTTTAAAAACTTTTATTTATTTATTTATTTATTTATTTATTTATTTATTTATTTGAGAGAGAGAGAGGGAGAGAGAGAGCATGATTGAGGATAGTAGCAGAGGGAGAGTAAGACAGACTCCCTGCTGAGCAGGGAGCCCAACTCAGGGCTGGATCCCAGAACTCCCGGATCATGACCTGAGGGAAGACAAATGCTTAGCTGACTGAGCCACCCAGACACCCCTGGACTCATTTGTTTTAGAGTACATTAGCACTACTTTGTTACTCCCATGTGCCCAGTCACAGATACACCTAGAATAAGATTTTTTAATTTTGTCCCTCTATAATTAGTAAGAGGATTATTATTACTGACTGCTTTATCAATACACAATTTCAAATAAAATAAATAAAATTTATTTAAAACAAAAAACTTAAAATAAATAAAATAATACAATTTAAATGTAAACACATTTAATTAATTAAATAATGTAATTAAAAATTTAAAAACATAAAATTTAAAATAAAAAAATTATAACTTACTATATTTGCTATAGTACTAAGTTGAATAATAGTAATGTAAATGTCGGGCATACAAGAATTGTGATATAGCACATGACTTGGCTAACTTATTTCTCAGTGAGGTTGAAAATAAAAGAAACCATTAAATGGAAATCATAGTTGCATAATTCGGGAAAATGAAGATTTTTGTTTTATATTCAAAGAAACATTTTTTATCTGTATCACTTTCTTTTGTTATAAAATCTTACATGATCATAAAATGTTAAACAATGCAGAACTAATAAAGTGCACAACTCAAGTTCTCTCTTTATTCCCTTGTCCTCAAACTACTTTGTAAGAGAGAATCATGGTAAGAGTTTGGAGAATATTTTTCCATATTTGAATGTTTCTATAGACTTACTTAAAGATATGCCCATACACACACACATACATGTGCACACATTATGCATGAGGCATGTGTAAGTTCACATGTAAATTCAAGAAATGAGATCATAGTACATATAGTTCTGCAACTTGATCTTTTACTTATGTTGTAGAAACCTACCATGTGTGCACACGTAGTGATGCTTTGCTATTTTCTACCAATGATATTGAAACAATGAGATTTTTCTCCCCCCCCAGTATGGTAAAATTGGAAAAGATTGTTAAGGCCTGTCCTTAGGAGGGCATGGAAATATAGGTCCTCTTATAGCCAGTGGGAGGGAATGTCAATAGTGATGATATGAATAGTTACAACAGTTTTCCAGGTAATTTTGGCAGTGTATAACAAAGTCTTAGTGTGCAATACCTTTGGACCAGAAATTCCTCTGCTAGTTCTCTAGCTTAGAGAAATAATCCCTCATATGCACAACCATATATGGAAAGATGTTTTCATTGAAGCAAATTCTGAATTAAAAAAAAAAGATAAAAACCTAATGTTATCAATATTGTAGAATGGCTAAATTAACTCATATCTCTCCACTTATTGGTCACATTGCACCAGTTGGCTGGGCTCCAGCTGTACTAGACAGTTCTTGGCTGTAGTTCCTGAGTTGTGTTCATGTCCTCTTCATGTGTCTCCCATCCTTTTTGGACCAGTGACCAACTAAGGCATATTCTTCTCATGGTGAAAGGCAGGAGTGAAAGGGGGCCAGCCAATCCACATAAATGCTGTTTAAGTTCTTGCTTATACCAAGTCTGCCAACATCCCATATACCAAAGCAAGTGCCATAGCCATGGTCTAATGAATGGGCAGGATTCATGCTATTCTCCTCCAGCTTATGGTGGAGGTCAAGGGGGAGGGAGTGACGACTTGCAAATAATCTAATGACATCTATTATGTTAATAACCTAAACTACTTTAGACAGATCCGGCCAGGTTTCCAGCAAATTGTAGATACAAAGAAGTGTAATCCAGTCTAGTTGAATTTAAAGCCTCAATGTCATAATCAATTTATTGCTTTTGTCCCACTCTTTTGCATCCAACTTCAGATTGACCCAGGGCAAAGATCTCCCTCTTTTCTCTCTTCCTTTTCTTGGTCTCTCTAGTATGGAAGAAGATGGAATAGGACAAGTGTCTTTAACTTAGCAGGTCACTTCAATTCTGCATGTCTCTTGGCAGTCTCTGAGTCTCTGGCTAAGACCGGCTGGCTGCTAATGCAAACATTCAATGTTGGCTCTATTCCGGGATGTGAGAGGGCCCTTTGAGATTTCCTTATTGCATAGTTCTCTAATATGAGATTATTTCTAGCTTAACTTTCTTAAAACCATTCAGTTTGTGCTCCTGGCAGTTTATCCCACAGTTTCTTGATGCTTTTGGTATCTTACTGAGTGCCCAGCCCTCTTTGACATATGTGTTACCAGCAAGATATTTCCTGTTTAACTACCTTCTGCAATGTCCAAGTAACCTTGCTATTTTCACACACCTTTGGAAGTCTCACCATCGATGTGCCTATCTGCTTGCTGCCATCTTTCTTTTGTCCTTTTCCCTTGTTGAAATAGGTAGATTAGCATGTGTATTGCTTAAGCAAAGTCCAACTGAGGAATGAGATGACAATTCCATACTACTGTAGGCAACCCCAGGTTCTAATGTGGTTCCCCGAGTGACTTTATGACTTGGTTTGGGGTGAAGTTAAGGGGCACTGTCTCCCAGCCCAATGACTCCTTACTCCCACACACTTCTGGCTCTGACATTCTCTTTATTTGGGCTGGAGGTTGGAGGGAATGGGGAGAGGAAGATGAAGTTGTGTATCTGAGACATGGTTGGTTTGGAAGGGCCAGGTCTATTGTTTCTAAGTAAGTCTTAGAGAGAGTCTGGCTCAACTTTGTTTTTCATTCTTTTAAAAATGTCACGCTTTCAACATCAGCATTGGGTCTTAAGAGTCAATTCTAAGGAAATGAGAGCAATTCTATTCAATTTCCTATTACATAGTATATGTGAAATGGATTTCCAGTCAAGAGCAGCCATGCTACTAAGGAAATTGTTTATCTTGAAGGATATAACTTGAGTGTCATCGAAAATATCCTGTATTGTTAAAAACACACACTCTTAGGGGTGCCTAGGTGGCTCAGTCAGTTGAGTGTCTGATTCTTGATCTCAGCTCAGGTCTGGATCTCAGGGTCAGTGAGTTCAAGTCCCATGTCGAGAAAAATACACTCTTAAAATTCTAAACTGATGGAGCCTAGGGATAAATGTTGTTTCCATAAGGACTAAACCAAGAGAATATCTCAGTCTCTTCTATTTTCAATTCAGTTGTCAGGCACCCTGTTTCTTGGGTGGGCCAGAATTCAGTAGATAATTGGAACCATCTTGAGATGCAAAGTGCAAGGATATTATCTGAACTCACCATATATAGTACCAGCTTTAGCTTTCCCAATAGAAAAACTTGCATCAAGATAAGGAAATTGTTATTCTTTCCAATACATTGTGGATAACATTACTGACTCAGAGCTAGACTTTTGGCTGCTTACCATGATGGGGAGGAATAAGGGGTGCTGGAATGAGAGAAAACTGCATTATAATCCTGATGTACTACTTCCTAGCTCTGTGATTGCAGGCAGTTAACCTTTCTAAGTTCAGTATCTGCATCTGAAAATTACAAATCCTAATAACTACCAGATGACATTATGGTGGTTAAATGGTGCAGTGTATATAAAGTTCTTAGCACTCAGTATGTGCTTAACAAATGGTTACTATTATTATTTAGAAAAGTAAGAAAGCAGACAACTGATTGGATTAGTAGGACGTGTACATGATTAGCTAGACAATATCTGCTACTGTCTCCTAGTAACTTAGACCGCAGAAATTATTTGAAAAGCCCTGTCTTCTTACATGTCTTAATTTTTAAGAACCTACAATTAATATTGATTATTCTTGAATGCATTAGGCTCTAATTGACTATCCGGCCAAAACTAAAAAAAAGAAAAGAAAAATTCTATATTGGGCAAAGGAATTCCCAGGAAAGGTGGTCTTAGATGACAATCAACATATACTGATTTTCAATGTTATGATTGTTTCCGTTTCTCATTATTTCCCTGTGTTCATTCCAATGCTCACACACATACCATGTCAGTCAGTGTAGTTTCTTTTACAAGTTACTAATTCAAGGATGACTAGTTCTCTGCATAATGCAGTTGGTTAGTGGGCATCCATGGATTCAAGCATAATAAGGAAGCACCTCACATCTTTTCTTAGGTTATGTTTTTTATACTCTAGCAAACTCAGTCCCCAGGGAGCACATGTTCCCTAGAATCACAGAACTTGTTGCTCATGGCCTGCCATTATCAAGTGATTGTCCAAGGTCATTTTTGATCTTCAGTATTTATCTTTACAGGAAGCAACTTATATTACACTGGGAAGACCATGAGATTTGGAGCCTGCGGTCACCAGCTGTCCACTCAAATTTATTCTTCCCACATTTGCCAGACTCCCCCACAGTTAAGTGTGCTCATGTGACACTTTCTCTAATGCAACTTCAGTAGGAATAATTACTATCACTCTAAACCTGGTCTATACATCTCTCTAGTGTGTTCTTTCATGTTCTTCCCTCCATACAATGGTAAGGATCTAGAGGGCTATGGAGCCACAGGTGGAAAGAGTTTAGGCCACGGGATGACTACATAGAGCAGAGTTACTCCAGTGACTCAAATGATCAGCCTGGGACCCTCATGTGGATGAGAAGTGAATATCTATTGTGCTAAGACACCAAAAGTTTGGGGGTTAGTGTCACTGCAGCTTAATCAAAACAATATATAATCAGAGTTACATCCAAATCTGATATTTAATTTTTTTTTAGATACTTAGTGTTGGGCTGTTCACTTACCCTCTATGAGTCTGTTATTTTGTATAAAATATGGACATAAAAGTAGCTACATCACAAATTATTATTAGAATTTTAGATGAGGTATGTAAATCACTTAAGTTAAAGGTATATAAAGTTGTTTTTCCTTTGTATTGCACCTAGGAGCACAGCACTGGATTAATCATAGTCTTTGGCCATGAAGCACTCTCATCACTGACTCATGAACTTGTTTAGTTGTTTGCTTATTTGTTCATAATTACTTATTTGTTTTAAAAAATACAGCAATCACTTAAGGATTCACTGCTCAATATAAGAACCAGAATTTTACTTGCAAAGTCCACTTTGGCCACTCTATATGGGGTAGGTCCCAGTTATCTAGCATGGCCAGATGTCAGACCATAGAAGAAGATTCTGGTTCTTGGGTTGTAGAAATTTAATCTGTACAGTTGATGTTAATCTGCTTCTCTCTGAATGTGATTAGAGTCCAAACTAAAATAGCAAAGTGACATAGCAGAACTTTTAGTCCAGCCCTGTCTTACTGGTTGAGTCTTCTTGGTAGATCTTACCATCAACCTCTCTCCTGCAGTGATCAGGAGGTCAAGTTCCCCATCTATCACTTGTAGCTGTATGATGATGTGAGTGAATGGCAGAATTTGCTGCCTGACATGAATATTCATGTTTCTAGTCCATCATGGGTCATAATCAGGGTGCTGTGGTCTAAGCCCTGAGGGGACTAGAATTGGTGTCACCTTAAGTATTTTTCCATTGCTGGTTTCCATGGTGCTTTGCAGGAGGCCAGCTCCACAACTAGGAGATCAGCTTGCAGTGGATTGGTCTTTGAAAGTTAAATCTTTACCTCTCAATCCTATTCATCTAAATTTTTCTCAACATCTGGTCATTGGTAAACATTAGCAATTTCATTTTTATTATTTTGCCAATCAAAAGGGTCTAAAATGATAGCTTATGTTGTAATTCGTATTTTCCGGATATCTGATAAAACTAAATCTTTCTTTGTATGTATATTGGCAGTATGTTTCTCTTATCTCCAAGAGCTTGTTCGTGCATTTGGCCATTTGTTATTGTGTTATTTGTCCTTTTCTTATGATTTCCAAATACTCTTTATATGTTTTTATTGATCTTTTATTTGTTATACATATTAAAATATCTTCCAGCTTATAACATGAATTTTCATTTTCTTTAATGTGTCTTCTCATTAGCAAAATGGTCTTGATTTTAAGACAGTTAAATTCATCCGTTTTTTTCCAACCATTTTTTTCATCCATTTTTTTTTGGCACATTTTGTTTTTTAAGAAATTCTTCTCTCCCTTAAGGTCAGAAATAAATTCGCCTATATTTCCCACTAAAATGTTCACTTTGACATTGAGATCTTTAATCCATCTGGAATTGATTTTTGTGGGTCTGGTAGAAATCTAATTTTATTTTTTCTTATGTGCATAACCAATTTGTGGTGGTTTACCTATTACATCATTAATAATCTTTGGAATATTGGTTAACCCATATTCTATAGGTTAAACTTATGCACGGGACAGAATGGACCACCACATCCTTTCTTCCCTGAGACAAAGTCCCCATTATTACTCTAACCAAGAGAGGGAAGGTTGTCTCCTCACTAAGAAATCCCATATTTGAGAAAGAAAACAATTTTTCTCTATGCTTCCAAAGGGAAAAACCAACCCACACTATTATCTGCAATTCCGATTCAGCATACATTCCTCCATCTGATTCTGCAAACCAATGTCGCTGTTGAATCAGAGTCTGTGGTGAAGCCAGAGGCCCAAACTAACAGCACAGTCCCTTACAGCCACTTCACAACGACACAGTGCCGACAATCATACGCAGTTGCTTTGGAACAACACGACTTGTAGATCCTTGCCAGAACTCCCAGTAACAGTGCAACACATAATTTGTCTAAGAAGTGTTTAAATGAAGAGTTGCTGAAATCTTATTTGTCAACATTCTGGAATGTAATCTTGTGAGCAGTTTTCTGAATGGTGGTGAAATATTCTAGTTTCACAGTTGCTATGGGTCTGAGAAAAGCTTGTTCATTCAGTTTGATTCAATTCAACTGCAGTTGCTGAATACCTAATACACCATAGGTCGATTATACAGACTTTATTAAGCACCTATTATGTAAAAGGCACTGTGCTGGGGAGGTGATGAGAAGCCATTTTGCTGCTTTCATAAGGAGACTAAACACTTCCTGACAGCAAGCAATAAAAGCCCACTACTTGAAGCAAACGAATTTAGTAGAAGAATTTCAGGAGATCACAGAATCAGAATTATTTTCTCTTATCATTTATAATGCCCATATGAGCAAAGAACTATACAAACAAAATTCATATAACCACTAATGACTTAAATGTACATTTGTCATTGTACTTCTGTCTTTCTCTCCATATAGTCATTTTTGTAAGAGGGAGGACAAAATAAATATCAAAAGTTTATAAAAACAATTTTGACTATAGGCATCCTTGTTTATACCTTGTAGAAGCCAGATAAAAAATTTGAGAAAACATGAGGAATGGTATAAATGTTATTACCTTTGAAATAACCTGAGTAATATTACTGGAGATCTAATGAGCAGGGGACATGTTGTAGAAAATTAGACTTTTGTTGTTTTCTTCTGTGAAAAATCTATTTATTTGTACTGTATATTAAGTATTTATATTTGATTTGTTTCAGTGCTAATGAGATTGTTAGATACAAACAGCCAAATAAAGTGTTGAAATATTCAATATGCTGGGATTTATAGTTTTGATAAATTCTATAGCTGACAACGGAGTTGTTTTAGAGAACCTGATTTCTAGTGCAAAAGGACTACCTAGCCAAGGCTTCAAACTCGAGATACTTATTGAAAATGTCCTCAAATGCAATGAAAGGGTTACAATATTTTTAAAAAATGTAGTAGAAAGACAAGGCTTAGAAATGATAGAAACCGATGTATAATATGATATGACATAACATATTGTAGCATGATTGTAATAGATATGATACATAATAGATAGATTGTATAATATATATTATATACTTTACATTTATTATTTATGTGTGTTTATATAATACACATTATATATATGTGTATATATAAATGTCAATCTACATATATAAATCCAGAAACCCAAAATGCAGTAAACATGGGCTATTTGGCAAATATCTGCAGCATTCTGTATGCTGGTGATATTGTAGTGACTGTTACTCTGTCCTCCCCTGTCATAAAAATGCCCCTCAAAATCCCAAAAGCTTCTGATTGATTGAGGTTTGGCCACAGTCCTAGACTGGCTGAACGAGAGTCTGGTCCATAGCTGGAGGTAGGCATTTGCAAGCCGGGAATTACCTTTCCACCAACTTTAAATATAAGGAGGACAAGGTTATTCCCCCACAAGAAATTGGGGGGCCATTGAGAAGAGAGATAATGTTGGGAACTGCCTACCACAAGCAAGGTGGACATTGTCATGTTACAGAGAGAAGAAGGAAGATGAGAACCAATAAGGGGCCATCGAATTTGGAGATGACTTAGAAGATCATTACTGTTGGTGAAAGACAATAAGGGACCCTCTAAGAACACACAGAAAGTGAAATATGGCCACGGAGACTTAAACCATAAAACAAGGACTTGAAGTTTGATGGATCAGAGACAAGCAGGGTTACATAAGAGACAGTTGCTGTCCAGGCCAGTTAGACAGGACTGAAACCTGATTGAAGGCATTACCATATCAAAGGAAAGAATGTGCCATTCAGAAGGGATGTTGGCCAACAAGACAGAAGCAGACACAAGCCAGAGAAATGAGTGCCCTGATTAGACAGTATAAACATCCATTTTTTTTTTTACAGGCAGATGCCTCCTTATCCTGCAAGCAGACACACTGGAGTCATTAAACATTCTGATCACCCGAGTTGACTACAAGAGATCCAGTTCTTTGCCTGCTAAGGTACCTTCTGATAAATTGGCTTCCATGTGACTTTTCTACTGGGAAAGGACATGCAAAAGAAATAGTTTGTTCCATATCTCTTTTAAAACATATACCCTGGGTTCTACATCCAAATCAGCACAAGTCACTATCACAAACGTAATCAACTCTGAGAAACTAGTAAGACCAAGTTTATGAGTAAATTTTAAGAGGGTAGTCTCAGAGAAGTGATGGCTGGGTAAAGCCAGACTTGAGGGGGTTAAACCATGAAAATATCTTAATAACACTCTTGTATGCTTTCGTGGTGTCTAAAAGTTTTCAGAACACTTTCACTTACGTTATCTCATTTCACTATTTTTTGAGGGAAGCAAGAATTTCAAAACCCACTTGAAAGTAAGGATTCTGGCCTTTAGAGATTATATAATTTTCAAGTGAGAAGTGTGGGGAGAGAGCTATTTCTTCTGCTATTTTGGTGTTTTCCCTTTGGTCTACACTTCCTATAATTTCTTAAGTATTGTGGTGATCACAGTGGGATTATAAAAGGTGGGTAAGACAGTTTCTGGCCCTCGAAGAGCAGGCAGTACTACAAAGCTACATGCTTACCTAATTTATTTTGTATTTAAGCCTTAAGAAGGATCAATTCAGTCATCCACTAATCCAATCTAAGCACCAGAGCTGTCATGGAGAATATGCAGATAAGAACTTGCCCTCATCAACCTTTCAAACATGGAAGGTATGGGGTTTCTACTTTCTGTTTGCTTTGAGGCTGAGGAGCTTAGAACTCTAAATTATTGAATGTGTATAACTATGCACAGTGCCAGCAACACTGTATGACTTATTTTACAAAATTCTCTTAAACCACTTTATAAGGGAAATTTCCCAAATGAAAATCTTTTGAGGGGATTCTCAGCTCACTTATCATCTTCTTTGTAGATGTGTCTTTCCCCAGACAAACTATAAACTCTATGAGGGCAGGGGCTGGCTGTCCTGCCCACAGCTGCGGTCTCAGAAGCTAGCAAGGAAGGTACTCCATAATGGTCCTGAACAATGGGAAGAACTTGCCTTTTAGAGATAAATAGCTAAATAAATTTCCCAGTTTCTAGAGATTGCAAGTGGTGAATCAAAGATTCAAACAAAAATCCAAATGAATCCAGAGTCTGTGTTTACTTGTTGATCTGAATCTTATCTCTCTGTACAATCGAGTGACAGTATTTTTTTGCTCAAACTCAACTCAGAGTTATATAACTATGAATATCCATTCCATTTATGCTAATAATTTACCTAATCTTCTGTTAAGACAGACAAAACTAAGCTTTGAATAAAGATCAAAAAGGTGATTTTTTAAGAGATTTTATTTATTTATTTGAGAGAGAGAGAGAGAGATCACAAGTAGGCAGAGAGGCAAGCAGAGAGACAGGAGGAAGCAGGCTCCCTGCTGAGCAGGGAGCCTGAGGCGGGGCTTGATCCCAGGACCCTGAGATCATGACCTGAGCCAAAGGCAGAGGCTTTAACCCACTGAGCCACCCAGGCGCCCCCAAAAAGGTGATTTAAAGAAAAATTTTAAGACAGATAGAAACCCAAGATGCATATATATATATATATATTCATAGATATTACATGTATATGCATATATGTTTACATATATGTTTACGTGTATTTTTTGTGTAAATATATATGCATAGATAAGTATGTACATATTTATATGTACACATATATATATTTATATATATATTGTATGTATTTGTGTATGTGTATAAAACCAACATTTATGGGGCACCTGAGTGGCTCAGTTGGTTAAGTGTCTGACTCGGTTTCATCTCAGGCCATGAAGTCATATTTGTGGGACTGAGTCTTGCATGGGGTTTCACTCAGCATGGAGTCTGCTTGAGATTATCTCTCTCTCTCTGCCCCTCCCCCTGCTCACACTCTCTCTCTAAAATAAACAAATAAATCTTAAAAAAAAAAAACAAAAAACCAGCATTTATAAAATACATAAAAGTGTAAGGAATAAAATAGACTTATTTAATTTTATCACCCCCCATATATGTTTTATACACACATCAAAAGTGACATTAGTTGCATTATTTCCTTTTCGCTTTTATTCTTTTTCTCTTTTCGATCTTCATTTACTCATCTTCGTTGTTTGGCTTTAGAGGAAGGGTCTTAGCTGCTTACTCACCAGCTCCCTCACAGCCCTGAGATAATGTGTCCACAGCACTCTGGCGTTTGGGTCACTCAACTTTGGACCTCCTCTGCTTTCCTCTTTCCCAGCAACGAAATATTTTCTAGAAGAAGGAGGAAAGATATTGCCATGTTTCTCTCTTGCTGACTTCCTCTTTTAAGAACACTTTCTTTGTGGGCGCCTGGGTGGCTCAGTGGGTTAAAGCCTCTGCCTTCAGCTCAGGTCATGATCTCAGGGTCCTGGGATCGAGTCCTGCATCGGGCTCTCTGCTCAGCAGGGAGCCTGCTTCCCCCTCTCTCTCTGCCTGCCTCTCTGTCTACTCGTGATCTCTCTGTCAAATAAGTAAATAAAATCTTTAAAATAAAAAAAAATATTTTAAAAAAAAGAATTCTTTCTTCGCATTGCCTGGGTGGCTCAGTCCTTAAGCGTCTGCCTTCAGTTCAGGTCATGATCCCAGGACCCTGGGATCGAACACCGCAGTTCACTCCCTGCTCAGCGGGAAGCCTGCTTCTCCCTCTACCACTCCCCCGCTTGTGTTCCCTCTCTCACTGTGTCAAATAAATAAATAAAATCTTAAAAAAAAAACAAACAAAACTTTCTTTATGTAAAGAAATTCCCAAATGAACTCTGTGCTTCGGAAACACAAAATGCTCTTTTAAAAACTTTCCTCACACTTTGAAAAAAGTATTTCTTCAAACTGAGCGAGAATTTTCCCTTTAATTTCAATTTCTAGTGGAGTAATAGAGCAGATTCCACATCTTCTTTTCCTGAGCAATTTTTGTAAAATGAATTTCTGATAGCTAAGGGGATTCCTTGCCTACTTAATTAATTAGTAGCCGGATCTTTAGAAGGTGCTTTAAAATAGTTTAAAAAATATTCTATATTCTGCTGCCATAGAAAGTTTAAAGTGATAATGTCACTTATGAGAGAATAGTTAATTGAACAGTACCTAGAAAGAAAATAATCCCCACTCTCCTGCTGGACATAATCGCGTGAAAATTTTATCAAAACAAGTCATATCTTCTCTGACTTCCCTCTCCAGTTCTAATCCATTCATTTGTTTATTTATTTATTTGAGAGAGAGAGAGAGAGCACCAGCAGGGGGAAGGACAGAGGCAGAGGGACAAACAGATTTCCCACTGCCAGGGAGCCCAATGCGGGCTCCATCACAGGACTCTGGAATCATGACCTGAGCCGAAGGCAGAAGCTTAACCGATTGAGCCACCCAGGCGCCCCTCTAATTCCCTCATTTAGAAACTGTTACAGCAACATCTGCTTCTCAGTTAACTCATCTGTCCTCGTTGCAACTGTCGATCTATTCACTTAATTTACAAATATTTACACCTATTCACTTAATTTACAAATATTTGCAAACATTTACTGAGCACTCTGCTCTATGCCAGGCATTGTCCCAGGCACAAGGGTTACAGCAAGAAGCAGTACAGGCAAAGTCCCTGTTCTCAGTGTTTTTCTCTTGTTGGGGGAGACAACAGGAAAGTAAAGAAAATAATTTTAGGTAGTGATTAGAGCTTTAAAGAAAATAAAAAAGTGTAATGTGACAGAAAGAGAACGCGGTAGAGGTCTACCTTAAATATGATGTTTTTTTGCTACCGCCGTGTAGCAAGTGACCTGCACACTTTGTGGTTTAAACCAATGGCAATTTAAATTTCTCACAATTCTTTGGGTTGACTGGGTTCAACTGGGCAGTTTTCCTGTTCCACATTGTGAGATGTGTTTGCCGATGTGGCTACATTCAGTGGGGAGATCTGTTGGCCCTGCCATGATCAACACGGCTTCTCACCTTCCCCAGTCTCTCTCCACATGGGCTCCTTCATTCAGTGGAGTAGCCCAATGTTCCTCACCCCTTGATGGCTAGCCTCCAGGAGCAAGGGTGGAAGCTGACAGGCCTTTTAAAATTTGAGTCCAGACCTGGCACAGTGTCACTTTCGACACAGTCTATTGGTAAAAGCAAGTCACAAGGTCATCCAAATTCAAGGGGAGGGAAGTAAATGCCACTTTCTGATGAATGAAGTAGTAAAGAAATGGGACTATTTCTAATTCATCAGAAGGTATATGATTATTTGGTTACTAACTTGTTTTACTAGACTTTTAAGTTCTAAGAACATAGAGATAAATCTATTGTTGCTCACTGTTGCTGCATAGGTGTCTAGCACTGATACCAAAAATGAATGACAATGTCAATAAATGTCAGGAAAGGATAAGGAAAGCAGATACTTGATTCATGTTACCTCCTCCCCATCTTGTAATCATGAAAGGCACTACATTATGAATCATAGAATTTTTTCTCCTTGAACTTTAATAAGACTTTGACACAGTGATCACAGCAGCTTTTACCAATCAAAGTCTTTATGTATTATACATAACACTATTGACAGGATCCTCAGAGAAGGCTTCAGGGAGGCAGAATGAGCTAGACTTAGAAAGATATATAAGACTTGAAAAGGTAGAAAAAAGACCCCCAGTGGTCAATAGTGTTCCTTTAGATGAATTAGAACATGGTGTTCTCTCTTGACAGATGAATAATTTAAAAAAGAAAAAAGAAAGACCACCCAAATAACAAAAAGACAATATCCCTCTTCTGGCTGGACACATTCCTTTGGGTTTGTGAGCAGACAGGAACATATGTGTGAAGAAAAAGGAGCCCCTTTCTTCAGGCAGGTATACTCCTAGTCCAGGAAATATGGCTTAACTTAAACCTTTTACGGGTCGCACAAACTTCCCATGAGTGTAAAGAAACCATGAGAGGGTATTTGGATAGGAGCAGTTACAGGGAAACATAAATGGAGGTTATTCTTGAGTTCTTCATTCTCAATTCTAGAGCTCCCCTTTCTTATAAGCAATGGTCTTTCAGGTTGAAGATTCATACCTATGATTCTTTATTTTAGGACCAGTTGATTCTACCCTATTATCAGCTGGGTTTACAATGATGACTAGCAAGTATCCAACAATGATTATAATTCCTCCATGTCAAAACCACCAAGTGAGGAATGAAAGCACCAGTCAACCAGATGTTTTGTCTACATCATGCCAAACTATTAGTTAGACTAAATAAACACCTCTCATCCCCTTTAATTGTCTTGCCAACGTGTAGAGGAAGCCCTTTCCATTGGTTACAATAGAAAGAACACAAATCCAGCCTTTTTGTCTGTGGAAGCCAAGGAGATAAATTTAGCCTGTTGATAGATGCTTTCACTTTTCAGTCAGATGTTGGGGCATTATAATCATAATACTATATAAAATATATGAGTTTGCATCAGGATGCCTGGAACTCTCTGGTGTCTTTATGCTGTAATGTATTAGACAAAACTTTGTAATACACGTCTTGCTAAAATTCTATTTACTTCATACCTTGAATCCTGTAATACACTAATTACCTTTGGGAAGGATTTTAGTCTGATATTCAAGATCTTCAGTCTAACTACTACCTTCCCCTGATCCCACTATGTCCTTAGGATTCACACGTTATAGGTCAGGGTTTCTCAACCTGGGCTAGATAATCCTTTGTTGTGGGGATTGTTCTATGCACTGTAAGATGCTTATCAGACTCTTTGGTCTCTAACCACCCCCTCCCTTTTTTTCCTGTGTCACATTCTATCCCTCAATGCATGTGGTTCTTTCACTTTGATACAACTTTGTTGGGAAGTGGGGTGGGTAGTGTGTCAGCGCAGTGTTTTCTTTACTACCAAGAGCCAGGAGAGAGATAGGAGGAGGAGAAGGAGAGGCCAAACAGGTAAGGAACAGGAGAAAGAGTATGGACTCTAGGTATTAATTATTTCAAGCCCATCATACTGATAGGACAAAGGCTGATTGCTGTATGTCACTTTATACCTCATGAAATGGTGTAACATCTGTGTCAGACCATATACCAAGCTGGATTCTTTTATTTGGTCTTCTTCAAAATCTTAGGAAGTTTTAGTCATTTACCACAGATAGCCCTGATAACCAAAGGATGAGCCATGATCAATGCAAATCAGGCTGTCTGTAAGTCTTTCCTTGATGCTATGCTAAACTTTATAGTGATTGAGGAGATATTATTCTCGAGATAATTTGCTGTGGTTTCATCTTCCTGTTATTGCAAGACGGATCACCTGGGAGAAAAAGCCAATTGAATTCCCATCTTCCCTGTGTATTTCCATTCCAGGCTTTCATTTGCTTTTAATGACTTTCTCAGGCCTTCTTCCTGAGAGTGAGAACTTCCAGGGCTGAGCTCAGCCCAAACATGAAACTTTTGGGAAAGGGTTAGGAAACTCTGTTCAGTTATTTTTGTAGAAGGGGGGAGGGAGGGAGATATAAAGTACCTTTCCTCCCATTCCCAAAATAACTTCATGTTTGGGCTTTCAAATTAGTATGTGGTCAGACTTTTATGAGAAAGTCCAGAATCAGTTTAAAAAGAATTAAATTTAAGACTCTTCCCTCCTCTCCCCTTACTGAGCAGAGTCATGAGCATGAAACACACTACTCGTTAGATGGCTGATGAACTTGTGAAAGAATGGCCTGCACAGAGGACCTCGTCAACTGTGGCCACTTTGGGTTCTTACTTGGGTCTTTCTCCTTCATTTTCCCTTTGGCACTCTCCTCCACAGGGTCTTCTTCAGGTTTGCTATTCATTCTATAAAACTTCCTTATTAGCCACCAACCAGGAGTTCATCCATCCATTTAAATAGATTTTGAATTCCCATGAAGTGTTAGATACGATGCTTGGAGTTTTATGTATATTCTTTCATTTATTCACCCCAACGGCACTTTGAGGGGCATATCGCCATCACCAGTTGACATAAAAGGAAGCCGTGGTGTGGTCAGAAGAAGTAAACTACCCTTGGACATTAATGTTGTAAGTATAGAACAGATTCAACCCACAGGTTTATCTGTTTGCAAAGCTCATGCTTTTAACCGTCATAAGTCATTGCTTCCTGTAAAGCTAGGAGACCTTGGTTATTGTTTAAATTACAAAAGGAAGGGTTGGAGGAACTTGGGATATTGAGCCTGGCCAAAGGAGCTGCCAGGTCTTCGATTAACTTGATGTGGAAAAGGGATAAATGGCGGCTGTGGGTTCCTGAATGAAGAAAGCCACATGGGGAGAGATTTCAGGTCAAAATATGGAAGGACTCCATAAGAGTTGGAACTATCCAACAGATGAATGCACTTTTCCAGAGATAAGGGAGTGCCCCATAATTTGAGGAGTGCAAGTGTGGGCTCTATAATCACTTGGCAAAGCTGTAATATTATAGGGAAGATTCAGGCAGCCGATGACCTGGTGAATATTGAGCTTGGCCCTCTGGGTTGTGATTGTGTGATACCCTGGCCTTAATACCATGAATTTATCTGACCCAGAATATGTATCTTTACCTGTTTACACTTCAGATTCTCCATGTGTGAAGGTGATTTCTAGTTCTGAAGTTTTCAGCTCTTGGGGCCAAAACTGTATATAGGGATATAGTTACAAATACAGTTTTATTACTCTTTTAACCTGACAGAGGTTAACATAATGTTGAAATCTTGGGTTTCGTTCTCAGGTTGGCTGGCTCAGTCCTGGAAACTTGAGCCTGGGGTCAAGGTTCTATTTCGCTAATTTCCTCTCATTTTGTTCTCAGTTAAATCCAAAGTTTGTTTTACCTAGCTCCCTGGGTCACTGAGGAAGAAGTTTCTCTGAATATTCCTGAACTCCTGATTTAAAGACTTCCTGGTACTTCCAGAATTAGGGTTCCATTAGAGGACAAGATGGACCAGAAGAGACTGGTGGTCAGAGAAGGGACTGTAGGAAGGCTGACAGCAAGAGTTGGCACATGCATCAGGTGACATTCTAGAAAGGTCGCTGAGCAGTTTACAAGCAATACTTGTGAAGGGTTATTATAAGGATTACCTGAGTTAAATATATGTGACATGTTCAGAATAGTGTGCTGGGCACATGGTAAGTAGAATAAAAATATTTTCTGGGTTTTATTATTGTTATTGTCTTGTTTTATTGTTATTACCATTATTATTACAATTATCACCCTCTGAATCTAGTTCAGTAATTGCACATAGTAGGTACTCAAGAAATATTTGTTGAATGAATAAAAAAGTGAATGAATAGCCCCTTTGAAAAATAACAGTTGAAAGGCAAAGTGGTGGCTGCATGTTTTGGTAATGGTAAGGCTTTTACAGAGGAAATGGGAAAGCCCTGTAAACTCTGACATCCTGTTAATATTATGTCGTTATTGTGAACTGTCAGTCCAGATTTTTCTCTGTGATTCTTTTTATGGTCAAACTCTTGGAAATTAGAGGGTCTATGGAAAATGTGATTTGGGATAAGTATTTATCATTAGTCTGCCCTTTGCCAATTTCTAAGCCTGAATGAGTTTTTGTTTGAGCCAAACAGTGAAAAATTGTTCTACTTCTGAAGTTTTCCAAGTGACCAAACTGCCTCTAATTAGAAAAGAAACACTGCTTATTCATCCCCTATATTTATTGCTCAATATATGCACATATTGGTGTTCACTGGGCCAGCATGTCTGCTTTCCTATTGAAGCGGATGTAGATTCAAGTCTCTTCTGGGCCTGAGTTGCAGGGGTCCCTGTGCCTTATCCTGAGTCCGTGTTCAGTTGAGCCAAGGCCTCTTCCCTTGCAGCCGAGGGAGAGGTTGCCCAGGAACAGGAGCAGGTGAGTTATGGAATTACGAAGCTACTTCTTACTTCAGAAAATCTGCAAAACTATAAATGCCCCCAGATACTCCCAGTGATGCCCATTTGAATCATTCCATTCTATCAGCCCTGCAAGCTCACGACCTGGAGACTCTAGAGGCCCATCAGGCAGCTGGGGACAGCAAACCACACAGAGAGAGTCTGGGGCTACATAAAGAGACTCGTGTTTTCACCCTACTGCTTTCCATATTGAGATCTCTGCAAATAGTGTCTGGCCTTCGGTCTTATAGACCGAACAACTGAACTTTTCCAAGGTACCCAGAACCAAATGTGTAATTGGTGCTCAATAAATATCAGGAATTAATATTCTTATTCTTTCTCACCTGGTAGCTCTGTTGCCAAGTTTTGAGAGTTCTCTCACTGTAGTCACCTATATGCTGGACTTCCCATTTCATGTACCTCCCCCTCATGCTAGAGGCAAAGAGCAAAGGCACTGTTAACATTTGGAGAGGAGGGGTAAGCAAGATGCCTAACTTATTTCCTGCTGCAGAATTCATTCTCTTGGTCTAAATAGCGAGGAATGTTTGCAGTGCAAACACATGCATAGAGCATCTCTTATATGGATGGGAACAAATGCAACTTTGGCTTCTGAGGTGCCTGCTTAGAATGGGAAGGAAGCTCAATACTGGTTCAGGGGACATACATAGAATGTCCAAGGTTTATTTGAAATACATTTAAAAAAATTTTTTCAACCTTCTTAAAAGATTGTCCTTTCTCAAAAGATTGTCCTTTCTCAAAAGAGGATTTTCAATGAACTCTGCATGGCCAAACAGTGTGGGACGAGTGGCACTCGCTATTGTTCAGGATTATGGTAACTCCTTTCCATACATGGGCTCATCAAATCTTCACAAACACCATGCAAACTATGAGTCATAATCCCCACTGTACAGCAGAAAGAACGGAGGCTCCAGAAGTTACACAATTTGCTTAGGTCCTGCAGTTAATAAATTGCAGAGGCATTATGGGAAACAGAGTTTCTGCCTTGACTTCCCATGCTCCTAACAGCAAGAGGAGGGGCAGAGAGACCAAAGGAGGAAACAGGAGAGGAAGAGTGTGGCCAAGACAAGGAGGAGGAGGAAACTAGGACAAGAGAAAAATTGACACTTGAGGGGTAGGCAGAAATATAATTCAGAGCAAAGCAAACCCACTAGGTTTTCTGCTCTTTGTAATTTAATTCATAGTAGAATCATGTGGAAAATGTTAGTGGTTGACTCAGTGGGACTGCCAGCAAAGCATACATTTTGAAAGTTGAGTGGAGCGTCCGCATTTGCTTGGTCTTGGAATGAACACTGGGCAAAGATCAAAGCAAGAGAAGACGTTAAGGAAACACATTTCTTTAACTGCCTGCAGGAGGAAACTTTTCAAGACTGGAAAATGCACGCCATTACTGCCAACCTTGGAGCATGGAGGCTTTACCTCATTAATCATAACTGTCAAGTTCCTCTCTGTAAACAGCAAGCTGTTGACACACAAAGTATCTTTTGGTGTTTTTTTTGGGTTTTGTGTGTGTGTGTGTATGTGTGTGTATAATAGCGAAAAATGGGAAATGTGCAATCTACAAGCCTTCTGAGAAAATGCTTCTTAGAGTCAAAATAGGATGCTCTGTATCTTTACTGCATATATGGCAATGCAAAATTCTGAAGTCATCAGAAAGCCTCAAGAGAAACGTTTTATCTTTAGATATAACTTATCTACTTAAAGTGCCTGTGAAGAAAAATGCAGAAATACAATCATGCTGCTTGAGATCATTAATAAAGGGAAGATAGATATCTAAGCTTTAGTGCAATCACAATTATTTTTGTGTACTAGTCAGTCATGTGAGGCATTCCCGTGGTTGAGTGCAAATCTCCACCTGCAGAGTGGTGTCATTCTAGGCCATCAAGTAGATTAGACAGGGCTTGGGCTGGTGGCCCTGAGTTGGGGCTTTGAGTCAGAGGGGTCACCTGGGGTCCATACATATCCCGACATAGTCAGGAAAGCAGCTGAATTCAATTCAGACATATACAACTGCATTGGTGGGGAAGGAAGGTGGTCCAAGAATCTGAGGGAGGCAGCCCTGTCAAATCCAAAGTTGGAGGAAGAGAAGAAATGGAGCCAAGAGTTAGGGAATTGGAATTATATATAAGAAGATTGAGAAGAATGATACACATTCTTCTGGGACAAAAATCAACAATGGGACATGTGGAAGATTGCAGTCCATTTCTGTCACCTTCACCACCACCACCTTAAAGCAAACCTCCATCATCTCTTATCAGATAACCTAGTAGTCACCCAACCACGTGGCCTTCCTGCTTCCATTCTTGCTTCCCTACAGATAATCTTTCCCAGAGTATCTTTTTTGGGTAAATCAGATCAAATCACTCCTCTCCTTAGACCTCCAGTGTACTGAAATTCAAATGGAAATGAGGTCATTGAAATTTGAATAATATCCAAATATTGTTCATTAGTACTCGAATATATTAGTTACATATATTATATAAAATATATTAATTAGTATTCAAATATATCTTCTCCTTAGATCTCCAGTGCATTAAAATTAGAATTATATCCAAATTTCTTATGATGGCCATCTAGTTCCTATATTACCTAGCCCAGATTTCCTCTCTGACTTCAATTCTCTAATTCTTTCTTTGATTTGCTCTGCTATAGGCCCATTGTTTTTTTCCCCCCCTCTCTTCTCAAATATGAAATTGTATCTGCCTGAAGGACTTTGTATTTATTATTCTCTTACCAGGAACGCTCTTTCCTCTAACACTTACTTTCTTGGTCTTCTACTCAAGATTTAAGGCTCTCATTCTAATATCTCTTATTTACTCAGAGAAGTCTTCCTTAACCATCTTAACTAAAATAGTACATATCACTGCCTAATATCCCATTATATAGATATTTTCATTTATTTGTTATCACCCCACTAGAGGAGTCCCTAATGATTCATTAAACTTGCATATTTCAACATAAGATTGAGGAGAACATGGATTTTGTCTGATTGTTGTATCCTGAACAGGGCCTGATACCTAGTAGGCATTCAAGGACTGTATTTTGTTTGATTTTCAGTATACATGCTAGCAAGCACTCAGTGAGTGTATTTTGAATGGATGAATAGATGCATGAAAGGCAGACCCGTAAGATAAGTGGTGCCCGGACAATCTTTCCATTGGGCGTCAGTCCTGACTGAGTAACTTTTCTAGATGTGAACACTGGGCTCCCATCGCCAAATGCTGAACACCACAAACCATCCTGGCCAGTTCAGCACTGATAATCATGTGTTGTCAAATGTGATAGTACGGGTGAAAGTGCTTGGAAAATACAAGATTTAGCAAGAAGCTGGTTGCTCTTAGGCAAAGAATCGTGGAGTGATACACCAATGTGTAAGGAGATTCTTCACCCAACATACAATCAAGCATAGAAATAAGTTCTTTGAGAGAAACTGGGTTTGCATATTTTTTTTAAATTAAGGAAATCATATAAGGAAAATGTTCATTTCATAGGCCATTTAGAATAGGTAGGGAGTTAAGAAATCATGTGTCTTGTCTCCTGCCTTCAGAAAGGAAAAGCATCATCAGTGGTTTGTAGGGTGGGAGAGGAGAAAAACTGCCTGCATTAGAATTTTAACTCCATTCCCATCTGTCTGTGAGACCTTGGGTAAGTCACCTAATTCAGTCTCTTTATTCAAAATTTCAGAAAATATAACATCTACCTGAAATATAACTCTGGGAGGATTATGTCAGATAATGCACCAAAAATACTTTGAGTGGTGCTCGTTTAATAAATATTGGCTATTATCTGCATTTTGCAAACAAAGGGTTGGAATTACAGAACACTTGAGGGATTTATTCAAAGCTGTACAACTAATACATAGTAGGGCAATCTCTAGAACCCAGAACTTCCGCTTCTGAAGTACTGTGGGGAGATTTAAGCATTCTTAAAAGATCTATGCTACTGAACATAATTAATATCTAAAGAAGACAGATGCTACAAAACAATGTATTACTAGGATATCATTTGTTTCCCAAAGAAAAATATAGTTACATAGATATGTATTAAAAATACTACAAAAGTAAGTACACTAAAATGCAAATAGTAGGTGTAGGCTGGGGGAGTTTGAGACTATGAATGATTTTGTTTTTTTTGTGTTTTGCTGTTCATATGTTATTAGAATACAACAGCTATGGCTTGTATAGTTGGAAAAAAATGTTATTTAAAAGCAGAACAACAATAATGCCAGCAACAATGAAACCTTTGTATCTCTTGAATGTGTGATTATACCAAATCCTTATTTTATTTACACTGCTTTATATTTCCTAAACAATTCTAGTTAAGATTCTAGTTAAGATTCTTGCTAAGCGCCCATAGAAGCTTGTATTTTGCCAATCCCACACGATACTATGATTCTTTGTCTAGCTGTCCTTTTTCTCTTTTTCTTTGTCTACATGCCATTTTCTATTGTGAGTACCTTATATGGTGGCTCTTTAAAAATGTTGGATGAATAACATATCCATCAGACTCTTGACTCTGGAGATAGCATTCCTAAGGATAACCCCAACTCCAGAATTGCTAAGATGATGTGCAGAATCTCATTCTCTAGATCAGCGAATTGTTGCTATGCATTTCTGTATTCTATTTCTAACCAAGACTTACGTCTCCAGTTGTTTTTTACGAAAACCCTGATTTTGTATGAAAACACTGATAAACCACGGTTAGCATTTATATTTCACAACTGATTATTGTTTCTTATCAAGAAGATTTTAATAATCATCCTCTGAAAAATGTGCCAAGGGAATTTGAGCATCCTAACCATTTAGAGTGATTTCATATCTTTAGTGGTTTTCAAGAACATTTTTATTACTTGCTAAAATAGTTTATAATCTAAGTTTCAAGGCTTCTCTCAGAAAGCTTTGAGCCTATTTCCTTAGCAGAGTTATAAGCAAGAATTTAAAAGGCAATGAAAAGTATGTGAGCTATGGCACAACCTCTCTGTGCTGCCTTTCATAACACACCTCCAGCAGCAGGCTTCTGCTGGCTTCTAGGAATGTGACTTTGGTGGTTGCAGGGGCTAACATGGCCTGGTGTCCTTTATCAACAGACTCTAGATAGACAGATACCTATGGAATGTTTCAAAGTAGGCATATGGAAATTTTCACATGGGCAGATTGGGAGAGTGGGGAGTAGTGGTATTTAGCAACGCATCACATAGAGAAAGTATCAGCGAGAAATTCTGTAAACACAGGAGCCACTCAGCTTCTGACTGACAGAGGTCAGACATCTGAACTGCGGTAGGACGTCAGCTGATAGACCTATAGGGACAACATTTGCAGTAGACAGCTGGTGGCCCCAGGGGACCCCTACCCTCCACATTCTTCTTTTGTTTGATCTATACTCCACCAGATAACCATCAGTTTAAAAAGGGAGAATGTAGTGAAGTATATAAGACACAGTTCTCACCTTGGGAAAATTCCCTAGGCTCTCTGGGCCTCAATTACCAGATTAATCATAATAATAACGAACATTTATTGAGGATTCACTCTGTGTCAGTTACTGTTCGAAGCACTTGGCATGGAATAATTCCTTTTCTATGATACTTTTCTCACACAGTTTGTTGCTAGAATTAAGGGAAGTAATTCAGGCAAAGTTCTTAGCACAGGCCCTGAGTTCTCAAAAAAGTTAGCAGTGGGGCGCCTGGGTGGCTCAGTGGGTTAAAGCCTCTGCCTTCGGCTCAGGTGGTGATCTCAGGGTGCTGGGATCGAGCCCCACATCGGGCTCTCTCTCAGCAGGGAGCCTGCTTCCCCCTCTGTCTGCCTGCTTCTCTGCCTCCTTGCGATCTCTCTCTCTCTCTCTGTCTCTCTGTGTCAAATAAATAAAATTAAAAATAAATAAATAAAAGTTAGCAGTTTTGTTGTTCAAACTAACTAAAACTTGGGGTTCCCGAGTGGTTCCGTTGGTTAAGTGTCTGCCTTCAAGTCACGGTCCCAGGGTCCTGGGGTCCAGCCCTGCATCAAGCCCGGCATCGGGCTCCCCAATCAGTGGGGAGTCTGCTTCTCCTTCTGCCTCTTCCCCCACCCCCGGCTTGTGCTCTCTCTCTCTCTCTCGTTCACTCTCTCTCTTTCAAATAAAGAAATAAAATATTAAAAATAAACTAACTGAAAGTTGTAACAATAACAAAATATCTCTTACTCAATTAAAACTCCAAGAAGCTTTTTAAAACTTTTAGTTAGATTAAGTCCCAAGGCTTTGTGGTATCCCAGAATTACCCACAACCTAACTCCATACCTGATGCATGTTAAGTGATTGGTATTTATAAATATAATCTGTATCCTAAATTGTATGGATATTTTTGCCAGATTTCTCAGGGAAGAAAGTATGTAGTTTTCTTCAGATTCTCAAAATATTATTTCATGGTCTGAGAAATAAATAAGCATTATTGAAAAGAATCTGTCACCTGGCAAGTAAGGAGGTCCTAAGAAGCATAACAGGGAAGTGAGGAGGAACGAGCTGAGTGGGTTTGTTTCCCCACCATAGAGGATTTGGAAAAGCCTTGTGATATTAGCCTTTGGGTTGGTATCTAGGACTACTCACTCCCCCCACCTAGAAATTCTCATTTGCCCTCTCGGGCCATTTACATAAGACTCTGTGGGATTACTGGCTGTACATCTAGCCTTGAATGGATGATTCGATGTCAGATAATTTCGTTCTGGTTTTGCAGGACTCACAGAATGTTCGCCCTGGACAGAACCTCATACATAATCTGTTTCAGGGTTTTCAAATTTGTAGCAGATGTGCCACTGCTCCTCTTTCTGTACGCATGGAAGGCATCTCTAACTGGGGACAGCCCTCTTTACATCTGTGCCTTTTAAATCCTTTTTAGCGTAATAGTGTATGCAGCCGTTAGGGGTTGATTGAAATTAGCATGCACAGGGAAGCCAGTTTTTTAACCGTGTCATGTGCTTAATATTCTCCTGTTACAGATGCGAAAACTGAAGAGATGACATTTAATACGTCCATGGATTAGACTTGAGTCCTGTGAAGTGAGTGATAGGAAAGTTTTGAGATATTAAGTGTTGTGATTACAAACTACAATCATTTAAGTGCCAAATGTCACCTCTTTTGCCTCTGCTGGTTTTCCCTCATCTTTCATAAAATAAAGAAGGAAACCCTTTTCAACAATCGTTTACCTTCTCCCCACACACCAGTATAGAAGCAGCTAAAAGCAGTCTCCTGAGTGATGCAAAGAAATTACAAATGATTATTTTAAGTATTATTCCATGTGTTGTTCTTTCATATTTTAAACAATGAGGTAGCTATGCAAAGGTTCGGGTCTCAGCATCCTTCCAAGGAGCAATGTGGAGAAGTTCTGTACTTTAAGAAAGCTGGAGCTGTTACAACAAGGGCCAGCCACTTTCTGGGCCTCAGTTTCCCCTACAGTAATAGGAGGATATATTGGACACATCGTAGGAATAGAAAACTGGATTCTTCGTGCATGGGAGAGAAAAAAATGTTTCATTGTTAAAGAGTAGATTATGAACATTTATTTATTTTCCTGTGTGTGTGTGTGTGTGTGTGTCTGTGTGTGTGTGTGTGTGAAAGGAAAACATATTTAAGGTGAGAGTGAGGACCTGGGGAAAGACATGAAATAAAGTGCATTTCCACCTTTTGAAATCATTAGTCAATAACATAGACCTGGCTTCAAAATTATTAAACATCATTATAGTTCCTGTAACTTAGAACGGAACCCTCTGTCTGCATTATGAGGGCATGTAACTTATGAGCTTTGTCATAAACTTTTCTAGTTGTTTCTGTGGGAAAAACTGGTGAAAATGGAGTTTTTAGGCAGACCAGCAGAGATCACCTTCTGGCAAGACCTAGATTTTTTCTTTTGAGGATGGTAAGGGTGGGCAGGGAAGGGATGATTGCCAAATATGTAGCCATCCCTCTTCCCTCTTTATCATATGCTTTGAGTAAACTGGCTTAAATCCCACCCTTCTCTTTCCTCTTGCACTGCACTCCTCTTTGCAATTTGAAAGTTATGGATATCAATTAGAAAATAAGCCAGTATTATATGAGAACATATTTATTGGCTGAATAATAAAACTTAGTGAAGGAGTTATTAGAATTAGAATCCCCCCTACTTGAAGTATAAGTTTCCAATACTCAAACAGAAGCAAAACCCCCAAACCCAGAACGAATACATTGGTAACCTACATCATCAGCATTTAGGGGTGGGTTCAAACAATCTATCTACTTTTTTGTAACGGACTGTAGCTCTGAGGACACAGGCATACAATGAGAGACACAACAAATCAGCTTAGCAACATTGAGTGTGTACCCACCACAAGCTTGGACTTCTTAAATGTGGCCACTTCAACTTACACTCACAGAGGCACCTCGGACATCTCCCTGCAAAGGACGATTTGCATACAGTTTCTAGGCAATACTCTTACAAAAAACAAAACAGAAAACAAAAAACAAACACCCCCCCTCCAAACTACAAACAAAACCTTGGAGACCATGGTTAATAAATAAGAGAGAAAAGGAGAACAAGAAACTGGCGAATTCCATCGGCTGGCAGGCAGGCTGAGCAGCACCTCGGACCTCATCTGAAAAACAGACAACTGGCAACTTTCAGAGCCCAAGAGTGAAGGCTGAAGGCGAAAAGGAGCTCTGCACTATCCTCTCTGAGTATTTTCACATAATCTCCAGGGTGGGGAAATTTAATCGCTCCCTACTACACAAACTGTGTCCTTCTAGATGTGGCTGAAACAGGTGTCTCTGCAGAGTTATAAAGTCCTCTAGAAAAGGCAGGACGCATGGCTTTAAGTTGTTCTTTCCACGTAATAAATCAATAGCAATCTCATAAATAATGTACGAAACAAAACAACTCGACTCTCACTTATTTCCTTCAACGATCACTTCAGATCATTCTCCAAGTGCAAATCCGGATATAAAAAATAAGAAGTACAAGGGAAATGTTAGCCCTGTCTTCTGTCCCACCCTCCACAACCGGGCTCACTTGATGCCCTCTCCCTGGCAGTGCGCCCTTCCACCTACACTTTAAGATAATCGTTTTTCAGCCGACCTAACCGGGTCCCATGGCTCCTGATGGTGAGGGCCAGCAGCTCGTATTTGTCCCTGAGCCCCACAGAGATGTCAAGCGTTTCCTTCAGCAGGGACCTGGTGTGGACCAGCATCCCCAGGAAGTCCTCGTTGAGCCTGCTTTCTTGCCGGCTGTCCTGTTCCTGGCCCTGCTTAAACTTGCTTTCCAGCTCAGTGAGGGACTTGTCCGAGTTGGAGTAGGCATCCCCGATCTGGTGGGACTCCCGCCGCAGGTACTTGCCATAGCTCTCTTCCCCATCCAGGTCGTAGGAGATGCTCTTACTGATGCCCTCCAGGACACGCCCAGCATCCTCCACCTGGCGGCCCAGCACGGTGAACTCTTCCCGAAGGGTGAGGCTCAGCAGACTGCTGGCCTGGCTCCCCTCCCCCTGGGAGCAGCGCCGGTGGTCACTCACCCTGAAGAGCAGCTGGCACTTCTCGGGGTCATCATTCTCTTCATAGTCCCCGTCGGGCACGAAGTAGTGATGCAGAGTCCCATTGGACATCTCCGGGTAGAGAGGGCCATCGAAGTAGCCCTGACACAGGTGGCAGAAAAAACCCATCCAGAGGAACTTCAGGAACACCATCCTGGACAGTCAGGATGACTGGGGACCCCTGGAGAAGATGGTTCGCCCAGGCACGAAGAAGGGGGGTCCCCCTGGGAGTCAGTGCCTCCCCAAGACGGCGACAGCCTCAGTCCCCGCCGGCTTGCTGCACCCTGGCCCCCCCTCCCCAGCAGGCTTCATGTGGCTGTGTCACCGGCGCCTGGGGAGCACGGCCACGCAGCACACGGTGCACCCAGGCTCTGCGCTCCTGCCCTCCCGGCTGGAACGCAACCGGCTCTTTACTGGCGGCAGCGGTGGCGGGATCACAAGCAGGAGAGGGAACCCCTCCTCCAGGGCTATGGTGCCCCACTCTCCCTCGGAGATCCCCCTTGCTCCTGAGAGATGGAGCGTGTAGCTGGAGAGAAAGGCTCTTGCCGTCTGATAGGATTGCAACTTCTGGACTGGGTGGGAATGTGGAGCTTTTCCTTTGGCTAATGATATCCTGAGGATCTCTCTGCTCTCAAATTACAGCTGGTTTCGTCACTTGGAAGCCAGGGAACAAGTTTGGAAAGAAACCTCTTACCAGGTCTGTGTTATTAAAGGTACAGGATCATTTTTTTTTTTTTTAAAGACTGGAAGGGGGACCTTGCAAAATAGAATTTAGCTTGAAGGAGAAAATGAGAACAGGGTAAATAGAATGCCCACAACAGAAAGACTGATTTGCTATTAGCCTCCTGGGGGAAGGGTGATTACCCTGGAGAAATACTACTTCACATTTTAAATAAGTACCAGTTTGATTAGATTTGTGAAGTATGTCTATTTTTATCATTAAAAATTTATCACTAAAAGGTTTGTGACTTTGGGGGCACCTGGGTGGCTCAGTGGGGTAAAGCCTCTGCCTTCAGCTCAGGTCATGATCTCAGGGTCCTGGGATCAAGCCCCACATCGGGCTCTCTGCTCAGCGGGGAGCCTGCTTCGCCCTCTCTCTCTGCCTGCCTCTCTGCCTACATGTGATCTCTCTTTCTCTGTCAAATAAATAATAAAATCTAAGAAAAAAATGTTTGTGACTTCGAAGGCAAATTTGCAGTGTTAGGACATGGCAGTTTTGTTTGGAAATGGTTAATTAAAAATGTTACTAATAAGACTTTGGAAGCAATAGCAATATAGAAAACTGATTAATGCACAGTTGCTAGTATGTACAGGAACAAAAGCTGAAAATGGAATTTTGCCAGTTTAATAAGTAAGTGAACAACTGAGATAATTGTTTAAGCCTATGAAAAACCATCCGTGCTAAGCTTCAGCAATGCATCGTTAGCCTAATGCCTCTGCAGCTATTGTCTCTTTTGAGATACTTAAAAGTTTTTGAAGAATGTAGGGCTGGCACTATTATCTCCATTTTCCGGGACGGAGAAACCAAGGGACAGTATGGGAAACAAATTGTTTGTAGTCACAAAGTTAGACTGCAGTGGAGCCAGCACAGGGTCTTTTCATTTAATTTAGAAAAACAAAGTGTTTTTTTTTTTTTTCACCAGGCCATTTTAGTTTCTGATCTATTAGTTAATTAGCAAATTGCCATCCATCGGGCCAACTCATTTGTCCAAGAAATGTTTATCGAGCATTTACTATATGATAGAGTCTATTTTGGATATTGCTACCAGAGCTGTGGAAAAAATGGAGATGAATACTTGCCCTCTTGGAGCTTACATTCCAGGAAATTGAGAGAAAATTAAATTAATCTAAATAAAGACGATACATTGCATGTTGACAATGATAGGGTTGGGGAAGAGACAGGGAAAGGATGGGAAAGTGGAGGCAACATTCCTATTTTCATAGTTATTTCCTTTCAGCCTTGAAATGTAGCTGAAATACTCATGTGATCTGCCTGTGTTAGTACTTATCTTCCTCTCCAAGTCATAAGGGACTAGTGTCATTCAGAGCTACAGTGCCATACAGTTCTGGGATTGTCATACTTGTTACCGTCACTTTCTGACACAAACAACCCAGACTTGTGGATAGAAGAGTAGTCTGGTTAAGTAACTGGATATTTCGTCACTGTGGTGCCACATGCCTAGATTTTTCGAGACAAACATGTCTCAGTCAACAACTGCACATTTTAATTCTTATCCAGATATTTGGCATCGTGAAAACATGATCAAAAGGAGTTTTCTTAGTGATTATGCTAACCTAAAAGATGATGACTTATTTTCACTGCATTCCAGCAGAAAACTACCACCTTCTCCATTGGAGAGACTGGACTGTTGGACTCAAGAGCCATATTACTTCATTCTTCTTTTTTCTGGGACATTCACAAATGACAACAGATGGATTCAAATTGGCCACTTGGCCAAAGAAAGGAAGAGGAATTTACTCGGATTCACTCCACTTCTTGCACAATTCCTCTCTGACTTATGAACCAATTCAATTAAGCAAACCTAAATTAAGCACTTATTACTCCTTGCCCCCTACTCTGTACAGAGCATAGTGTTAAGTTAGCTATACATACAATGATGTGCAATAAGAAGTTTCAGCCTACAAAGAGTTTGCTCTCTGCTTAAAGAGTCAGACATATATATACAAATAATCATGATACAAATGGCTAAGAGTATTTACTTTTTCCTACAATTACCCCATCTAAAGGTATAAACTCCATGTCATGTATCAGGAAGGCATCACTTTGGTACAAGCAACTGAAAGTCTAATTCAATCACGCTGAAGTCAAAAAGGTCTTCACTGACTAACAGAAAGCCTATAATTAGATTTTCAGTCTGTGCCTGGTCCAGAATCTAGTTTCTCTCTCACCGTTTTTTGGTTCTACTTCCTCAGCTTAAATTCATTCTTGGGTAGTCTTTTTCATTTGTGGTTCCAGGACAGCTACCAGTATCTTCGGCAGCCACAAATTTTCTTGATCCTGTATAGTAGGGATGAAAGGTTATGAATGGCAGGTCCTTCAAAATCAGCCTCAGGGGCCATGTTGGTTTGATTTGGACCATTAATTCATCCTTGAAACAGGCTGACTATAGTCAGAGGTTCGGGATTGGCCACTGTGCTTGAGACAATAAGGGACCTGTTCTGCAACTGAAGGGAAGGGACCATGCAAACTACATGAATGAAAAATTTAAGGTCTTATTTAGGAAGGGGACAGTATGAGAATGGATTCTGGGGCTATAACTACAAATATTCTCCCTACACCATGCATCTGTCTTTATTAACCACTTCTGAAAGACACCAGCACTCTTGTAGTTGTGTGCAGTCAACTATTTAATAGCTGGCTCTATAGGAGAAAAAAGCTCTCTGTAGCATTTGCTGATTTCCATGATGTGAATACACTCACTGTGCCTAGGTCACTGAATGCAGAGTTAGGAAGATGTATGCAATGACACACCATTATATAGCATTTCCATCATATAGATGCGTTAGATCCAGATAATCCCAAGAGCATAGAAAATAGTAATTACAAAGTGATGAGTTTTACATATGCATTCCCTTATTTTCATATAATTTATTTAACTACATGTTTAAATAACATAATTTTCAATAATGACTGTGTTTAACAACTGACTTGCAAAATTCCTAAAAACCTAAAAATTAGTTCTCACGAGCCAGTGCTAGTTAGCTCCAGCATTCCATGGCTTTTTGCACCAAACACTTCATCTTATTCATTTTTAAAAGTTATTTATTTATAAGGTCTTTGTAAATGTACAATTGCATCTCGGGCTGATCTACTAGAGTCAGAGTTAAGATGGGCTTCTAATGATTGGCCTGAAGTAAATGGAGCTGGAGGAAATGTCCAAACCCAGATAGACAAGACAGAGAACTTGGAGGAGTAAATTCAAGAAGTACCATCCTCTGAGAGGGACAATAGTTGAGTGTAGGATGGAAAACTAGAGATGAAGTCAAAAGGCAGGAATTAGGTAAATTTAAGAATAAAAGAGGACCACAGGAGCAGTGGCCTGAGTAATGTAAGTAGATAAGCACCCTCACCCAGTACCAGCTGTTTACTTGCAATCCTTGCCATGTAGCGCTAGCAAGGTTGGCTAGCTTACAGCTTGTGTATCCTCTCTTCTTTTAGTGCACTTTAAAATCTTGTTGTTTCTTTGGTCCAGTTACCACTTCAGAGAGGGAAGCAGGAAATCAGGCTGGCACCATGAGCCTTAAGACCTATAAGATTTCTCAAGCTCCATGATTTCCCCCTGCCAAAGATTTTTATGATCCCCTGACTGTTTCTGATTATGATAATAGTGGAATTTTTATAGACAAAGAGACTTGTGAGATGAGGTCCCACTACGCAGTCTAGAAATTCAAAGGGTGTCTCTGAGAAGTAGAAGCTCTCACTTTCAACAGCTCCTCTCCCCCAAACTTAGGCTGAATCCCTAAACCATGTCAGAGAAGAAAAAAGAACAAGGGAGTTAGCTTGGACCAGAGTAGGGGTTCTGGGGTGGGAGAAGAAAGAAAAGGAAGACAAAGGGGAAAAGATAAGAAAGCCCCAGTATTTAGCATGTTGGGTATTATTTTATCAATTAACAGGTAATCACTAGCATTTATTGGGCAACCATTGTTTACCGAGGGTAGGAAGGAGAAAGGAAGTGAAATGGATGAATTAGAAATAAAAGAGAACTAGGAAAAGAATGAAGGTAGCAAGTAAAGAAGGAAGAAAAGAAGGGAGAGAGTGGAATAAATTTTGATGATCTAATCTCTTATTTGTCGCATCAACTCAGTGAAGAGGTTATTATCATTTGCTATAAGAACACTAGTTAGGGGCAATTCTTAAGAAGAGCAATCACAAAGTTCCTATGAAATATAGGCAGTGCAACACACACGTGAAAACATAATAAGAATGCTTACAAGGAAATAAGTATAATGTAGGAAGACAGTCTGATTAGTTCTCCCAATCTGTCTCCATTAGTGAGAATAGGCTATGATAAGCTGTGGTAACAAATGTCACCAACATGCTAACACCAAATTCAAGTCCACTGCAAGTCAAGGTGACTCAGTAACTCTCCTCTATGACTTAGCTATAATGGCATTTCCTCTAAAAACCCTTCCTTGATTTCCCAATTTTAATTAGTTCTCCCTATTTGTTCCTTTTATACCACTCTGTTTCTTCCCTCATGGCACTTTCTATTGTTTATAGTTGTACTTTAATTTATGTATTTATTTGTTCTAGGTTTGTCTTCCCAGCTTGATTTACACTACAGAAAGATAGGAGCTGTGTTCCCTTCTATCTCCCGCGTGCCTAATACAGTCATAGGAAGTGCTTAATGAATATATGTTAGCATCCTAGGTGAAGTGGGTCACTTCCTATTTAGTGTTTCTGCAAGATGTTTTTTGCAACTAGTGTTTCTTTTTCTTTTCTTTAAATTTAAATTCAATTAACATACGTGTATGTTATAGTTTCAGAGGTAGAGTTTATATAGAGAGTTTATAACATATAGCGTATATTGGTAGTTTCAGAGGTAGAGTTTAGTGATTCATCAGTTGTACTGGAGTTACTGTTTCAATGGTACTTTTTCTTTGTTCTTCTATTAAGTGTGTTGCATTGTATTGCATTATCTATGAACTAGTCTGTCTTCCCCACTTGACTGTGAGTTCCTCAAGGGTAGGGGTGTATTTTATTTACCTTTATATTCTCTGTGATTAGCACAGAGCCAAGGATATAGCAAGAGCCAAATATTTGTTGTTGTGATAGTTAAGCTGTAGAATTTAAGGAATTCTATTATTTAATGACGTTCAGATAATCTATTTGAATACATATTTTGTCTGGCCAATCTTCAACCAGTGATGTCTCACACTTAATCTGGCAGGAGAGAAGGGGAAAAGTCCTGCGAGTTCCAGTATTCAGAACATTTAGAAGGGAGTATCACTCAGAAGGGCGACTTTTGACCCATCCTGAGTAAACTATGCAGCAGTCTGTACATATGGTCCTAGAGTGTTCTGGTCTGTAAACTACAGAAGCATCAGACCACCCTGCAGGGTACTTTGCTATTTGCCTAGTGAAGATTTTCACTTTACTGCTATTGGAAGTGCATGTCCTGGGTTATAATCCAGCTAGGTCAGAGAAGAGGCAAACCTTGTTTTTCCCCTCTCTGAGCAGTGTTTTATTTTTCCTCATTATTTTAATTATAAAGACCAATAGAACTGGAGGAGATGAGAAAAGGCAGAGAGATAGAATAAGAGAGAGGATATACCAGTTTCGCTTTGATCCTGCAAGCGCTTTGTTCAGCAACCACATGGGAAAGCAAGGAGGAGCAGAAGCAGCTGTACAATCTGTTGAGGTTGCAGGGCACACGGGGTCCAAGAGTCTGCACATGGAAGTGCACAATGAGGATCCGATGAGAGAGCCCGCTAAGAGTGGGATGATTTGACAGAATGAAAGCTCACATCTGAGCTTGGGAACAGGACAAGTGTCATGAAATTTTTAGGCCAAGAGCCACTGACTGAGGTTACTGAGGAACAATGGGGCTGAGTCAGTCCCCTTATTCAAGGAACTCTGCTAGTTCTGCTCTTAATAAAACTTATAAAGGAGTCCACAGAATGGCCAAACAGATGCCCCTCTGAAATCAGTTAGGGTGGGGAGTGGAGGGATGTGGCGGGACTAGCAATAGCATTTCACTTTCTTTGTCAGAAAACAAGAACATCTTCCATGCTTGTGTTTCTTGGTCCTTGGCTGCCTTTTTTCAAGATCTTGGAGATTTAGAAATTGTCTTGCAATGAAAAAGTCCTTGATTATGTTTTGAATCCAAATCCAAATCCAGTTTTTAATTCTAAAGATATGCAGTTGGAAGAGGATGATAGGGGCTATTTTGAAGATGAGTCCAAATGGGCTTGTCTGTATTGCCTTTGGGAGGAAAAGTCTGAATGTACTTCAGAAAGCTTATTCACGGATCCTGGTTTCAGGCTGGACCCAATTTCCTCCACTTCTTATTTTGCAGCTTTGTTTATGCTGCCTAATGAACACTGACACTTAACTTCTCACTCCCGTTACCTATTCCTCATTTGGCCCTTATTGCTCATGACCCTAAATGTCAAACAGATGGAGGCAGAAGAGTAGGCTTATAGAGACATTTGAGATATACCAATTTACTTAAATATGCTCTTTAGGTATTCAGTCTGTTTAGAGCATATTCTTGCTAAAAACCGGGATACTCTTCAATCTGACCTAGATCAGAGTAGGTGCTCTGCAAATATTTGTTGTTGGAGGTTATTAAGCCAATGATTATAAGTGAGGTTATCAATTTAATACTGACCATATGTTTTGAACCACGGACATGAGAGGGCTTAACGAGACAGACTTAAGACACAATTCATTAGAGTGGTTAAGACTCTTCTATAGGGTCTGTGGATCCCATAACTAACGATTCTTTGGACTGGGGAAACATACCCATTTACTGATGACCTTTTCTGGCATAGCTTTTGTTCATAATAAACAACTCTTAATTCATGAGGAGTGAGTCTGGGTCGCAGCCTGCCTTATCTTCAGTTTGTTATTGTAGCTCCGCAAAGAACAAACAGCAAATAAAACAATGTAAAGATCTATAAAAGGCAAGTGTGGTAGACTTGATTACATACAAAAGCATATGTGAAAATTGTTATAGTCATGATTGTGAGTTGGGACATTTGCAACACATTTTGATAAGAAATGTTTAATATTCTTAGTGTGTATTGAGTTCATCAAACCCAATAAGAAAAACACCAGAACCTCAGAAGATAAAAGAGCCAGTGACATGAGTAGGCAGTTTTCACTAGAGAAAATTATATTCTTATTTAACATATAAAGTATGTAGCCTTGTAAGTAATGAAAAACCAGAAATGAAAATAACAATGAGATAGTATTTGTCCTAACATTAGAATAAAATAATTACACTTCTTAATGTTATAATGACATAGAAAGACAAGCGTTTTCATATATTGAAGAGGGAGATATTAATGGGTTTGACCTTTCTACAAAGCAATATAGTTATTCGTATTGAGAGAGTTAAAATTTTTCATATCCTTGGACCTGATAATTTTGCTTCTAGATATATGCCAGAAACATAAATACATAAAGAAATACATAGAAAGATTTATAAACAAAGACATCCACTACTGCATTGTTTTTAAGAATAGAAAGTTAGAAACAAGCAAAATGTCCCAAAGAGGAAAAAAAAAAAAAAAGAAACTGAACTAAATACCTAGTGTATCCTTATGTTGGAAAGATTTTACATCTTTTGAAAATCAAATTTTTTGTTAAGATTTATTTCTTTTAGAGGGAGGAAGAGAGAGCCGGGGGTAGGGGCAGAGAGAGAGGGAAAGAGAAACTTAAGCAAACTCCACACTGAGTGTGGAGCCTGACGTGGGACTCGATCTCATGACTGTGAGGTCATGACCTGAGCTAAAACCAAGCATAGGATGCTTAACTGACTGCATCACCCAGGCGCCCCTGAAAGTTAAATTTAAGATACTTTTAATAAAATGAGAAAGTATCGTGACACAATACTATATGAAAAATGATTACTGAAGAAAACAATAAAAACAATACAAAGCCAAGAGATGACAAAAGGTAGCATGCTTACTTCTATGGAGGTAATAACTATGTTATTCTTTAATCTGGTATGCCTTTCTCACATTTTCCGTAATAGGGTATAATATGAAATTTAGAAAGAAAAAGAGAAACAAAGAAAGGAAAATAGTACCGAGAGGTAGAAAATCTTGGGCTACATTCTGAAAGCACCCATCTCACAGAGCTCCTGACTTTACATTCTTTAGGCTGAAAGCTTCTCTGATATCCTGCTCCTGGGTCTGCAGACAGCAGACATTCATTTGCATTAGTCTCCTAAACCACTTGGCGCTGGAGCCAGATACCCAAACACTTTGGATTTAGGAACCTCTGGTAGATTCATTCCACTGTCAAAATAAAAGCACATTCTATTACTGTGGACTTTGAGGTTAAATTCCTAGATTTTTTGGATTGGAATTTTCATTGCCAGTATTAAGGGTTGGGCTGGAGGGCAAGGTAAGGGGGGATGCAATCCTTGTGTTGTAGAGTGTTATTTTGTGATAAAGCCTCTCTATACTTCGGTAGGATTTCTAACCAGAACTCCTAAAATCCAGGAATTGCAGTCAAGCTAAATAATTCAAGACAACTGGATTTTAATTTTTTTCCTTTCTCGTGTCCAGGTCCCTTGTATATTTATTAAGACTGCTGCTTCCCAGATTTTGCCTCATACCACCACCTAAATGGAAGGAATTTCTATTAGGTAGCTTCAGAGGCTAAATTATATCCTGTAATGTACACAAGAAAATAAAAAAAATCTACATTAGATACTTACCATATTTTTTCTCTTTCATTTCTTTTAATGTAAATGATGTTTTCCTTCAGGGATAGTTAAACCAAGTTTGAAGATGTGTGGTTGTCTACATGCAAATGTTATAAGGAAAATGGGGGGGGAAAGTGTAATTTCCCATTCTCAATAATGAAAAATAAAGAGGGCAGGTTTTAATAAGATATAACCACAAAATTTGTCTTGGTCCTAACACAATTCACTGAAAATATCTTTTGAAGTATTTTTTTAAAAGCTGTCTAAAAATAAAAATGAAGTTTGGATTTTAAGAAAGTTTAAAAATAGAGCATATGCTACCAGGGAGGTCTGTCAAGTCACCAAGTAACCGATGATGTTTAGAAAGACTCTTAACTGTATTTAAAAAAATACAGAATCCCTTTTTTTCCCCCCAAAGTAGGCCGGTGCCTGGTACAAACTGACAGCAAACTATAATTTATGAATAGTAGAAAGACTTGTGACTTAGAATAACACTGTTTTGATAGCACAGTAATATAATAGGATTGAGTGTTTAATATAGAGAGAACACAAAATAAAAATGTTCTCGGTCTTAGAGATTTTAGTATTAGGTATACTGAGCCACTTCACTGTGACGTGTGTCACTGGGTCCATTTATGTTTGGATAAGATGAGCATGGGGCTTTCGGCCTAGGATAAGCCATCTTCCTTTTTTCTCCTCCCAAATGGTTTATTGATAATGGCTTTATCTCAAAAGTAGAAGCCAAATGGAAAAGGACAAAATGATCCCCAGAGAAGAAAAATATTTCTGTCAGGAAGAATTTAAACAAGTTTAAAAATAACTGAAAGTGATTTGTCATTAAAAAGTTACTTTCCACTTGCAGAATGATTTTTACACTCTCCAATTAGAGAAAAATATTTCTTATTTTTAACCTCCCGGACTGTCCTTGGCTCAGGTATGGCTACATTCCAAAGCTGTTTGAAGAGAAGAAAGGGATTAGCTTTGGAATGGTGAATTGTCTGTAGTTTGCACTCATAGATACTGAGCTCCAACAGCTGACAGGAAAGAGAAAAAGTAAGCATTCAGATATTAGGTCCAAATGAAATCAAACCTCAGACTACTTGGATACATCTAGATTTTAGATACTTGACAATGTGTAAGCAAAATGTTTTTGTGATTTGCTTTAACTCTAGATATTTTAATACATTGAGATCTTAGCTCTAGAATCCTAAACATGAAGATGTTTATAGATATTTTAATTTGAGAAAGAAAGACTATTGATTGAAAAGTATCATCCCATACTCCCATACTCCCAAACAGAGTATCATCCCAATATATAAACTCAAATATTACCAGCAAACTTAAGACACTAGAAAAAATATTACACTATTTTGTGCTTCTTGCCAAGATGAGATGACAGAAGATGACTATACCCTCCCACCTGAAATGACCAAAACACCTGACATGGTACATTAAATAAGAGTTTTCAAGGGGCACCTGGGTGGTTCGGTTGGTTAAGTGCCTGACTTCAGCTCAGGTCATGATCTCAGGGTCCTGGGATCAAGCCCTAAATTGTCAGGCTTTATGCTCAGCGGGGAGTCTGCTTTTTCCTCTCTCTCTCCCTCTGCCCCTCCGTTTGCTTGTGGTCTCACTCTCTCTCTCAAATAAATAAATAAAATCTTAAAAAATTTTTCTCAAAACATTGGGCATCAGGCAAGGAGGACAATGACCCCAGAAATTTGGGAAACTAGAGATGGTACAAGGAAGGGTATATCAGGTGGAGAAATGGGTCTGGATGTCCACGGAGGCTAGGTTGGCTAGGGTTCACAGAGCAGGGTAGTGGAGAGGATAAAACCACACAGAGAAGGACCTCCAGAATTTGCTTCCTGCAAATTGATTGTTTATGCCAGAATCTGAACCATTGGGAGCTCAAAACCTTCAAGTTGAGTTATTTTATTTTTATTTACATTTCCTTCATTGCATCCCTTCACAAATAGACTGTAGGAGACCAAAAAAACAAAAACAAAAACAAAAACAAAAATACCCACATGTACTCAGGTTATCATTCTGTTAAAATTGCACATTTTCTCCTGGCATATTGCTTATGTTTAGCTTTATTCTGTGGTTTCATAGCCGAGAGTCAGAAGAGTACTCTGAAATACATGCACATGTGTGCACACCTACAGTGAGTTGTTAAGGGGAAAGAGGATAACACTCAAGACAAACTTAGATGATGGGCAACATTTCTCAAGGGCTATCCCTGGTTATGATCTTGAGAACCCTCTCTAATGCCTTCTTTAGTCTATAGACTATTACTCAGATTGGGAGCTTACAGCCCTGACAGGAAAAATCTACTGAATCATTTCTTGGATTAAACGGGCAAATCAATCCTGTGTCTGAGCCTAGAAGTATTACCAAAAGTTCCCCAGGAGAAAAGTCACAGGAGACTACCAAACCTTACTGGAGATGGAAGAAATAGGTAAATGACTGAATATTTAAATTTTGTCTAATTGCTTGGTCATTGTTATACATATCGTAAAATGGACCCTGGTAGTTATGGAGCAACTTCCAAAGTGTAAAGTGGCACTGTCTTCTATCAATAAATATTTTTTTTTATTTTTTATTTTATTTTATTTTTTTTAAGATTTTATTTATTTGACAGAGAGAGAGAGATCACAAGTAGGCAGAGAGGCAAGCAAAGAGAGGAGGAAGCAGGCTCCCCGCTGAGCAGAGAGCCCAATGCGGGGGCTCGATAGGAGGACCCTGAGATCATGACCTGAGCCGAAGGCAGAGGCTTTAACCCACTGAGCCACCCAGGCGCCTCAATAAATATTTTTTATTAAAAAAAAAGATTTTTGAGAGAAATCTTGCTAATGCTGCAGAGATATGGCTATAACAATAGATAACTCTTATCATATTTCATCTAGTCTAAGATGTTATCAGCTTTAAGATGTACCATCATGTTGTGTACCAAAAGAAAAAAAAAAAGACAGTCAATAAAACTATAGCAGAATTCTATCTTAGAGTATTTTAAAAATTATTTATTTATTTATTTATTTGACAGAGAGAGAGAGAGAGAAAGAGAGAGGGAACACAAACAGGGGGAGTGGGGGAGGGAGAAGCCGGCTTCTCACTGAGCAGGGAGCCCGATGGATCCCAGGACCCGGGATCATGACCTGAGCTGAAGGCAGACACTTAATGACTGAGCCACCCAGGCACACCTAAGTAATTTATTGATAAAGCCCTTTTAGACTTATTTAAACATAAACTTCTATCATTTATCCCTTTTGGGCATATATTAAAAGGAAAGTACAAGAAAAATTAACTCCTTCCTTCCTTTCTTTCTTCTTTCCTTCCTTCATTGCTTCCTTCCTTCCTTCCTTCCTTTCTTGTTTTGGTCTTCATGATCCTATAGCTCTGGAACTTAAGTTCAAAGTTGGGAAAATTTATTTATTTATTTATTTATTTTTTTACAAATTCTTGTTTAATACCCTATTACTTGTGCTATGTAAAATATGAATTGGTCATATCAGTTTGTCATTTCCTTAAGATTCCTTTTACCTCTTCCCGATATCAGTTCATCCTGTCTTCATTCCTACTGCTTGGTGTGTGATAGATGATCTTTTTGGAGATACCTAAGTAAGAAAATGTTAATGGCCTCGTTTACTTGCAGGTATTGATGTGGTTTGGAATTCTGGGGTCCAGAGCCGATGGCCAAGAAAGAATTCTTGGGATGCCTTTGGTGCAAAAAGGTGGTTTTATTGAAGCATGGGGTCAGGACCCATGGGCAGAAAGAACTGTTGCCCCAGGATTGTGAGGAGCAACTGACTATATACTTGGGGGAAGGAAAGATAAAGGGAAGTTTCCACAAGGATTTTCAAATGCTAAATAAGACTCACAGGATCCTGGAGGCCTTGCTGTTGTCAAGCCAGTGTTGTTTTTCCCTCTAGCAAAGCATTAACATTAAGACAGTTGGGAGTTTCCTGGAGGAGTGTTACACTCCACCTGCCTCAATGGGCTGCAGGTTATAAGGAAATTTAATTTTACCTGCATTTCTTTCTGCCTTTGTTCTCCCTGTCAGGTATCTTTCTTAGGTCTTGATTGTTGCTTTGCAAGAAAATATGGAATTTTGGGATTTTTCAACAGTGATATTTGTGTCCTTAATATCAAATGTCACACTATTCCTGTTCTGTGACCTCAAGCATACATTTTAACTTTTGTTTCAATTGGAATCATAGTGCTATCTTTTTAAAAGATGTCGAGAAAGCCAATGACACTCGGCACATCTACAAACAACTATGTACATACATCAAATTGAAGTGACAATAATGTGGGCATCCGTGGTTGAATTCACACAAGAACAAAGAATGACATTTACCTCACAGATGCTCCCTAGTCAACAAGGACTACAAATTGTTCTCTTGTTTTGGGTTGCTCTGAGCCTCTTGATAATGACGCTGTCAAGGTAGAAATGCCGGGTGGCACTCACCTGGCCCCACTAGTTTGAGCCCTCACAGACATTTCCGGATTGGAGACAATACTCCTGGATTGACCCTTGTGGTTCTTATGATTGCAGAACACACCCCAGCAACAACCATCAGGGACCTTTGAAACCATAAAGTTCATTACTCACAATTCCTGGAGGGTGCATAGCACACCCAGGGCCACAGAGTAAGGTAGCAATAAAAGAGAGAAAGAAAGAGAGAGGCAAAGAGAGGAAGAACGAGACAGAGAGACAGACCTGGGGTTTTCCAGGTTCACTATCAATTGATGAATTTAAAACACAAGAGTGGGAAGTAAGCCTTGAGAAGGGAAAGCACAGTTACTCACACAGAGCTTTTTAAAAGGGGAAACTCAGTGGGTGGGGAGGCCTGGCTCTTTATCTAGTTGTGTAGCTGCCAATGTGTTTATTTGAGATGAATGTCTTTGAAATGGATGCCTTGACAACCAAAGCTTAATGTCAAGCACTGACATTACAATAAGAAAAGCTAATGGTCAGGCATTACACTACACATCTATTGTAAGACACTTCCTAATTTCAGAGCTGTTAAAGCATTACAGAAAATGCTTTTTGGAACTAAAGAAATGCAACATTGAGCATTTATCACTCGCTAAGTGCTTTACATAGCACTTATGTAATCATTGCAAATCAGGATTACCACTTTTCATCTCTATTTTGCAGATGAGGGAATTGAAGCTC
The DNA here is from genome assembly GCA_028534135.1 of Potos flavus. NCBI lineage: Eukaryota > Metazoa > Chordata > Mammalia > Carnivora > Procyonidae > Potos > Potos flavus. Next base: position 68,120,819 of record CM052884.1, on the reverse strand, counting down.
ATGGAGGTATATAACTTGCCCTTGGTCATAAAACTGGCAAATTGAGGAACTGAGATTTTAACACAACTCTGCCTGATATGAGCACCCAAGCTTCTTGCCACTGTGCCTACCTTGCATTGGGGACAGGAATGAGGGAGTCCAAGGCTGCTTTAAAGTTAGTGTGGCTCTCCAAAATCACTTTGACATCATTTTTGTTATATTTGCTTGCTCTCAAAGCAAACTTCATTGTATGATTTAGAGTAAGTATTGCTATTTGTAGGATGAATAAAAGCTGTTGTAATCTGTTCTGAGTATTGAATGTCCATAATATGCCAGAGTTATGCTATGGGAAAATACAACTGTTGAGAAAAGACTTGTAATGGGAACTTACTTTCATAAAGATGCATGCAAAAGTCCAGATAGTTTGGATAACTCCAGGGCCCAAAAGTGTTATCCATTACTGCTATATTAAAATGTATTAAAAACCACTTAAAAGGTATTGCTTGCCAGTCAACAGATAACAGACCATTTTGTGTTCATCCTTATATCGAATACATATTTTTTTTCTGTTTGGTTATTATACCAAAGGCAATGAGCATAGATTCTCATGCCCAAAAGGGAGCGAGTTAGGGTGAAGAAGAAGAGCAGAATGAAAGGGAGAGCCACATTCACCTGTCGGAGCACATCCATTTCTAGGAGACCAGGTCTAGATGTGGTGCAAGAAACTGCTGTTCATTAAAGACCTAGGGGTTATGCAACCTCTTTTCCTTCTTTGACTCAGTACTTAAGAAAAGAGGTGTTAGCTGCTTTCTAACAAATCTTGGCATTGAGAATCACATGGTCTCTCCCAGCCACATCCCCACCCACTGGTAGAACCCAGGAATGTAACTGCAAACAAGTAACATAGTAATACCAAAGCCCCTTTCATCATCTCTCACCCCTTCCTTAGGGCTCAAGTAAATAGGGTCTATTCTGGGGTTTGCCCAGTACAGATTGGGTTAAAGTCTGGAGAGATTTTCTTCACTATGAAAGACATGGTAAATTACTTGTGTTTTATATGCGATGTAATACTAATCAACTTGATTTTTCTTATGTTAGTCTATGGAGTCAATGAATCATGGAATCTTTTGGCTAGGAGGTTTCTTAGATATCACCTAATCGAACTCTCAATGCAACAGAGGAATATTCTCAATCATATCACTAACAAGTGGCCCCTGATGACGCTTGTTGGAATTTCTCTCGTGATGGAGAAGAACGCACTTTACTCCATTATCAGAAAGTATTTATTTATGCTGAGCTAAGCTTTATATTCTGCCATGATCCATCTGTTGGTATTAGTGCTCCCCTCTATTTTATCATGTTTTCTTTTTGCTTAGACATATTCGTACTGGACATGTCAGTTAATTTTTCTTTTTAGTTTAACCCTTCCTGCCTATTGAACAACAGATGATTGAGTTAAGAGCAAACAGTTGACCCAGGAAGAATATGAACCAAGGGATATTGAGACCATGCCTGATCACAGAGCACTTCACAGTGGATTTTCCAGGATTTAGAGTGTTAACGTCAGTGGGGTCTACTATAGAGAAAACAAAACCCAAATGGAAGGACTAACTGTATCTTGAATCATCATGAACAAAAGGTAGAACTGATTGGTATAGAGAAAAGAGGCCTATCAGGTAGAATTAATGTTCCTTTCTATTATTTTAATTGAACCTTTCAGTATAAGTCTATCTCAAGAGTATTAGCAAAGTATGTATATGTGTAAAAGAATAAATTTCTTGCTTTAATGGACACCAAATAAAGCAGAATATAAATAACGTCCTTTATCTCGTCCGTTTGCTACAGCAAATATTAGAATAGAATTGTCAGAATTGTCATGCCCAGCTCTTACCTGACAGGGGCCAAGGACTGAACCTCACAGAATATGATCTTAAGAGGCAGTATATTGGTCTTTGGGAGAGAATTCTTGAAGAACTCTTTGGTCCTGGAAATCTGCATTGAAAGCCATCCCTTCCAGCTGCTAAAGTGACTACAGAAGCATGTATTCAGATGGAGCCTCTATCAGCCTGTTTCTTCCAGTGATGCAACAAGCAGAAGCCACTGCCAAGCCAACTAGACACTGAGCATGAGTGACAAATAAAGTCTCGGTCTGCTTGCTGCTGAATTTTGCAGTTATTTGTTACCACACCATAACCTGGCCTATCCGCAATGACCTGAGAGAGGTCAATTTCTGCCTCAACCTTTGTCTTTGTTCAGTGTTCTATATGAGAATGTGAAATGATTAGAGTATTCTGAGAAGAGTCCATACTCAGGTACTCTCGTTAGCATACCCCAAGTGCAAGATAAGTTAGCTGTAAATATTTTGAAAGTTTAACACTACCAGGTGAAATTGAACTGAGACATTCCTCTCCACATGGGGATTTACCTGCCACGAGTGGACTGGAGAAGCCACACCTTTAACCACTGCACCATCTTTGCTGAATTGTCTTTAGTTGGCACTCTTAAGAACTGCCACTCCGACTCTCTCTTTTTCCATATTCTTTGTAGACAAACGCTTGATCCTCTACCTCTTCTGTGTTTGAACATTCAGGTTGTGACCATGAGTAAACCAGCCAACCCTTGTATGTTTCAATCTCTAAACTCCTATTGTGTCTTTATTTTGGAATTAGACTCTTAAAGGCCAATCTATTTACACCTATTTCCCCATGTTTTTTAACCTCATTTTCTCCCATATTTTGCCTGTACTACTAAACCAGGGATTTAAGGCTAAATTAATCTTGCCCTCCAGGACTGATGTCCTACTACAAAGTTGGAAGTTATATAACACAGGCTGTGCCATAGCATGGAAAACATCACAAATCTATCACAACATACCTTCTATCTTAGCTTTACATCTTTCTCAGCAGGGCTGTAGGCAGTTACTACCAAAAAATTAATTCATTCATCTATGTGTTCGTTACCTCAGCAAGAATTTTTGTTGTTATTCAAAGATGTTTATAATTTCTGAACCTCAGCAAGTATTTATTGAACACTTATTATATGCCAGGTCCTGCTCTAGGCATCAGATATAAACTAGAAATTATAATACTGAATTTGAGTTTCCAAGATGAAATAAGACAATGCATATAAAACCCTTATGAACTTTAAAGCTCTATTCAAAGATATTAGAAGTTTCCATATTCCTCAAATCAAATTTTCTCTTTTGGTAACATTTTTGTAAAGTATGGTACCTAATTTATCATTGATATTTTACTTGGTAGTAAACCACAGGCAGAAAGTTGCACAGGCTCAGAAATCTAACAGACTTGTTTTTAAAAATCTGACTGTAATATTTACACGGTTAAGTCATTTAACTTCTTTGGGTCTCTGGTTTTTTATTGTGGAGCTACATAACACAGTAATAGGTACGTAAGGACTCTTAACAAATATTTGTAAAGCATCTGGCATTGCAATTAGCACATGGTAAGCTCTCAATAATAATGTTGGCTATTATTAATACCCTAAAGTCTAATAACAAGAATTTTTCTCTATGAAATTCAATAAAGCTACTGAATTTTGAAGAAAAAAAGTAGCTTATAAACCTTTTTATTTTCCTTAAATTATCCCTTGTGCAAAAAAAAAAAAAAAAGTTACTTACCAGTGATTAAGCATTGTTATCACCTGGGGATTGCTACAGAGTTTCAGAACCCTCCCTGGGGTCACTGAGTCAAACTCTGCATTTTACCAAGATCCCTGAGTATTTCAGATACACATTAGCTTTGAAGAAATTTTCACTGGTTGAAGGGGTGCATAGAAGTTGCTCATGACTGATCAGATTCATTTTCATTCCTGTTCGAGCTTCCGGTTTTGGCATAAAATTTTGCTGTCCCATTCAGCTTTTCAGTTTTCTATAATTAATGTCCAGAAACAAACAAACAAAATGAAAACAAAGAAGAGCAGAGTATAGAATGAACTTTAAGTTGTCATCCATTTCATTTGGTATTAAGTTCAACCATGACTCTGCATGTGAATGCTTTATCTAAAGTCTATTTAGTCCATGTAACAATTTTCCAAGGTAGGCATTATTATCTTCATGACATAAGAAGTGAAAGTGAGTCTCAGTGAGATTACAAATGCTTTAAAAGGACACAGAGCCCATAAGCAGAAAAGCTGGATTTGAATCCAGGTTTGTCTTCTCTCCAAATTATACCTTCCATTTTGTTTTCCAGTACTCGGGTGTGCCATTACATCAGTTGCCTTACGTTTCTGCTCTGCAGGTAATTGATCAAAGAGGAGGCTTTCCTCCTGTACAACAGATTGGAAACACAGTATCTCCATCTATCCAAGAGTATTTATCCTACTACATTAGTTCCCTTCCTTCCATTTTTATTGCGTCTTAAAACGGTACACATTTTGTAAATGTGAATTACTGCGCCAACATATGGTTTCAATTGAACAATTCTAATATATCATTGTTAAAAAAAAAAAAGGAAGGAAAGAAAACACAAACTAACCCTTGTACTTTTGCAAATGTGTTTTAATAAAAATCTATAAAGTGAAAGGTCCAGAGTTAAGTAAAGACACATTTATATTTACTTATTTTTACCTTTACTGTTGATCATGCGTCACAGTCAGAGCGCTTTAGACACTGCTTTCATTCATCGGCTTTTATGATTTCCCCGAAGTTTGGGGCACTATTTACCAGAATTCAGACTATAGCTTACTGTGTCTGCCTATGGCCTTGTGGTGGCTCAGGTGCTGCCAACTTGAGTTGGATATTTGTTTCAGAAGATTGTAAGGATTTAACACACTACTCCCATTTTACTGAAAGAGAGATTTATATCCTCCGGTAGGTCTTACCTTGGAAATGTTTTAGATTAGGAATTGCTGAATTTCAATTAGACTGTGGTTATCCACACCCAAACCAGTTTGGTAAAACCTGATGTGGCAAGGTAGAGGCAATGGTTGAGGTAGGTTATGGGAGAATTCTATCTCTTCAAGCAGATTTGGCACAAAGTAGAGGAGACTGCATGTGACCATAATGATAACAATTACTGTCATCGTTGGCGTAAGGCTCACAGTACTTTCATATCCACTTTGCATTTCATCTATGTAATGGATTTTATGAGGTAGTTACTATCACTATATTAATATACAGATGTGGGAAATGCAGTTCAGTGAAATTGTGACTTGCCTTAGTAACCGTTGGTAACTGATGCCACAGGTTATACATGACCTCTCACTTTGCATTTTTTTAAAAAAGATTTTATTTATTTGAGAGAGAGAGAGAGAGAGGGAGCACAAGCTGGGAGAAGGGCAGAAGGAGAGGGACAAGCAGACTCCCCGTGGAGGAGGTAGCCCATAGTGGGGCTCAACATAGGGCTCGATCCCAGGACCCTGAGATCATGACCTGAGTCCAAGTCAGACACTTAACTGACTGAGCCACCCAGGTGCCTCCTCACTTTGTATTTTGAGACTTTGCTTAGATTTTGTGACATCAAACTCTCCTGGTTTTCTTCCTCTTCTAGCCATCACTTTCAATGGCCTTCTCATATTTTCCTCTGGTTGACTGGAGCTGTATCCACTGAGGTTCCTTGGGGCATGTTCCTTGCCCCTTCTCACTCTATTTTCTCATAAATGTTCACATTCCTTCTCATGTCTTTAAATACCATCTATATTCTGATGACTCTAAAATCAAGCAGAAGAGATTTGTCACTTACATTCCATGGTAGATAAAACAGTTGTGAATCCCCCATATTCCTTCTCTTTCTCACACAGATTTGAGAATGAAGAAATCCAAAATGTCAAAGTCATGAGCAGACAAAGCTCACCAATGCCTCTGCTGGTATAATATCACATAACTAATAATATTCTGATGAATAATGTGATGAATAACCGTAGGCTACAGAAACTGTACTTTTCATGAGCTTCGTAAATTTATTCAATTGTGTCTTTTTCTACTTCATCTATAATTTTATCATGATTAGTTGTAACACATCTTAGCAGATTCCACTTCATTTTATATTGAATTATGTTTTCTCAGCTTTGAAATTATTCCCGCCTGTAGTTATGCCACACAGATCACTCAGGCTAATTCTTCGGTCACTTCAAACTCGGTATTAACTCCTTGAACAAACAACAACTGAACAGTATTGGTAACAACTGTTGACTCATTAAGAACCATGAAAAGCACATAAAAGCATTTGTTTTGTTTTTGACTACTGATGTTCCCTGTGTTTGCAACTATTGGAGCAGTGGTTTTAGTTAAAAGGGTAGTAGTCTTTTTTTTTTTTTTTTTAAAGGGTAGTAGTCTTAAGCAAGTGTTCCCTGCACACATTTCTTGGGCTGCTGCAATCAAATATGATTTAATTAAGTCAGCATCAATAACTTCCCCCATTTGGCTAGCTAACAAATGACCCAGTTGGAAATTTACTTTGGTTGTAGCCTTATTTTATTTATATCTGTGTGAAGAAATTCTGCTGTGATGAGATATCGAGTTTTAAACTTCCTAATTTTTTGGACTGTTGCTTTCCCATGAATTGGGAATATTTTGGTGAATGCTTGATATGGTAACATCATCACATAATATATTCTATAACTGTAGTGTCCTTGCATAATGAGCACACTGCTTTGCTGTCTAATTCGATAACAAAATAATCCGCACTCCACTGTGTCTGAAAAGCATAACATCTGAAGTCCACTTTTGTCTTTCCTTTTTTTGATTTGGTGGGTGTTCGCTAGTAATAAAAATTACATAAAATATCACATTGTGATAATATGTGTGACATACAGTACTGCTGAGTAGTAACTATGCCGCTGTGATTTATAGTGCACTGAGAAGTGTGAGGTTAGTGCCATATGTGGTTTCTGTCACAAATGCTCAACCCTGTCACTGCAGTGCAAAAGACAATGTGTAAATGGATGAGTGCAGCTGTGTTCCAATCAGCTTTCTTAGTAACACTGAAATTTGGATTTTACATAATTTTTCCATCTCACAGATATTTTTCTATTGATTTTCAGCCATTCATGAATGTAAAAACCATCTGTAGCTTATAGGCCATTCAAAAACAGGAGACCAAAGTTTAATTTCTGATCTTGTCTCATACACTGTCTCTTAACTGAGTTATTGTTTGTACTTCCCAAACCTGTTATTCTCCCGTCCTCTTCACCGCTCTGAATATCACTACACAAGCCGCTTGAGGTAAAACTTCACTTCAATCCCTAAATTCTCTTTTTTTTTGCATACAAATATTGACTATATTTTATTGTTTACTTTTATCTGTTTATATTTAAAATAAATTTCTCAAAAATAGTCTTTTTTTCTTTTCAATCTGACAGTCTTTGCTTTTTAATTGAGATGATTAAGACCATCTACATTTTATGAAATTATTAATATAGTTGGACATAAACCTACCATTTTGTTATTTATTCTTTATCTCATTTGCTTTTTGTTTTGTTTTTCTCTTTCTTCTTTTCTCAAAAAATTGAATATTTTAAAATTTTATTTTCACAACGTTTTATTATATCTCTCTTTAAGTATTTGCTCTAGGGTTTTCAATATATATATTTAAATCATAATCTTCTACCTTCAAGGAATATTATACCCCTGCACATTTAGAAAAAGAACCTTAACACATATATTTCCAATTCTTTCTTCTTATCATTTGTATTGCTGTTGGCATACATTTTACTCCTACATATGTGACATATTCCAAGATACATTCTTACTGTTTTTCATTTGGCCATTGAAGATCTCTGAAGGCCATTAATCAAGGAAAAAAAATGTGTTTTAATATTTACTCTCCTTTGGACCCTTCTGGCACTCTTCATTTCTTTGGGTAAATCCAAATATTCATCTGGTATCTTAATTCTTCTGTTTACAAATTTTCTTGAACATTTCTTGTGTAGTACAGGTGTGCTGGCAATAAATGGTCTCAGCTCTTGTTTGTCTGGAAGACATTTCTGCTTGATATAAAATTCTGGCTTGACAAATTTTTTGTGAGTACTTGAAAGATGTTATTTTTCTTTTTGCATGAATGTCTGTGTGAATTTTCTTTGCCTCTATGTAACATATATTTTTTCTAACTGCTGTCAATATTTTCTTTCTCTTTCTTTTTCAACAGTATAACTCCAATGTATCTAGAGGTGTGTGTGTGTGTGTGTGTGTGTGTGTGTAATTATCTAGCTTATAGTTGTCTGAGCTTCTTGAATCTGTGGATTATTGACTTTCATTATTTTTTGGAAATTCTCAGCCATATTTCTTCACATATTTCTTGTGCCCTCTTTTCTTCTGAGACTCCAGTTATGCCTGTGCTAGACAGATATCCTATAATTTGGATGCTCTGTTCTGTTTATTTCTCATCTGCTCTCTTTCCTTCCCTTCTTTTCCTCCCTTCTTTTTCTCCCTTTATCCCTCCTTCTTCTTCCACTTTGCTGCTTTTATTTACAATGAGAGTAAAATTTCAGATTATCAAATTAGCTTCAGGGTTTCCACACACTCTTTATTTCCTATTAAGTACAGTGATCAAGCATTATTACACACTGCCCTTATTGCTTTAGCTTTTGGAAGGCTGGACACTTTACTCTTTCCAAGTACCCTTTGTCCCAGAGTAAGTGTGTGTTTGGGGTGAATGAACACAGAAATTTCTGGACTTTGTACTGGAGATTCTGCAGGCTTCTGGCCTTTTCTCTAGCACTTGCCTTTTCATAATCCCTTGGAGAGGGTGGGGGTTTGTGATCTCTAATGCTAGCACACAATGGACATTGTATAAACAACTGAGTTAGACCATAACAAAGAAACAAGCCTCTTCCCAAATGTATTTGGAAGGGTGAGCAAACAAAACCAGCAAGCAGTTATGTAGTTTGTAAACATTAAGTATTTTTCTTGGTGCAAATATGCAGACATCATACATGAAAATATGTGTAGCTCACTTTGGCACAACTTGTGTAACAACAATAGCCAATGCCATTAATGTTTTATGATATCATACACACACAAAATCATCATACACATGGTTTGTGCCAGAAGAACTTAGAGAGTTATCTTTTCCTGTCACTCTAATATGCTTACAGTTTTCTGCTGTTTATCTAAACAACCAGTATGTCGTAATTCACTTTTTACCTCTACTATATAGTTTTAATCTATTTTGGAAGATTAAATCACTCTTATATTTGTCCCTTAAATACACCGTAAACACACACATTTCATCTCTGTGATTCTAGCACAGAACATAGACACTGACATATAGTTGGCAAATTCTCATCTGTCCAGAGAATGAATCAATGCCAGACATCTGAGCCTTTCGAGCACTTTAATTTGGAAGCAGCCTCTCCTCTTTGCGCAAAGCTGATTTTACGTCTTGGGCCCTTGGATCTGGGGCTTCTCTGGTCTTCATATATTGGAGCTGAATCCCCAGGGTGATCGCCTCCATGTATTCTTCCTAGCTATTAAATCCTTCCAGGGAGAACAGGAAGTCTGGCACTGCTTTCGATGACACATCAATGACGTGATGTCTAGTTTCTATTAAAAATCGAAAAGCAAAAGATTTAATGCCAGAAACAAAAAGTATAGACAATGTCATATGTAAACATTAGTATATTGCTTAATATACTAAGCAACCTGCCTTGAGGGCTGCCAGGAAGTCCTGGACCAAAGTGGACGACAGTATGAGAGGCCTAGGCAAAGACGGCCGATCCCAAATACCATAGGCACATAGCACAGGCAATCACAGCCTTCTTCTGTCATGGTCTTTTTGAATTGTCTGTTCAATAGTCCTAGTTAAGTTAGCTAGAGCCATGGTAACTACCCTGTTAGAGGCAAAGTAGTATCCTGGTAGGGTGTTGTGCATTTTTGAGTTCAGAGTTTTAAAGTGAAGTAGATCCAATTGCTTCAATTTGGCACACGTATATAACATGCTCAAATCTGCCACACGTAAGAAGAACATGGCCGCTCCCCCCCACCCCCCCACTGTAGGCGCAGGACTTAGCTGTATTTGTGCTGTGATTTGAACTAGGTTCCAAGGCCTCCTCTATCTAGAAATGAAAACAAATATATTGTCTAACAAACAACTGAGTACTTACTCTATGCCAGGCTCTGCATGAGGTTCAAGGAGAAACAGATAACTAAGATTAGTTTTGCTCTCTAGGAGCATGCAGTATAATGGGAGACATAGATATGCAACTTGAAAAAGCAATTCAGTATAAGCAGAGTCCTGATGGGGGATGTACAAGACAGGACTCTGAACAAACCAGGGAAATAGTCACAGGCATTTTCAGAAGATGATGGCCATCAGATTCCAGGTCCTTGCCATGAGTCATTACTCATTTTTCCTTGGCCTAGGAACCGGAGATGTGTAAAATGAAACAGCGCGTGGGCAGGTGTTATGGACTGAATGTTAGTATCCCCCACCCCAGTCCCCACCCCAATTCATGGGTTGAAATCCCACCTTGCAGTGTGATGGTGTTAGGAGGTGATTAGGTCATGAGGGTGGAGCCCTCGTGAGCGGGAATAGTATCTTTTAACAGAGACCCCACAGAGCTCTCTTGCCTTCTTTCTGCCACATGAGGACAGTGAGCAGATGGCCATACATGAACCAGAAAGAGTGACCTCACCAGGCACCAGATGTTTTGGTGCCCTGACCTTAAACTTGCCTGCCTCCAGAACTGCGAGAAATATATGTTTGTAGTTTCAGCCACCAACTATATGGTATTCTGTTATAATAGCCCAAACTGACTAGGATGCTATAACAAAGAGCAGAAGTGCCATGAGGTCACGGAGGTAAGAGGATTTTTTTGACAAGAGGTAAGAAGGAATATTACTATTGCAAACATTCATATCTAACACTTCATTTTGTTATGTATTAGGAAGTATTCTAATAACTTTATATGTACCATCTCCTTTAATCCTCTAATGATCCTATAAACTAAGTATTATCTTGAGAATGACAATCTTCTGGAAAAAAGAGAAGACAAAAGTTTCAGACTAAGGAAAGGTGCTCCATTGTGGAAGACAGGGGCCCAGGGTAAAAACTGAGTGAATTCTGGAGAATGCATCTAAGGGAGTGTCCTATCTAGAGAAATCTAATCTAAGATATTTCTTAGATTAGAGTCTGAGGCAGCGTAAGGGGACTAAGTGTCTTAAGAAGACTCATTGAAAGAGATGATGGGCACAGCAGGCCCGGGTGGGTAATTATTTTTTCTAGAAGTTTATTTCAAAAGTTGGCCCTCAGTAGTTTGATAAATGGTCTATTCTCAGATTTTTACTTCCTTGGGAAGATAACTACCTTTCCCTTTCACATGGATAAAAAATAATAGTAATTGGTGTTTTTTAGAGTGTTTCCTATGTGCCAAGAACTGTTTCAAGCATCGAGCATACATTATTTCACAAACTCAAAGTAATGACTGTATGAAGAATGAACTTTAATCACTCCCTTTTGATAGATGAAAAAACTGAGATTTAGTGCGGTTAGGTAACCTGCTCCCAATTCACGTCCCTTAGCAAGTGATGGAGCCAACAGTAAACACTGGGGCAGTCTGACTTCTAGAGCCTATGCTGGAAACTGAGGACAGTGTTAGTTTATAAGTCAAGGTAAAACATTTCAGCTGTGGTGGAAAAACCGAAGAAGTAAATTGTAGCAAGATGTGTCCTTTCAAAATTAAAATATGGTTTAAGTCTTTAAAGATTTTTTGCTGTGAGGCATCACAGGCAACTGATAAATGTGCGCTGTCTCAGGCGGGGATGGGAAGCACCGCGGTGGTAGGCTTTAGCCGTCACCCTGCGGTTTCCTGCAGCTGTGATTTTCCACGGATAGTTTTGGGTTCTCTCATCTCTAGCTTCTTGATGCCCAAGCCTTCAGAAGGCAGAAGTCCCTCTCTATTTCTGCCTTTATTTCCCTACAGCCTCACCCATCTCTGAACCACCCGCTTATTACCTGTCTTGGGCGCTTTGTTGTGCAAGGATCTTGCTCTGGAGGCTTGTCTTTCTTTATTTCAGTTGTCTCACTCTTTTCCAAAATCATTTTCATCCCTAGGGGGGTAAAAGGTCTGTCTTTTGATGATCTGGTTGATTTTTCGTTGGGAGAAACCTGCAAAATTTCTTTTCAAAAACATTTTTTAAATGGCAGCAAACAGCCCAGGAGGTGTTTAAATGCAACGGAAAAATAAGGTTTTCATGAGGAAAGGATTTTCAGGAAATCTGCACAGAAAAAATATTCAAGCTGTTTAAAATGCCGCGTTGTCTGCCAAAGTGACCTTACACATGACTGTTCCTTCCCAGGAGCTCAGGCTCCAGTGACTTTGAGTTGACAGCGGTAGGCAAATGTAGAATAATCCAGGCAACAGAGCAGAGTGAGTGGGGGTGGGGCTTCAGCTGCCAGCTGCCCATTGCCGACAGTCTCAAGCTGGGAGACCTTGGCAAGCAAGTTTCTGTGCTTTGTCTCTGCTAGCCTCAGTTTTCTCATCTGTAAATTGGGGGTAATGGTAATGATGACCCCAAAGCTGTTGTCAAGATTAAACGATATGTATAAAGCTATTCGCAAAGTAATTGGTACGTATTAAAAGCCGAATACCAGATCTTATTATTAATATATTATTATTTTATAAGTATCTTTTCTTCTCCCAAATTGACATTAAAATAGCAACTGTAAAAGTATCTGTGTTGATATTGACTCTTTCTTCATGAAAAAGACCCTAGAAGACTTGAGCCTTCATCTAGCCCAGCCTTCTACCAGACCGGGGAGACCCTGCCTCTTTCTCCCACAGGCGTCACATTGTGCTCGTTACTGCCACAGAGGAGTAACTCACTCTTTTGTATGATAGCATGGTGCCTGGTTGGCGAACTAGCTCGGACTCTCCATCCCTGTTCTAAGTACTGTTTTCTAAGCATTTCTACCCATTGTCCTCAGTTTGGCTCCCTGGGGCCACCTGGGAGGGTCTAGTTCATTTTCCATATGATAGGTCCCCAAATAATGAAGATACCAGGCAAGTTACTTAACTGCTCTGGGTCTCAGTTTACTGATAATGTAAAATGGAGATTGTTGTTTCACCCTTATGGGGATTTCCTGAGGATTAAAAACATATGTTTGAAAAAAATTCAGCATATAGTAGGTGCTCAATAAGCTCTAGTGTGTCAAAGTCAGTTTAAGTGTTTCCCCAGATTCTATGAGTTTTTGTCTATGTGACTAATGGTTCTTGAGGAAGATTGCCTGGCATCAGTTGCTTTCTACAGGACACAGAGGGGGAGTTTTTGGTCTTCACTGAATACATGGCAGTCCTCCATGGTTTGGACCATGCCAGACCCACTGTGTGGACTTTTCTGGGTCCCTTGTGTCCCTGGCAGTCATGACCTTTCAGTGCTTGGTCTCACCTCTGACCTCCGTCCTAGGGCTTCCCTGCTTCCCTGGGGCTCAGCCGACCCTGAAACTCATGTGGTGCCTTACGTGGGCTTTGGTCCACTTGGCCAGGCCAGCGAGACTGCTGGTTACAGGCTGCAGCTGAGGCCGACAGTCACCAACAGGCTGGCTCCTCGAGTCATGGCTTGCACTGTAAACGTCTCTACTGCTGTCTTGGTTTCCAGCCTCTTCAGGCCAGGAGGGACAATCCTGAGGTGTGGTGGAGTCCAAGTCCCATGGGGCACCCTTTGACTAATCAGGGCTAGGAGCTACCCCTCCTTTTCTGTCCCTGACAGCCAGTTTTGGAGAGAGTAATTCCAGGCATCTCTCTGAAGTTGCCCGAGACCGAGCACTCAGCAGTGCTTGTTAGGGACATGCTATAAAAATTGTTCTCCTTCTTTTCCTGCCCTACCCCTCTTTTTCCTTCACTCCCATTTTCAGGGATGGTGACCCCATTACTTTTGGGGGGAGTTAGTATGTAAACTTTTGTCTTCATTTTTGTATTTTGGGGAACCTTGGCAAAGAGGTAACATTATCACTGCCACATTCAGATTTAATTTGATTATCAGCTCAGTACTCTCCTACTCAGAAAGTCAAGTTTATTTCTCTCCTTCATCGGTCAACGCCTTTGGCCCAGATTATTCTCCTTCTTTGTCCCTGCCAAAGAGTTCTTTTTTCAGTTCTCACTCCCTGCTTCCAAACCTCATGTGATTTGATCTATGATAATATGGTGAAAGGACAAGTGGCTTGATGTGTCACTTAAAGGACAAGTGGTTTGAGGTGTCACTTACTGGAATTTTCACAAGGGTTTTCTGAAGGAAGAGAGCCTTCACTGGAAACAAGGAGTTGGCAAACTTCTCCTAAAGGGTCAGAGAGAGGGTCAATATCTTAGGCTTTGCTGGCCGTATATTGGCTATGGCCACTATTCAACTCTACATGTCTAATGAAGAAGATACCATAGCAAGTACATAAATGAATGGGCATGGCTCTGTTCCAATGAAACTTTATTTATGAAAACAGGTCTGGGGGCAGATTGAACCCATGGGCTGTAGTTGCAGACCCTTGCTCTAAATGATGGAATTATAAGAAAACAAGTAAAGCCAAATTTTGGGAAAATACAGGCTATTTAATATCTCTCAATTTCAATTTCTTTAATTTCAATTCATTTTACTTCAGTAAAAGCACATCGGAAGAAGGAAAGTGAACAAACTCTTATGCAATGAACTAGAGTCTAGGCTAGGTGTTCCCATCTAATATAACACTTATTGTTCTTAGCAACCCTATTATTATCATTACTAGTTTTTTGATGAGATGAGAAAACTGAAAGATGTTTTTTCATCAAAAAGCAGTGTCAAGATTCGCAAATGGGCTACCTCTATCTACCTGAAGGCTTATATTCTAATTAAGTCCCTCTTTTTTTTTTTTTTTTTTAGTATATGTGCTGCCGAAGCGAGCACCTAATTAAGTCCCCCTTATGTGCAAAGTTCTGTACTACTGCTGCATAAAATACAGAGATAAGCCATTTCCCTTTTTTTAGACTAGAACAGGAAGAAATAGTGCCTCCTAGGGAGGTGCACACCTTCAAAGCCTTGCCATATTCATAAGTTGGCCAAAGATTTTTTTTGCTACCTATGCTTAAAGACCTCCTCTGAGTCTAGCTTTGACCTGGGCCTGGCCATTACTTAAATGAAGTCAACCTGTTTAATCTCTTGGACGGGTGTCTCATTGAGTATTCAAGATGAAGAAAGAATTTTGATCAATAGTAACAAAAGGGCACAGAGTGAGCTAGTGGGTCAGAGGTTGATTAGATACTAGGGGAAAGGAATGCAGAAAATAGTCACAGGTAGGACCAAAGACAGAGAGACTAAGTCTCATAAGAAAAAAAGTCTCATAAGGAAAAAAAAAAAAAAAAGGGCAGCCCAAGACTTATTATTTTCATGTCATTTACTCTCCCTACAGTGTGAGGTCTGTGAGGGCAGGGACCCTCTCTGTCCCTTTCAACATTTAGTTTATCACCTTGCACATTGTATGTGCTCAATAAATATTTGCCATTGCTCAATCAAATGAATGATTGAAATTAGCTAGGTTCCCTTCCCAGTTACAGAGCTAGAGCCCAAATCTTGTCCCAGCCTCCTTCAGCAGGAACTGCCTCTTCCATAGAAAGAGTCCTATAATCCACTGGTGCTTCCCACATGCTCCTCCCAGTCTGTGAAGGCTCAAAGCCAGGAGGAAGTGCTCAAACCACCTAGAGTAACCACGAGTCTTGCATCATCCACAGAGAGAGGGAGATTTACCAAGTTCTTGTTGCTGTGGAAAGATGAGGTCAAACTGTAAGAGGTCAGCGGTGTTCTTAACACTGCCTTTGTGTTGTTTTCATATAAATATTTTTACTGGGACATTTTTTGGCAACCAAGGCTAGCTCCCAGGACTGTGGAGAGAAGGGAAGCTTTGCTCACCACATGCCAATGGTATGCACTTGAGTCAACTTAGAGCCAGCGTGATTTGATATCATGTCCTTTTTCACTTTTGTCTTGATGCTTTCCCACTGACTCAGTGTCTACCCTTTATCCTTTCTTCAAATGTGAAACAGCTGGGCTAAAGTTAAGTTCATGTCCAAATTCCCCACCCCCTCCCCCCTCAACATCCCCACCTCCTTCCTCGGCCAAGAAAGCAGCGGCTGTTTCTGAGACACTAATCCTATTACAGATGTTTTGCTAATTATCAAAAAGCTCCCTTTGGAAGCTCGTTGATGGGATAGTTAATTAGATTTATACATTTAAACATTTTCTGCCTCTCATCTAAATTTCTGTTACAGGACTGTGACATAATTTGGTTGGAGTAGCTCTGAGACAGTGGCTCTTTACTGAGGTACGTGAGTTTCTTTAAGAAAATTCAAGCAATAACCTCTTGATCCTTTCAGTGGGTGTGGAGGATTCATGTCTGTGTCCTTCCTGCTCTGCAATGCCTAATCCATACTGGTGTTAAGGATAATTGGAGGTGCAAATACATTCAAAACTATATGTTGCATTTTTTTCTTTGTCATGGTCGTACTTTATCCACAATGCATTTGACTTTCTTCCTTATGCTAAAGACTAAACTGAAATACTATCTAGTAATAAGATCTTGTGAAAATAAAAATACCTTACGTATTAAAGAGTTTTACATCTTTTTTTCAGGTACTTTCTTAGCCATAATCTTAGTTGATTTTTACTACTCTATAGGGTAAGCGAAATGCATTATTTTTATTTCTGGGTTTTTCCTCTCCTTCGGTAGCTATATCCAGTATAAACCCAAGCCATCGATTCTACCTCTGCAATGGTTCCCAAGTTAGTTCTTTATACGATCCTCCGGTGTTATCAGCTTAACACAGACTGCCATTTTTCTCTCATATAGACCATTGCAATTGTATCCAAACTGGTTGCCTTAAATTCTGATTCTCCTGTTCACAATATTGTCATGATCTTGGCAAAGTATGGAGTTGATCTTGCCACTCCCCTTCTTCTGGCCTGCCAGTAAGTCCCCACTGCCTGCTGGGCCAGGCCCAAACCCATTGGTGTGATGCATAAGATCCTTCCTCAGGTCCTTGCCCACCTCTGCTTACTTTCCAAACAAGTTGTGATTGTTGAGACATCTCATGCTCCTTCATATCTCTTTGCCTTAGTGGACTATGGCAAAAAAAGTGTTAACCCATTTTGGCATCCTCACTGCCTTTCCAGAAGGCCTGTTTAGCAAAGAATTTGAGCACTTGGGGAATCCTTGATATTTTTAGAAAGTAGGTTATATCAGAACATTCTCTGATCTCTAATTAAATTAATTTTCCCTTTTTGTTTCTGTACATAATAGGTGTAAAAATAAATACTTGTGGAAAGAATGAGTTCTTAGGCTTCTCTCTAGTCAGCAATTCAATTGCCAAGCATCATGTTCTGTCTGGAATGATCTCCTCCTCATGCTAGCATATATAGCATTTCCCTTCTGTGAGCTGCCTTAGCTCTCTGACTTTGGAAACAGTTGGCTTTGGGGTGCAGTTGGATACATTTGAACATGCATGTGTGTCTCTTAGTAGCCCCTGAGTACCTCAGGCAGGACAGCCCCTTATTTCTCTTTGATCTGTTACAAGTCCCACTGTAGTAGTCAGCCTTCAGTAGCTACTTAGCAGCCATGGTAAGGTAGTCTCTAGAATGAGAATACCAAGGCAAGAGAGGGAGACTTATAATGGTATTGGGGTTATATACGTGTAAACTGTATAAACAGAATTATAATCTCGAGAATACAGTGAAGCAGTCACTGGATTGGTGAGATATGTTATATTTAGTTCGAGCCACTGTCTTCTCAGAGGAGAGAGATGAGGTTGGAGATTGACTAGAAAGCATGTTATGTCAAGACTCTGGAGGCACTGGCTCAGGGAAGGGAGAGATTAGAGCTGGCATGATAGCTCCCTAAGAATTCTCGAAGGCTGCCCCCAAACACCGAGATTAGACTTACTGTATGTGTCTTCATGGGGTAAAACTGAGATTGGTGGGTGGAAAATATAGGCAAGTGTGGAGATGGGATCCCTCTTCAGCATGCTCCCTAGACTAGAGCCTCCTCATCTCTTATGGGTATGTTTCTAAAATCACAAAATCTCCAAACTGGAATATGTTGACCAGGCTCAAGGATGTACATCAATTACACGGGATTGATTTTTGGATGGGATATAGGATCATGTATGGCTGCACAGGGACAAATATTCAGTGCCTATCTCCTGCTTGGAAATCTTCCACCAGAAAATGAATTTGGGAGAGGAAGCATGGTACTCAGCAAACAAGCCAATAGAGTTACATAAAATCTAGACTCTAGGACTTGGGTCCTCAAGCCCAGTAGATCCATGGTACCACCCTGTGGAGCCTCTGAAGTATTTTAGTAACTAGAGCAACAAATATATTCAAAGTTTGAAAACCAGCTGATTGATTCCTTCCATCATTATTGATTTCTAACAGAGGCAGTGGTATAGCAGGCTCTTGAAGTTATGGAAAGAACCTGAGCCTCCCTGATTTGCCAGTGGACATAAGGCAGAACTTATTATAATTTTCTATTGAGAGTTAGAGTTCAGCTGAATGAAAAGGATGTCTTTCTAGAAGCTGGAGTTGCCAGAAGATGAAATGTCCTGCCTTGATATGAGGCAAGCTTTCTTGAGGACTTTAAGCACGAACTAAAGAAACAGTCTCCTGTTTCTGACACTAGAAAGAGCAGAATAGTTAAACGTATAAGATTTCCAGGGTCTCAGTTCTACCTATGTTACTCAACCTAATTCTGAGCCCCAAACACAGCCATCAGGAAGCCATAGCACACATTCTTGCCATTTTCTATCTTTGTTCTCATCCACTTTTCTTAAATCATTCCTCATATCTAATCCCATATGACTTCTCTCCTGCCAGCAATGTGTTTTACTGTTAATTCTCCAAAAGCCATCCCTGTCTTACCCCGAAGACTTGATGTTTTGTCCTGTGACTCTGACTCTCACATTGCTCCCCTTTAACCCACCTATCCTGCCTCTGAGTGACTAAAATAAGCGCAGCCCCTGGTTTCCTTGACCTGGGACCTTCTATGCTGAGATCTCTTTCCCTTGGTCCTCCTTTTGCAGGTTGCCTTTAACTCCCATGAACAGACATAGTAGCAACTTAGAGATTTCTCAATTTTCTGAATCCTTTTTCTAATCCAAAGTCAACTAGTTCTCAAGGTTGTGGAGACATGCACCTATGCAGGAAGTCAGATGCTCTGTCCTTTTACCCAACCACTTGGAAGGCTGAGTTCCTCCATCTGGCCCTAATTCTACGGTTTCCAAGTGCAGAAAAGAGCTGTTGCTAAAAAAGCAATACAATTAGGTATGCTTCTGTCCCTCAACATCTGCGTTTCCCTCACTGAACCATGCTTTGTACCACATAACCTAATTAAAGCACTTTTACGCACAGTAACATATTAGATTTAATATTTTTTCAAGGAAAAAGTGAAACTGAGCAATAAAGGAAAATGAGCTGTTTCAACAAAAAGCATCTGAGCTATTTTGCAACTTTTCTAATTTAGGCTCACTAGTTGGTAAAACAATTGTATTCTTAAATTTTCTTCACTAACTTGCCTTTCAAGCCCATACCAATGGCATAAAATAATGACTGTCTGGATATAATTTTTTTAAAAACTTTCCATTTTTTAAAACTCATTTCATATGACATCCTGGATTTCTCATGCATCCTTGACTCTCAGAAAGTTGATCTTAGATATGTCAGTGCAATTAACAGAGATGTTCCAGCTCTGAAATGTTTTTAAAGATACTTCTTCATAATTAAATATGAACTAGCAGAGCATTTAAAAAAGATATTCTCTAGCACAGTGGATCATAGGGAAAGGGAGGGAAAACTGAAGGGGAAGAAATCAGAGAGGGAGCCAAACCATGAGAGGCACCTGACTCTGGGAAACAGACTGAGGGTTATGGAAAGAGTGGTGAGTGGGGGGATGGGGTAACTGGGTGATGGGCATTAAGGAGGGCACATGTGATGAGAACTGGGTGTTATACGAAATTAATGTTCATTGAACACTATACCAAAAACTAATGTTGTACTATATGCTGGCTAATTGAATTTAAATTTAAAAAACAATTCAGGATTATATTCAAAAATAAAAATAAAAAATGCTTTAAAAAATGTATTTCTTTTTGGATAGTAACCAGTACAACCACAAACAAATCACCTGGAACCTGGAGCATGAGAGTGAAACTGAAATGTAAATACAGAAATGAAGAATGGTACCATGCACCAACAATGGGGCCACAGTGTGTGTGTTTCACCTGAGACAGACCTTTGGGTAGAAGAAGAGAGTAAACAGGCTTGAACAACCCTCTGGTTTCTTTCATTCAACTGACATTGCTTAGATCAGTGGTTCTTAACGTTTTTGGGGTCACAGACTTCATTGAGAATATGATGAAAGCTCCAGACACCCTCCTCAGAAAAAGAATCCTTCCCTAGTGAGTAATTTTGGTAATGTAGAGGTCAAACAAGAGCCTCAGGGGCTTAGGAACTCAGTGTAAACTTGAGGTCTAATTTGAGCTCAGAATTCAACTAGCACTATTTTTCACATGAATTCCCATATCTGGTTCCAGAGTTTCAGACACAGAGTTTAACAACCTGCTAAACATCCCTACTGAATATTCATCCATATGTTTCATCAGCATTTCGGATTTGATCTACCTAAAATTCAACACCCAGGCTCAAAATCTGAGTCATTTTGATTTCT
>CM052884.1:67941420-68099710 GCA_028534135.1 Potos flavus | reverse complement strand
TATTTTAGGATTATTCTTCTGATACTTTGCTCAAATGATTGATTGAGGTGTTGGAATCATTTGCATCATTATGGCTGGGGGTGGGATGGGGGAAGGGCTTGTTCATCAGGTTTCACATGAGGAGAATGAATAGGGTCACTAATTATGCCACCCTTGAACTAAATAATCCCTCAGGGTTTTAGTTTTCTGATCTATAACATGGGTTAGCAATACCCTCAGTACTCATCTTGGAGAATGGTTATAGTGAGAAAATTGTGAAATAGAGGTAGAAAAAAATAAAGAATAAGGAAGAAAGGAAGGAAGGGAACGTACACCGCCTCTTTCTCTCTTGCTCATGTCTCAATGGCATATCTATCCCTTTCCCTCCTTGACAAAAGTAAAGAATAGAGACTCAAGTTCTCTTGATTATCCTGAAGATTATCCTGAAGTACTAGGATTTTCTAGTTAATAGGGATCTAGCATAGTCGTGGTTGATTAAAGATTGTCTGGGCTGGCTTTCACTTCATTTTAGAAACAAACTTTGCTGGACTTATGATGGAAGGAAAGAGGGAAGCAGTAAACAAAGAAAAGGAAAAGAAAGTAAGGGAAGACACTGATGACAATTTGATGACAGGGAAGGAAGAAAGGAATGGTCAAGAAGGAAGACTAATTGAAAGAAGAAAAGATAAAGAAAAAAGGACAAAAAGAAAGCAAAGAAAGAAACGGGAAAGAGAAGAGAGACGGGAATGATAAAGAGCGAAACAATAAGAATGTGGAAACTTTTGAAAGGCAGAGAAGAGACACTAAGCTCAAACATTTCAGCCAGGCTTGTGCATTTTGAAGCAATAATTTCTGAATCTATGCTTTAACCACGAGCCTTGAAATGCAGTTTGAAGTGGAAACAGCCTCCACCCTGACATCTCTCCAAATGTTTTTCTGCTGAAAAAAACTGCCTAATGCATGGAGTCCTTCTGCGTCCCAGTCTGTGTTCAAAAACAAACCTGAAAGTCTTGTTCTTTCATTTCCACAAGGAGCGAAGGATTCTTGCCTTGGGTTAGCCAGACAAGGAAATGCTCAATGCACAAACACACACTGGCCAGGAGAGAGGAATTTGGGTTTTTACTTTGCTGCAGGAGGGCCGGCTTGTTTCATGTCTTTCCTGCTTCTACTTCAGTGTCCTCTCACACACGATGACAAGGATTCTATCTCATTCAGTGAAAGTGGTCCTCATTAAGTGAATCCAGAAGACTTGGGAAGGCAGAATAAAGATGGCTTTGGCCTGTTTTGGGGACTCAGGAGGATGTCAGACTTTCTATCACAATGTAAAAGTCCAATTCTCAAGATAATTCATGAATCATGCAATCCTTCTGGATCTTCCTTGGAAATGGATTGTATAATCTATTTATTTAGAAAAATGAACATAGCCATTTCTATCCAACTGCTGTGTTTTTCAAGACAGTGATTTGCTATCTGTTTTAGATTGTGGCAAAATGATAAAACACATAAGAAGCTCACAGGGAAGGTTGTTTATAGTGTTGACATTTCTACCATATCCTTCACCAGTGTGCTGGAGACACTGATTAGGTCATTCATATTTGTCAGAGCTTAATTGTTTGCTAGATGAAGTTAAAGCCAACCACAGAAAATATTTATTTAACTGTGATTATAGTCAGCCCATTATTAACTAGAGATTCCTAGCATTTTAGAGCACTTAAGAGGGAATCATGGGAGCATATTTTTTATGGACTGAAAGTTTGCCCCCCCCCCCCCATTTATATCTTGAAGCCCTAATCCCAGTGTGGCTGTATTTGGAAATGAAGCCCGTACAGTAGTAATTAAAATTAAATGAAGTCAAAAGATTGGGATCTTGATCCTATAGAATCAGTGTCCTTATACAAAGACACACCAGAAAATCATCTTGTTACTCCCTCCAATCCTCCCTCTTTCTTTTTCTCCATGCACTGAAGAAATCTCATGTGAGGATGTAGCAAAAAGTGGTCCAGCTGCAAGCCAGAGAGACCTCACTAGGAACTGAGCGGGCTGGCACCTTGATCTTGAGCTTCCCAGCTTCTAGAACTGTGAGAATTAAATTTCTGTTGTTTCAGCCACCCAGTCTGTGGTATTTTGATATGGCAGCTTGAGCAGACTCATACACTCTTCTTTACTTTTTGCAAGGAGGAAATGGGATGCAGATGCACTCAAGACATGACCAAGTAAGAAGGAAGTCCCCTTCACGGTAGTCAGTAGTTACTCCTCATTTCTGAAACCAACATTTTGAACCTCTTAAAATATCTGGGGTAAAGCAAATATTCCCGGAACATTTTGACACTGATCTACTGATTTCACAGAAATATGCAAACATGTAAAACGAAATACTCCAGATACCACGTTTTTCCTCAAAGACACTAGTGGCCTCACACTGAATGATTGCCTTCAGAGCAGAAAAGAAAATTCTATGGAAAGGGAAGTTTCACATTCTCTTGAGCAGCTAGATTCAATGTACCCATTCACAGAAGCTCCAATATTCAGATGACTGTGATATCCGCTGAGTGTTTCAGACTTGGGCCAACGTTTTCAGAGGAATTTTTAGACATTAAGCACTAGGACCCTTCAACAGACCTTCCCTTTGTAGAAATTTATGACCTAAGCCTGGTAGGCCTGCCTCTGTGTCAGGGAGATGGCTTCCATCGAGGCCTTCCCTTCTACCCACCTGCTTTTCTCTCTGGTTCCTTCTCGGTTCACACCCTTGTCCCCCATTGTCCTAAACATCCTAAGTAACCTCCAGGTCCCTGAAGGCTCCAGACTCACTCACATCTCTGGCCTCTGTACTTGCTAATCTCTCTGTGATTCCCCACTGGGCTAATCCTATTATCCATTTTAACTGAATCTCTTCAATTCACAGTGAGAGTTTACTATTGGGCAGATATGTTCTCAATGCTTCACAGATGTCAACTCATGTATCCCTTATAATACTCTAAATATCCCGATTTTAAAGATGAGTGTGGCAGAGGTTAAAAATAAGTTGTCTGCCACTGTCTCCGGTGTGTAATGCTGGGATTTGAACCCAGATAGATGGACTTCAATCTGTGCCCTTAACAGCATGTGGTTTTCTACCAAATCACCTACAGATGTCACTTTCTCTGAGAAGAATTCTCTTTAAGGTTGGATTTACTGTTTTGTTTTGTTTTGTTTTTCTCACATGTTCTGATAGCCTCTTGTGTTCACTGTCCTTGTACTTGTCACTGTGGTGTCATCACTGATGACTCGATTTCTTTCTACTAATGTGTGGTGAGCTTCTTGAGAAAAAGTGGTGTTTTTTTTTCTTTATCTTTTCCCCCCACCTAGTGCTTGACATATAGTAGGCCTTCCATAAATGTTGCAACAATGAATGCAGTTGCTGTACATGCTATTTCTATAGTTCTGCTTCTCTAGGTCAGCTGGTTTATGGTAAAAACGGTCGGGGGACTCTTGGTTTGGAAGTTCAACACCGTTTCTACAATTATCTTATTTTGTTCTTTGGCATCTGGCACCATGCAGATGAAGTTGTATATGATCAAGTATTTATTAAGAATTGATTATTTGCCAGAGACCATTCTAGGCACTGGGAACTGACTGGTATCTGTGAGCAAGATAGCCAAATATCCCTGCCCTTAAGAACTTCACGTTCTACTTTAAGTCACAGGTTGAGTTCTCTGGAAGGCATACTCTGATAGAGAGTTTAGAGGCCAACACATCTATTACGAGGTGCTCTTGGTATCAAAATCTGTGGAAGGAAAAGAAAAAAAAAAACACCCAGGACTAGAGGGAGGGAAAAATGAAGCTGCAATATCACCATGTCATTTTCTCAGGGAGAGGCTTGGCCACCCCACAGGTAGGTTTGGAGCTAAAATGGCCCATCGGGATTGTCCCTACTGAAATGGCTTTATCCCTCACCTGATGAGTCATTGAATCTGAGCTCTCCCAGGAAAGGAATGACTTTGGTCAGGCTGGCTCCCTGCAGCTGAAACAATCCCTAAAAGGGGAAAAGATTGAAGGCTGTCTTATGAGCAGGAGGGGTATCTGACAGCACCTTTCATATCCATGGCATCCATGCTGCTTACTAGATATCATATAGTTCCAGGATAGGTATACTTAAAATTATACAAGCCCAAATTCCAAATCCATGAATTTTTGGTTTATTTTTTGGTTAATTATTAGCAAAAACTATTGTTAAAATTAAAAACAGTTGATCAAACTTACAATCTTTGGGAAACAAGAGAACATTAGAATGCTAAGTATTATATAAGGGACTGCAAATAGTATAGAAAGGTGATGATTCAGATTTCATATAATTTTATTATTTTTAGCACATGTTTAAAAAATAAATGGGAGTTTTAAATCCTTTTTATAAAAGTGGCTTAGAAAATACATACATACGTGCTTATGTACATAAACAAAAGAGAATGCTTAATGATTTAGTGTTTATAACCTTATAGACTTCAAAAAAATCAATTAACTAAGAAGAAAAAAATTATGTAAGATTTCTGTACCAAACTTTGGTCTAGAACATATGGTCACCGCACAATTTGAGTCTACTCTAATGTTTGGGGATGTGTAAATTAATGAAGATGTTGAGACCCATCAAAGAAAGATCTCTTCTTGCCACCTTTCCAATATGCTTTTGGGTTGTCCCTTAAGTTTGGCATTTGGCTAATTCTAGACACATGTTTTTGGCTACTTTTACTGTCTTTACTTTCCCTTCTCGAATCTCTGTGATTCTAGGAAATAATTCTAGCTGTTGCTGTGCAGCATAATGGATACTTTTTACCCTAAATTTCAGAAGCTTCTCTGCCTCCAACTTTGAGGGCTAGACCAGAATATATGGCCATGTTCACAGTCTTCATCAATAACATTTAGCTGTCTCCCAGGCCCAATCGAGGTGATCAAGAGATATAGAAGTTGAATATCATACTAGTTAACTACCAGGTAACTTCACTAAACATATCTGGTTAGAATTTCAAGTGTATCCCTTCCTAACTGTGTGATCTTGGAAGAGTGACTTGACCTCTCTGAGCCTTGGTCTCTTCTCTGTAATATGGGAAAAAATAGTAGCCACTAGAGGAACTCATTTAGTGGTCATATAAAGTGCCTAGTGTAGTGTGTCATGAATAATAAACACTCAGTAAATTATCTCATTTAAAAAATCATTTATATAGTTATTATTTGTTAACACCACAGCATGAAGGAATTGTAGTTGATATAAATAAAATGGTAAGCCACACAACAGGGTCCACAGGAGGACAGTATATTAAGAGAAAAGCAGCAGCTAGTATGGTATATAAAATACAGGGAATCAAGGTGCAAAAATATATCAGTGTATTTCCAATTTCTTCAAAAGAGGGGCACAGTAGTTTCTAGGTGTAGTCCTTTTGTCCCTGGAGAGAAGGACAACTTATGAGTCTCCTCTAGCTTGACAGAACCACTGTTTGAAAATATTCAATTTTCAACACCTCTAGTCTACGCCTCTCTTTCTTAAAATGAGAACTTGTAGATATTTCTTGAAATGGCATTTTATGGTCAGGTATATTTGGAAAATGTTGTAAATGGTTTATTCCTCTGTTAGTAATATTAGCATATTAAAACTCTAAGTAGGGGCACCTGGGTGGCTGAGTCGGTTAAGCTACGAACTCTTGATCTTAGCTCAGGTCACAATCTCAGGGTCCTGGGATTGGCCCCATGTGGGGCTCCATGCTCAGCACAGAGTCTGCTTGAGGATTCTCTCCTTCTTCCTCTGCCCCTCCCTCCACTTGTACTTTCTCTCTGTCTCTCTATAAAAATAAATAAATAATTCTTTTAAAAAAAAATCTCTAATCTTACAATAAGGAGTCCCATTAAACTTTAAACAGCATTTTCTAAACACATTGGCCATATTCACACCACTTTGGATTTTTTGTCCTTAAACTAATATATCTCATTGGTTGACTTTTCTTCTCTTTCCTGTGCTTTGCTTTGCCACTCAAACCACAAACGTGTGTTACCATCACCTGCCTACTGCTTCTGCTAGCTAAAAGAGCAGTGCACCCCAGGCCTGTGACTCCCTGGGCACACACAGATCTAGGACCAATAGGGGTTGCCTGCCTCCTTCCCCCATGCCATAGAGAAAGACTTATTGAACTTCAGCCTCTAATTGCCCCAGCACATGCCAAGGGTCCAAAACAACAACTTGCCGCCCCGACCTATGGCAAAGTAGACCTTGTCACAACTAGACCTGGGTGGTTCTCCCATTGAATGAAATAGCCTTCTCAGCACAAGATGAGACCAAGGAAAATATTGGCCCTTCCACCAGGGACCTGAGGTAGAGTAATGAGTATGCAGTCTTTTTTTTTTTTTTAAGAATTAATTATTTACTATTTTAGAGGGGGGGTAGGGACAGAGGGAGAATCTCAAGCAGATGCCCCACGGAGCAGGGACACTAACTTGGGGCTCGATCTCACGACCCTGAGCTGAAATCAAGAGTCAGACACTTAACCAACTGAGCCATCCAGGCGTCCCAATGAGTATGCAGTCTTACAGCAGGACCTAAGGCACCCTGGATCCCTCTTGGTCACTGCTTCCAAAAAACAGCAAAGTGTTCAGTCTGGTTAGTGCACTTCTCACAGTAAGTGGAGAAACAAACAGAAATGCAGGCGTGCACACACACACAAAACCACACATATTCTCTGTTTTGTGTTTTCCAGATAACTCCAGAGTTTCCTGGGCAGATAACTGTCCCTCACTCTAGAACCAGGGATTTCTTCTCCTCAACCCAGGTGAAGTTAGTTTTTTGTGAATGGGTTCAACAAATTCATCTGCTAGAACCCAATAATCTTTGAAGTGTTAAAAAATCTATTTTCTGAACCTGCAACACCAAGCCCATTAACTGGGCCCATGAGTAGCAGCTGTAATGAAGTAGACAGACAATGAGAAAATGAGGATTTGGGTTCTTGTTTTGCTATCAAGTATCTGTCCTTAGCAAGTCGTTTATTAAGCTCTCTGCTCTCCATTTTCCCCCCTTCTTTAGTAAGGGGATGATAATGCCAGTATCACACTTGGTAGTTGAAAAGTATGGTGGAGATACATGGGTTTCATTATGATACAGAAACCCTGAAATCATCATTCTCATAGCTGGAAGGCATTTGAGAGATTGTATCTTCAACACTCTGCCTTTAGAAAAGTGAATGTCTGAATCACCATTGAGAGAGCCCCTGATTAATTTAATTCTTAACTCAAAGCAAAAAAAAAATTTGCACATGGGAAAAACATGGCTTTTTAGATATCTAGCAGGCTCTCAACAAATACTTGTCCAAATGAATTAAAGTGAAACATTTTACACAGCAAGCAGCTGATGTTAAAATTTCACGTATGCAAAAACAAACTATATTTTTCCTGTAATTGATCTTTCTCTCTTGACCTTCTATTCCACTTGCCACAGGTCACTTGACCCAGTCACTTCCCGGTGATCTTGATCAACTCACATGGAAAGCTCAGGCCCATTCAGGATTTTCCTCTTGTTCTCCAATCCATTTCCCCCAGTTCCTGAGACTGATGTCTGTACGGTGGTCATCGCACTGGTATTTTCTGGGAGGAACATTTGTCTGGTTGCTCTTCAATCATCTGTTGAAGAGAATGAAAC
The DNA here is from genome assembly GCA_028534135.1 of Potos flavus. Lineage (NCBI taxonomy): Eukaryota > Metazoa > Chordata > Mammalia > Carnivora > Procyonidae > Potos > Potos flavus. The sequence continues at coordinate 68,092,080 of CM052884.1, read as the reverse complement.
CTCCTTGACTTACGATGGGATTATATCCTGTTAAACCCATTTTAGGTTGAAAATATCCCAAATGGAAAATACTTTAATAGCTTAGCCTCGCCTACCTTAGACATGCTCAGAACACTTATATTAGTTAACAATTGGTCAGAGTCATTTCACACAAAGCCAACTTTATAAAAGGGTGTGGAATATCTGTGGTAATTTATCAAATACTGTACTAAACGTAAAAAACAGAACGGTTGTGTGGGTGCAGGATGGTTGTGAGTGCATCACTGGTGACCCTCGTGATCGTGTGGCTGACTGGGAGCTGCGGCTGCCACTGCCCAGCATCACAGGAGAGGATCATACTGCATATTGCTGGCCTGGAAAAAGATCCAAATTCAAAATTCCAGGCATGGTTTCTACTGAGTGTGTTTTGCTTTCACACCATCCTAAAGTCGAAAAATCATTAAGTAGACCCGTCGTCAGGTCAGACTGTCTGTATTCACATCTATTGAGAGTTCTGTGCCCCGCCTGGCTTCCACGGCCCCTGGTCTATGTGCGGTCTTCTTCATCCCTTTGCTTCTTTCCTCCTCTTTCCATATCCTTCTTGCCTTCTCCCTCTTTCCCTTCTCCTTCATTTGTTTGTTTCTCTCTCTCTCATTCCCTGCCCCTCAACACACACATGTGAGCATGCGTGCCCACACACACAGACACACACACGGACACACAGACACACACACACCATTTATTGCACACATAGTGTCAGCCCTACAAAAATTGCTAAACTGCGGTCCTTGGCCTTAAGGAGCTCCTAGATAAAGGAACCTGTATCAACAAGGTAAGGCCAAAAATGCGAGCCTTGAAAAAGCCATAATCTAAAAAAAAAAAGCCATAATCTCCCAAAAGAACTTTTCCACGAAGGAGGCCAAATCTCAGAGCACCAAAGATACTGAATCCTAAAATCATCTTGTGTCTGAATCATCGAGGGCCAAATCCTACCCATCACCTGCCTCACCGCCAGAAATAAGAGCCCTGCAGGAGTCCACAAGCTCCCTTTGTTTGAGGAGAAGCAGGGAGAGACTCATCTTCACCATCTCTTGTTAATCACCCTCACATGACTGTGGTTACTGATGAGGTAAAGTCCCTCAGCAAGCTGAGGCAATATTTTCCAAAGGAAAGCAAGTTTTGTTTTGCGTTCGGTCCTCCTCATCATCACAAGCCACGCTTAGGTTCCCAGCCTGGATCTGCCCACAAGCGACCATCTGGCCCACAGCTGCTGCGTCCAAGTGGAAACTCTCCAGCCTGAGGACTCCAAGGGCTCCTTTTACTTCTTGTAAATGGCAAAGGCTGAGTTGTAGGCTACCCCCATCCTCTTCACTGGAAAGGCAACAACTGTCATTTTCTTTCCTTTTTTTTTTTTTTTTTTTTTCCGTACACGGTTGTTTATGGTGGGAGCACACATGTCAGGCATATGGCAGGGGCGTAGTTGGCTTTAAATATAAGCATGACCAGTCGCATTTCATTAACTCTGTGAGAGCTGCTCTCCAGGAGAAGCTTAGAAACTGAACTTGTAAGGTTGGAGTTGTGGAATCCAGCCAAATGCTTGAGCCTTTGGTCGGGAGAGCCTGCTGGTTGAGTGCGAACAGTGGGCTCGACACCAGCGAATAACCTATTCCTCCCATTTTCTTGCCCTGACCAAGCCCAATGACGTGGGTCAGGAAAAACAATAGTTAATATTTATAGAGTGCTTATTATGTGCCTGGCGCTTTGCTGAGTACTTTATATTCATTATCCTATTAAATACTCTTAACTACCCTATGAAGTGGTTATAAATATTACCCCACTTAAAAACTTTAAAATCCACAGCTTCAAGAAGGTGAGCCATTTGTCTAAGGTCGCACGGACTGACCCAGTGCTTTCTCAAAGGCAGGATTGTTGGAAGCTCCTTGGGGGCAGGAATCACGAATTGTCCAGCACTGAGTCCTCATTATTTAGCACAGAGCCTCATTCACAGAAGATGCTAAAAACAAATACAAAAACCCCTCAAAAACCCCAAACCCAAACTCCTCCAAAACCCAGTACTCACAGGACAAGAAGCCTTCGAATGAATGGATAATAAGTTCATGACTTTTCAATAGAAAGTTATCTGTTTTCTCGACTAAAAACATGAATCCCTCAAACCAACTTTACTGGAAATCATCTACACTCAGAACTTGGTAGAGAAAGTTCGCACTGTGAACTTTCAGTTTCACACAGTGTCACGCTGACCTGTCCTAGGACTGCTCTCATCCCTCATGATCTGGCAGTGGGCCCTTCTTACCTGGGAACGGATGACAGTTAATGTTGTCTCCTGTATTTGGGCCTGCGGCTTTCCCTCTAATCGTGCCGTTTGCTTCATTAACATATCCTCTTTGTTGGGCTTGTTCAATCCTGTTCACCTTCAAGTTGAGCTCAGACTCCATCTCCTCCTGAGCCCTTCCTCCAAGATTGCTTGATCTCTATTTGCTCCTATGGTAATTATGATTCTTTAACACCAGTTCGAGCGTAGTGATTGCCAGGACCCCAGCAGATTATGCTTAGAGACTCAGCCCTTAGGTCCACTGGGTAAAGAGGGCTTTAGACAGATACTGTCCTCTGTCCTGGACAGTCCCTGGGATGGTGGTTAATAATAACTTAATGATCCAGCCTTTGTGGCCAGATCTTTGGCCCCATGTCCTTCATGGCTAATACATCCTTCCTTCCCCCACGTCTTTACATCTGTAGGATTCAAATTGTGCCCCCATACATAGACACAACCTTTTTTTTTTTTAAAGATTTTATTTATTTATTGAAACAGAGAGCGAGAGCACAAGCAGGGGAGAGAGGCAGAGGGGGAAGGAGAAGCAGGCTTTCTTCCGAGCAGGGAGTCCAATGCTGGGCTCCATCCCAGGACCCTGGGATCATGACCTGCGTTGAAGGCAGATGCTTAACCAACTAGCTACCCAGGCGCCCCTAGACACAACCTTTTAATGAGAAGATTTCTTCACACTGAGACTTTAGACAATATTCCATTGACATTCAAGTGTTTGCTCTGTACCAGGCAGTTTACCTCCATCATAGCATGAATCCGATACTCAAACAGCAGGGCTGATCTAAACTCACACAAAATATGCAAGTTTCTGGGGCTGGGATTTTAGGAGGACCATGGAGTCCTCGTGAATTCCTTCTTCCTGAATCTTCTTTCTCACTTCTTACTCCTTTCAGAGGTTCCATTCTTGGAATTTTGTTCTCTCGGTTGTTCCTGTAAAGAGGCAGCCATTTGGGTTTTGATGACCATAATAATTATACCTTGGAAATCATTTCCTTGGCTTTTCTTTTTCTCTGGCCATCCAGAGACTTTAGCTGTCAGGATGGCTGTAAGTTTTGCTTTATTGTCTTATATGACACTTCTGTGTGTTGGAACCAGGGTCAGAATAACCTCAGAGCTGATATTTGATCAGTGTCATAGTTTGCAAAGTGATTTCAGAGGACCTCTTCTGAGACTTAAAATTCTCTATAAGGGAGAGGAAGATTCTTCTCCTCATTTTGCAAATGAAGAAACCACAGTTTAAAGAGATGGAGTTTCTGATCCAAAGTCATGCAGCCAGTAAATGAAGGATTAGCGTGTTCCATGACTCTAGCTTTTTCCACCATACCATGCTTCCCATTCTTAGTATTCTCCCAGACACTGCTAACCACATTAGAGTGACCTGGGATGGTTATAAAATTATGAATGCCAAAGCCCCACCCCCAGTGATTCTAATTTCACAGGTATGGTTGGAGCCTGGCCATCATTATTTTTTTCATGTCCCCTATTTCTAATGCAAGAACCATTTGTTGATCTATATAGTCCTTATTGCCATGATACTTGGTGAACTGCGAAGGATTCTACAAATTGCTGGCAGTATGGATATAGTGTTTTTCCCTTTATAGCAGTTGCCGAAAGCCAGTCTGCTAAAACCACAGAGTCCCTGAACAAGGAAATTTTTTGTAGACACAGGAGCTTCAAAATCCAACCCTTGTGTTATTCTAGAAGACAGTTTCCCACTCCAGACTGCATGCTGCCCCAAGCAAAATAAAAGACAGAGGTTATCTCCTTAAACTGGTCAGCTGCTAGTATTTATAAAGCTGTTTGGGCTCTGCGATTGCTCTGCCGTGGAAATCACACTTACAAGAGCTATCACCAGCTCACTTTTATATCTGACCAGCTGTCCAGAGGAAAATGTTAACTAGTTTACAGTTTATACTTTCTCAGAAGTTTTATGGTGAAAACACATTTTCCAATAAGTACATTCCTCTCTTTCTCCGGGTTTCAAGCATAACACTTTAGACGTGATCAGTGGCTTGGACCTGGAAGCACCGTCTGCTACTCTTGGCCAGTGAGGCCAGCGTGCTTAGCAGCAGCAGGCAGGGTACAGAGCCGTTACGTGCAGACTCCTCCAGCTCAAAAGGCTGGGGCCAGCTCCTCCTTCTGTGCCTCTGGTGCGAGGTGGGTCTGATGTGCTGCAAAAGTTGTAGAGAAAAGTGAAAGGAGGCAAAGTGTGAGAGACTTTTTATCTTCTGAGTAATTAAAACCCAACTAACCAGAAGCTTCGATCATTCAGAACTCCCTTCATTGCAGTAGGAAAAGATAAGCCCTTACAAGAAGCTGTAGGTATGGTAAGCCATTTAGAACAGAAAACCTTTCTATGTCTCAGGTTTTATTAGAGTGTAAGAATTTAAAATCAGAGATGACCTTTATTCATCTTTGTATCCTTCTCACCTAATACAGTGCCTAAGTATCTTTGCACTTAATATATTTGTCTTCAAATTCGTTTGTATTTTCACCAAGTAAACATATGCTCATAGGTTTTTGTTTTTTAAACAGTATACTTTCAAATTTATCGGGAAAAATAGCAGCCTCCAGCTTTCTCCCATGACATCCCGGTTCCATTCTCTAGCCACTTTAAAACATTTTGACTATTTGTCTGATATTTTTCTTCTTGTTTCTATATAATACATTAGTGCTGACTTTTCTGGATTTATCAGTTTTAGAAATTATTTGTTAATTAGGTGTCAACTTTAGAAACGATCTATTGACCTATTATGGTAAACGGAGATATAGCTGTGTGTTACTTCCTTACCCCTGACTTCTCTATCCCTACCTTCCCTTTGGGCACAGTTTACGGGACAATTCTTTTGAGTACCCACTTCCATGCCTTTGTCCATGTAAATAAGTATTATTTGCTGCTGAGCCAAGTGGGTATTCTCTGACTATATATTCTTTCTTGTATGTTTTCTTTCTTAAGTTAACTGCCTGTTTTCATGTTTATCTCTTTCCTTTTGTTGAAATTGTCTCAAATTTTTCAATACTTCCTTCTAAATGCAGCGCAGTTCCAACATGCCTGTCAATACTATTTGTCACACGTCCTGATATATTGTCACAGGTATCAAATAATCTCTTAGTTGCATTTTGATATTTTTCCCTTGGAGACCTCTTGCTCTATTTGTGCTCGAATCTCGAGGGGCTGTTCTCTACGACTGCTGAACAGCTGTCATCTGTCTGTAGTAAAAAAGCCTCTGAGGTAGTCCCTGGGGGTCCCATGTCTGGTGTTTGTGTCCTTGTGTCATCTTGTCTCCGTGGATGTGGGTGGGAACTGTTCACTCACTTCTGACCTACTTATGTGCTAAGTGTTCTTTAGAACACTTATGTGTTCTTAGGTAAACACTTTCGTGAACACTTCAGAACACTTATGTGTTCGGAGAAGAGACAGTCTTGTCTCTTTGATTTGAACTAAACAGGAGCATTAGATTTAAAATAAATGGCAGGATCAGAGACCTCTTAGAATAGATGGAAAACCATCCTATGTGATCAGTCTACATATTATTTGTTAATTATCTGTTAAGCATCTGTTCATGTAAACTACTTAATTAAATCATCAGCTTCCTAAGGGCAGAGAGGAGTCCTCTGAAGTTTTCGAATTAGAGTTGTACATCAAGTGGGTGTTGTCGGTGCTGTGCCGTCACCTGCATGTCCCCCAGTGACCCTCTCCCCTTCCTCCCTTCTTGCCTGGCCCCTGGCAGTTCTGCTAGATGACTGGGCTCATTAAAACTCAATCATTTTCATTTTTCATTTTAACCTTAACTGGGGGACATTCAGTCTATGCTATTTCTCTCTGGCGACTTGGACTATTGGGAAGCAGAATACATGTATGGAGTTGGTATCATAGGGTGGGGAAGAGAGGAAGAGCCAGCTGGTGAAATGCTTCCCCGGTCTGCAGCATGATACTCTCATTGCTTCTTCAACAATGATCATCCATTTCTCTTTCTGAAAAAAAAAACAAAAACGAAAAACACTCTGTCTTAAGCCAGAAATATAATGAAAAGGAGACCAAGTTCTCACAAATGAGAATTATATTAGTTACAAACATCTAAGCAATTCATGGGAATCTGCGAAAAGTATATTCACTGCAGTTGGACACATAGCATAGAGTTGCTTTGCCATTCATACACACACTATCTACACATGCTTATTAATCATACATATTTTGGACAGGTGCTCAAGATACCTACACACCTTAGACAAAGAGGGACCAGAATACCATTATATTTTGTAGCATCGCCAGTGTTATACTTCATTCCAACACTCCTAGAACATTTATAGTCTAATTTCCTACTGGGTAAATGTGTAAAGAAAACATATATGGTTTTAGAATAGATCATTAAAAATAGGAGGCACTGGGGCACCTGGTTGACTCAGTCGGTAGAGTGTGTGACTCTTGATTTTGGGGTTGTCAGTTCGAGCTCCACGTTGCGAGTAGAGATTACTTCAAAAAATAAAATATTGGGGCTCCTGGGTGGCTCAGTTGGTTAAGCAACTGACTTTGGCTTAGGTCATGATCCTGAAATTCAGGGATCGAGTCCTGCATCGGGCTCCCAGCGATCGAGTCCCGCATCGGGCTCCCAGCTCCGTGGGGGAGTCTGCTTCTCCCTCTGACCTTCTCTCTTCTCATGCTGCTCTCACTTTCTCTCTCTCTCAAATAAGTAAATAAAAAATCTTAAAAAAAAGTATTAAAAAAATAGGCACCATTTCCTCCCTCCCTTCCTTCCCTTCCTTTCTTTCTTTCAGTATCCTCTTCTTGCCACCTCTTTTTCTTCATTAATTAATTGAGTAACTCTTATGTTCCTCCATAGGTAAGGCACAATTAGGAAGAGAACGCCTCTTCTAGCTTCACATCTGGGAATGATTTCTTCCATTAATCAGGCCCTAGGGACTACATTTAAAAGCGGTCTCTCTCACAATCTAAAACAGTTTTGCAAGGGGACCTGCAGGCCAGTGACTTCCACACTTAAATTCGTTGTTCATGCCCTCATTTTACTGTCTACTGTCTGCTTCCCCTTCACTCTACTTGACTCTGAATTCCTGGTGGGGTGAGAGACTAATTTGCATTTGGATCTCTTCTCCCTGCCTTCTGTTCCTTGGCTTCTTCACTCCTAATCCCAGCCAGAGACGTCAACCTTCATGTTGCAGGGGCTCCATAAAGGCTGGCAAAATAGGTGTTCTAAACAAATAAGACATGACACCAGAGAGGGACAAAGAAATGGCTGTGGGAGTTTGAAGAGGTAATGTCACAAAGCCGTGGAGTGGAGCCAAATCGAGGAATGAATAGGTAGAACCCTAGCACAGGTGAGCTGGAAACGTGATTATAAAATCTGTTCCCTCTGGGGATTCTGAGATAATTACCTTCCCTCTTTGAGCACTGCGCCCTGTTCTTAGTAAAATAGGCATAATAATATGTTTTTTTCCTACCTCCCTGGACTGTAGGAGACTAAACTGAATAACATGTGTGAAAGCAATCCGAACTACTTGGAAGTCAGGAGTGACAGACCCAAGGCGTGGCATTATGATTTTCTTCCTGACAGCTGCCATTTAAAATAATGACTTAAATAAGATTATTCGATGTTAAAAGAATTAGTCTATTTCATTTATGGTGATCTTTTAGTGGCAAGAACCTAAAGGCATATAAAACATTGGTTCCAATGACCAATAAAAATGGGATCAGATGGTTTCTTAATTAAAGTAGTTGCCTCACTTTATTAGTCAGGAGAGACTAGGCTTATGCTGTGGTAACAAACAACCCTGAAATGTCGGTGGTTTAACACCTCCAGTTATTTCCCACTCATGCGAGGTCTGCTGGAAGTCCAAGCAATTCTCCCGGGCAGCGGCCAGGGAGGGAATTCAGCAGTCCGTATTTACAGCAGTCTGGGTCTCCACCATCTCAAGTGAGCCTTTCTCTGTGATTGTCGGGACAGAAGAAACCAGATTGGAGAATCATGCAGGGCTTTTCACTGACTCAGCTTGGAAGTGCCACATCGCTTTCCCATTTGTATTTTATTCTTCAGAACTAGACAGAGGTCCCGCCCTCCCCCCCAAAAGTGCTGGGAAGTGTAGTTTCCCTTATATACCCAGAAGGAGAGACGAGCTGGGTGTCGGGAAGCATTAATAATGTTGACGATACTACCATGCTTGCTGTTGGAGCATGCTCCCAATTCCAGGGATAATAAAGTATAACAGTAATAAAGTTGAAAGGCCATCCAGCACTAACAGTTCATTCTTAGAGGTAAGGGAATGAAGGTGGTGTGCTCGAGGTCACCGAATTGGTAATGATGAGTCAGACTAGAACCCAGAGCTCCTGATGCTCAGTCTGGAACTCCCAGTCTAATGACATTTTCCAAGTGCTTTCCTTGGGAGGTTAATAGATACCTCTTTCTCTCACACACGCACGAAAGTGGTTCCGTGGTCAAATTAATCCACAAAGACTGGTTAAACACTAGGATGAACAAGGCTAGGTAGGTTTATTTGCAACTGAACTCCTCAGAGCCTTTGACATAATAAAGTACATTGTGAATCTTCAAGTGCCAGAGTATCCAGAAATTATTGACCATTTTTGAACACAGGAAACATCCCCTTCCCTGCAATATTTATTTTCTTCAGAGTACCTTGCGAGGATCACACTATCGTATCACACTTGCAAAATTCTTATGCAGACAAAGTTAATCTTTGGAAGTTAGCCTCATCAATATTGTTTAATAAATAGATTTTTTAAAAAATCTCCACCCCTCCTTAGGTACTCATTTCATTCATAATTCAAAATCTTTACGATTTTAAGAGCCATATCCCACTGATACATACCATCAGTCTTACAGTCATGTATTATCTCCACTCATATAACAAATACATAGGGAGCACGCACTTTTTGCCAGGTCTGATAGTGATGTTAGATATTTAAAGATGGGCAAGATGTGATCACTGTTTTTATTTTGCACATAGACTAAAATGGGAGACAAAACCCAAATAAACAATGTAACAAAATGTTCTAAGTGCTATTACAGACACAAGAATAACATTCTGTGGGTACACAAAATAGATGTGACCCAATTCTGCTCTTTGCAGTGAATTAAAACTCCTAGGGGATTTTCTCAGGAACTATTATGAAGTCTCTCCTATCCGTTATCTGTACAAGTGATTTCCTGGATCACAGTGCTCAGTTTTTCTCGTATACTAGTTATGCTACATCTTACCCACTCTGGCCTACTAGGATAAGCAGACGATGTCTTGTAGAATCTTGGCTTAGTTGCTCATGCAGTAGCTCTCCCTCCCTGCTCCTGTCATGTGCAGATTTGATAGCCTTCATTGTACATTTTCATCCAAGTCCATAACAACTTTGTTCAAGGCGGGGCCAGTGACCCACATAGAGAACTACTCCCACTATTAGAAAACTTCATGCCCTAGAGAATTATCTTCTGTCTTTAAACCAATTTCAGTCTAAATGGAAGGTCTGAAAGAAACAAGAAACATTTAAATTGTTCCAAATGGGCCACTGCCTTCCAAACATTCTTCTAGAAATTTGCAACAGAGAAGAGAGATCTTGTACTTGTTACTAATTCTTACTTGTTTACATATCCTTTTCTGAATGTTAATTGAGTTCCTACTAGAGTGTCAGAGACGGTGATAGGCAGGGAAGAGACATTCAGTTCAATCCTCATGGTGATCTTCTAAATTAAGTACCTTTACCCTCATTTTATAGGTGCAGAAACTGAGACAATGAGAATTTACATGTTTTGCCCAGAGAGAAACATGCCAATACGTAGATGAACTGAAATTGACTCGGGGTTTATTAAATTCCCAGATCCAAAAAGTTGAATTCCAACACATGCTGTGTTTCATCCTGAGGTCTCACTTGTCTCCGAATACAAATATGCCAACCATTTTATTGACACTTGAATCCTCTTCCTTTATTACCAGCAGGGTCTTTTCCGTTCATCTTTTGGAGTCCACAGGGATATATTACATATATTCTGCTCCACTGGTTCCTAAGCCCATCATTGTTAGAATGATCTGGAAAGATTTAGAAAATGAGATTCCTGGGCCCCAACCTTTAGAAAATTTTGATTTGATAGGTCTAGAGTAATGTCCAGGAACCTCTGTTTTTAAGAAAGTTCTCTGACTGATCGGGTTTTGGAATCAGTCAGGTTTTGGAACACTGGGGACTTTTTGTTTGATTTTTTTTTTTTTTTTTTTTTTTTTACATCTTATCATATACTGGGTTTGGGAATTGAGGTCCAAGTGGAGGGTAAATGATCAGCCAAGCATCCTTTAATGGTAAATTTCAGAAAATTAAATAAAGCTATTAGCTCTTTCTCTCAGTGGTTCCTGGTACCATCTTCCTTCCTCAGCAGTACAGTCCAGGAATAAACAAAACAAAACGAAACAAAACGGACACAAAAAACTAGGCTTTGGTCCTTTCTCCTTATCTGCTAAAAAAGAACAAAGAGGGATAAAGAACCATGATGACTATACCATCACAACATAGTTGAAATGTGAACACACCACTCCACCTCACTCCTAGTCTAGCCTAATCATCTCTTTGGGGGGGCTACAGCAAGATCCTTCTAATCTGGTCTCCCTGCTTCTAGTCTTATCCCTTTATTCTAGCCTTGAACTTGAATATAATAAACTGGCTTACTGTAAGTGGTAAAAATATGTATTTTTCATGCTTTGTCATCTTCAGCAGGAGATTGTGACCTCCTAGAGTACAAGTCTATAGTCTTAAAATTTAATTATTTTTGCATTACACAGAATAGTGCCTGACACTCGTAGGTGATTGGCAAAACTGAAAAAGGAGAAGAAGAGCAATAAATATTAAAAGACAGAAAGAAAAAGACGAAAGAGCTGCAGACAAAGGAAGAAGATGATAGTGGAGAAAGAAAGGAAAGAGAAAGTGGAGGAGAGACAAGAAGAATGAGAAGAGGAAGGAAAGTGAGGGAGAATCATGTCAATCATGTTGACAGGGAGACGAGAACAGGGAATGGGACTTCCTTGTTAGCCAGTATCTCTCATTTTCCATCAGATCAGAACAGAGTACAGCACCCAGGCAGCTTCAGGCTATACACCAGGACACGTCTGCCTCCGTTGGGAAGATTTACACTACATGGTAAGCAATTCCATAAAGCTTGGAGATGCACCAGTAGTATTCACTGACGAGTTCAGAACCCTTGGTGGAGAGTACACAAGATTGAGAGCAGTCTTACTTTTTATCTGGTTGTTTTAATATTGGCAAGGTTGTGTTGTGCTCAAGGAGAGAGGGGGGCTTAAGCTCTCACACTCCTCAAGAGCTGCAGAGTTGAGCTGTGGGTGTTCCAACTAGAGGCCTCTTCCATTAACATCCCTGAAGTTAAACTGAAAATATTACAGCTATGGAGAGTTTTCTCCTTCCAGAAATATGAAAGGAAATCTTTCCTTTTGCTTCCTTGGAAGATTGCCTTTTCTCTAAACACATTATTGATTTTCCCTTTTCTCAAGCATAAACCCAAACAATTATGCCTTTGTTTACTTTCCTCTTTTCATTTTCATCATCTCTACCATCAGAAAATCTCAACAAATTGTCCTGCTAGAGTGGCCGCCTTCATACTAATGGGCATAAACATAGCCAGGAATAGGCTCACGTGGCCTTGGCAAAGTCACTATGGAAAGAAGAGGAGAAAAGATAGGTATTTATTGGAATCATGCAGAAGATAGTCAGAAACTGCCATTGGGCCGATGTGCCCAATAGTCTCTTGGAAATGAAATACACACAGCTTTCTAGTTCTAGTGTGTCAGAGCATTGTCTCCTTAGAGATGCACAGCCCTGCTCCTTAGGTTAGGCACCTTTACCAAAGCCGCTCTTCTGTATAAATAAATGTTTCTCATAATTGAAATTGTTTGTTTCAAGTCCAAAACTAAAATGTTAACAGATATTGGTATACAAGATACGAATTCTCTACCGATTGCCTTCTTGACAGGGGGTACTGAGCTTGTAACGATTTTTCTGATAATCCAAGGTCATTCTCGTTGATTTCTATTATTAAATTTGATGGTGATAAAGGTTTGTGCTGCATTGCAGTTTTCCGTCTTCTTCTTCGATGTTAAACAATAAATTATGATCTTCAAATCTCTCTTTCTCTCTTGCACTCTCTCTCTTCCTTTTTCTCTCCCTCTCTCTCTCTTGGACTTTCCTACCCTTAGGTTTAATCTATAAGCCTGTCAAAGCATATGGTTTTGGTGCTGGAGCTTTGAAATGGCTATTTCATGAAGTCAGGAGCATTTTTTTTTTTTTTTTTTTTTTTTTGCGCTTAATTTAAAGGCATAGCCAGAGGATTGAATTTGCTAGAAATATAAACTGAGGAAAATGGAAGACTGCTTTATCTAAATTCACACATTGCTTCTTAACCACTCCAAGAAGCTCTCCAAGTAGTCATTTATCACTTTTCATCAGACAGTGTTTTTACAGTTTAAATGCTCACTGAACTTCTATTTTAACTTTTTCCCAAATTACTACATTATGCCGGTACAAACTGCTCATCCCAGAAACACACTGGTCAAGTCCTGAGCTACTGTGTATGTGTGTGTGTGTGTGTGTGAGAGAGAGAGAGAGAGAGAGGGAGGCACGGAGATAGAGAGAGGAAAATTTGTTTCTCAATCTATTTTACTTTTAAAACAAATAATAGACAAATTTTGCACAAATAAATTGAAACCATTAAAATGTTTTTAACTTAAGCTATTTTTAAGGCCAATATTTGACAATAACTTGGGGTATACCAATTTTGCTTTTGTATTAGGTATGGCATGAATGACTTAAATACCAGTTACAGACATCCTGGCAACCAAAGCTGATGTTTAGCAGGAAGAGATTGGAATTACATCTACAGCAAGCTGAATTTCTGCCACTCATCATCAGTCATCAGTGACTTTATCCTGAGACTTAGTTGATTCTGTACCACAAACAAAAGTAATTATAGTTCTAGCATTCACAGGATTACCATATTCACAGTCACTGAATGTCAGCCTTTCTTATATATTGCCTATGACTAAATGGTAGTTTAAAAAAAATCTGTGTGTATTCCAAATGTCTCACATGATATTCCCCACTCAGCCATGCTGCAGCACAACCTGATACTTGACTGCCATATGTGTTTCCAGCATAAGGCCGTTATACCTTGGCTTCAGTTTGACCAAATTCAGCTCCTTCCAGAACACACTATGACAAATTGGAGAGAGTCTATAATCAGCAGAGGATTTTTGTGGCTTGCAAATGCACCCCAAATTGCCAATAATGAATATTCCATAAGCAAGAAGACTTTTTTAGTTCCAAATGCTATTAGGGAAGCAAAGATTTCATCGAAAATACTTATTTTGTAAATACTTTCGAACTTAGCAAATGACTATAGAGATTAAGCAGAAAGACTCCAAGCATGAATGCCATTTACATCCAAAGTGGGATTTTCATGTACAAGCTGACTTCAGATGAAACCTCTCAAAATTATACTCATCTTCCAACAGAGGATATTCATATTTTCCAAAGACGCAATCTCTTGGTCCAATCAATTTTGTTTATATTACTGGGAGATTTCTATTTATAAAAGCGAAGTGTTCCTGCCAGTGATCAGGAAATAAATTGTTCACTGTTTGGAAGACAACTGACTTTCTCAGGTGGCTAGATGACTTTGCATGCTTTGGGGTTTTGCTGAAAAAGCAGAGTTACATTAAACAACTTGATTTCAAACAGATATCGTTGGAACATTTTAGAGCTGAAGGACTTTGAGACTATCTGGTTAAGAGGCATGATTTTAAAGATGAGAAAACCAAAACCTAGACGTGAAGGAAATGTATCCAAGTTTATGCTGTAAGTTAGGTTGATCTGACTCTTCTGAGTTTCAGTCCCTCAGGTACTTCCCCACATTAATGTAACATCATTCCTACCCCTCATCCCCCATTTTTATCAGTTAGTTATTTAGGACATACCGTGTACCAGGCAGTATGGTAGTCTCTGGAGATACAAAGATGTATGAAAGAGTTTCTATACTCAGGCAGCTAAATAATGTGGTGAGGGGAAAAGGGCAGCTATAGAACCACTAAAATGTTTTAAAAGTTGTTATATTCAATGTACTATGAGAACACAGAGTAGAGTGTGAATACCTTGGTAGGTAGGGTAGGTAAAGGGGGCTGATAAAGACCAAGAAGGGGTTTCAAGAGTCAAGTCTTAAAGGATCGTTAGGATTAAGGTTATTTCAAGCAGAAAGGAGAGCGGGCGCCAAGAACATGGTGCATTTGAAGGACGGCAAATAGTTTACTGTACAAGGGGGTCAAAAGGAGATGAAGCTGGGGCGCCTGGGTGGCTCAGTCAGTTGAGCTTCCGATTCTTGGCTTCCACTCAGGTCATGATCTCAGGGTGATGGGATGAAGCCCCAGGTTGGACTCCACTGGCTCTCTCTCCCCTTCCCTCCTCCTCTCCCAGCTCATGCATGCTATCTCTCTCTCTAAAATAAATAAAGAAAGAAAGAAACAAATAAATAAATAAATCTTTTAAAAAAAGAGACTCCCCTTCGTCTTCACCTAGTTATTCTTTCCTTTGTTTCCATTTATAGCACAAATCCTCAAATATCTCTGTTAGTTTCTGAACTTTCTTGCCTTCTATTCCTTCAGCAGCATATGCTATAGTTACTCACTTGTTCCTGTCTGGGATACCTTCCTTACTTGAAATCTAGGACACCACTCTCTTGGTTCTTCTTTTTTTTTTTTTTTTTAAGATTTTATTTATTCATTTGACATAGAGAGAGAGCACAAGCAGGTGGAGTAGCAGGCAGAGGGAGAGGGAGAAACTTGATCCCAGGACCCTGGGACCATGACCTGAGCCGAAGGCAGTCGCTTAACCAACTGAGCCACCTGGGTACCCTCTCTTGGTTCTTCTTATGATTTGATCACCGTTCCTTCTTAGTCTCCTTTGTTAGGTACTTCTAATCATCATCATCATCTTCTTCTTCTTCTTCTTCTTCTTCTTCTTCTTCTTCTTCTTCTTTTTTGTTGAGAGAGAGGTTGGGGGGGAGAGGGCATGAGCCTAGTGGCGAGGGCTAGAGGGAGAGGGAGAGAGAGAGAATCTTAAGCAGGCTCCATGACCAGCGCCAACTCAGGAGTCCATCTCACAACACTGAAATTGTGACCTGAGCCAAAATCAAGAATGAATGCTTAACCAACTGAGCTACCCAGGTGCCTCACCTTCTAATCTTATTTATTATTATTATTTTTTTACCTTCTAATCTTATTGTATACACATTGGAGTGTCTCAAAGCTCAGTGTTTGAACATCCCTATCTCATGTGTTCCCCAGGTGAGCTCATTCTGTACTATGACATTAATTACCACTTATATGCTAACAAATGCAACATTTACCTCTAGTCCCAATTTGTTCTTTTTAAGCTCCAGACTCACATACCCACTTCTCTTCTGAGTATCCTAATAGTTCTATTTTTTTTTCTTAAATCTTAATTTATTTATTTATTTATTTATTTATTTATTTATTTATTTATTTTTAATTAACGCATAATGTATTATTTGCCCCAGGGTACATGTCTGTGAATCCTCAGGCTTACACATTTCACAGCACTTACCATAGCACATACCCTCCTGTGCTATGGTAATCTAGTATGTTTTTAAAAATCTAATTCTGATTTTTAGTATTCACATTTAAAATTTTTCTCTTCTGCTTATGCAGGAGGGAAAGCATGAAACTGTTTCTGAAGTAATTTTTACGAATCAACATTGAATGCACCACAATATATGTAATAGAGATGATCTGCTATGACAATAAAAGTAAATACTTTCATTATGACTTTGAGCAATTCCAGATGGTCTGGTGTGGCATTTTTATGAAAGTTTCTTCTAAATTATCACTGTCAAAAATAATTTGTTTTATATAAAACTCTAGTATAGATTCACTTGAAGCATAGAAAAGAAAACTGCATGGGTTTACAATGGCAAGTTTGCTAAAGAAAATATAACATATGGTTTGAGTAATTGAATAGAAGAGTTTTTATTTCAAAACCTGAACATATTGTTAAGAATCAAACCTTTGTCTCTTTATGAGGGAAAAATGTCATCACTTAGTAATAATTTTTATTATTTTGTGGAATTTAAATGTATGACTATTCTAATTCCATAATGGGTTTAGTTTAAACAATGTAACATGTCCTATTTGGGGTCTCTCTTCCAGACCTATAAAGGCCCCATAAAGTTAAAATGGGGGTGGTAGCCAAAACTGAAAACATGATTTTTTTTTTTCCCCCTGTGGGTACTTGCTCCGAACCTCCCTGTGGCTAAAGTTCCATTTGGAAATCTACAATAATTTATCTCATCACAAGTTCCTAACAACTAATTAGAAAAATGTACTAATTAGGTAATCTGGTTTCAGATGTTCTAATTATATTCCTTTTGAGAAGAAAAAATAAAAACAAAACAAAAAGTTAAAATGGAAAAAACTGAGGCAAAGTGAGGCTAGGTGATTCTTTAATTTATTCACAGAGGCAACAAACACAATAAAATCCCTTTAATCGGATTACAGCCTAAGAGTAAGTAAATAATTGAGATTCAGTCATCTAATTAATTGACTGACATTCCCTCTTCCTGCCTCCCCGTTGGCTGCCGCAGTGCCCCTAGAAATGTACTTTGCATACTAATCACCTTGGAATCTTGTTAAAACATAGAGCCCAACTTGGTGGGTATACCCAGAAGTCAAAGATTCTGCATTTCTGACAAGCTCTTCAATGGCTCCACTGCTGCTGGTCCTTGGACCACATTTGAGTAAGTAGCAAGGAGCTAGACGCACAGGGTCACAGAAGGCTGGAGTGCTGTCTTTTTCTTGGAGCTCTGAGTTCTGTCTGCTGCATGGGCTGAATGGCACTATTTGTGTTGGGGAAGTGGGATCAACTTGGACCATGTCCTCGAAAAGTCTGCAGGGTTTTCTTTTCCCTTTCAAACTCGGTAGCCCTGATTCTATGAATGCCACTGCCATTCTCCCAGTTACGAATACTTGAAAGTTTTAAGTTATCATTGACTGCTCTGCAGGCTTTTTCTCTATCCCTTAAATTCAATCATATGGCAAGTCACACTGTTAAGTCACACTGTTAAGTCGCACTGCCCCTTCTATCTCCTTTTTCTCCCCTCTCGTTAATCATCATCACCCACACTTACTGAGAACTTCAACGTGTTGGGCTTTTACATGCATGATGTATTTTAAACCTTAAAAAAAAACACGAGACAGCTATTTTTCAATTTTAAAATTCATCTTGTTAATGTGGATACTGAGGCAGAAAGCACAATGTCTCGATTCATATTAGTAATAAGTAGTGAGATGGGAGTGTAAACTGTCTGACTATAGATATTGCTCCTAACCAGTATTCTTGCTGTTTTGCCACTCATGTCTCTTCCCTCAAGTTTACATTAATTTTTACTAGAATGTAAGCAGATTCAGTAGTGCTTGTTACAGGTTAAAGATAGTATAAGCATTTAAGTTATTGTCCTTGAATCTATTATACACACCGATACCAGAGTTTCTTCCCTGCACTCATTCCTAATGATGTCTCATGTCTCATTCCTGCCAGATGTCTCAGTCGCATCTGAAATCCTAAACCATATTGTCATAACTTACCTTCCTTCACAAACTGTCTACTCCAGCATACTTGAGATGTATCCAGACCTCAGTGCCTTTTACCAGGACTCTCCTTCCCCATTTCAACAATTACAACCATATCACAGAGGCAGGGCTAAAATATTAAATATCATCATCTTCATGAAACTTTTTTTGATTTTTGGACTAAAAATACATTTTGACTTTCTGGACAAATACACCCTCTTTATACCCTCTTTTGGTACTTACTATGAAGAGGGAATGAGGGGTCATGACTTAACTTCTAGTTAAAGACCTGAATTCAAGTCAGAACACTATTCAGTCGAAGCACCTCTTTGGGCCACTATATTCAATTGTGCTGATGAAGGAGAAAATAGGGGCTCAGTCCATTCTAAATCCGCATCCAGGAATCTTTCTCATTTAGAGTTTGCTAAGAGAATCAAATTCTAATGCCCTAAGGCAGCCACAGGATGCAATTAATTAACATACCTGTTATACATCTAGAATGCTATTAGGTAAGTACCATCCTTGGGAGAACTGAGAAAAGAGTTGCTGAAATTATTTTTGGTGTTCTGTGGTTCAGGTGGGGAATTCCATCTGAGACAGGTTGAGAGGATAGGGCAAAGTTTTATCATTTATCCACCTGGAAGGGAGCACTTTTTTGTAATTTGCATGAGGGCACTTTGTGCAAGCAAAAGCCTTGGATGCCAGAGCTATTTATAAGCGTAACTGCTGTACAAACTAAAGGGATTACTGTTATCATAATTATTATTATTGGTTTTTCCCCTGGTGAGCTATAAATCCCTTGAGACAGAGGCTATGTTGTATTTATTTTGGTGTGTGCCTTGCCGTCACCTCTTGGTCCCTACATTTGGACACAAATACCTCATTCATACCTAGTTTTCAAAAACAAGTCTTATGTATTTTCCTCTGGCTTAAAGAAATTTAATCTTGCTACATCTGTGTTTTCTTAAGGTATTATAAGTAATTTTTGAAATCAGGTAGGACAGAAAAAAAAAGGGAAGAAAAGGTAGGCAGGAAGCAATTACAATAACTGGAAAAATATTGCTGTCTTTGTTTAATTTCCACCCGTAGACTTCCCATGCAAAAGCTATTGGAAGACACTGCCCTCTGGCACTTGGCACTAAGCTTGAGGAGCTTTGGGCAGCTTCTCGTGTTTTTTCTTATGAAGTAATGAGACTGTACAGAACTACGTACTTTCACATGGGTACGGGGAATTAGAAAGAATTATTAACAGGATGATCCCAATGGACTGAAACCTTGAACTAGCGTATTTCCTCTCTTTCTGGGATGAGGTCTGGACATTTTTATACCACACTGGGCATACAGAAGGATGATTCTTGACAAAAACACCTTTTTTTGCCAACTTGTTGATGAGCTTCAATCTAAATTTAATTTAACTTAGACAAAAAATTAGAACATTTCTTTTATTCTACATATTTCACATATGTTATATATATTATATTATATTTTATATATATACATACACACAGGAATAAGGAATGGAGTGAGCAAAGGAGGCAGAGTCACATTAATAACTCTTGTAAAGCCTCAAATTGGCTGCAAGATAAACAGCATAAGTTCATTGGTTCAGCAATATAGAAGCCCCTGTTGAACTCTTTTAGGTTCATTCCCTTCTTTCAGACAAAAAAAAACCCAAACACAACATTACCATCTGACTCATGCTGTAATTTCTCCTGTAGCTGAGCACAGAGAAGCCCCACTTTGAAAACCAGCTGGGCCTGGCTCTTCTCTCTCTTCACTCTGAATCCACTTTCTTGCTCACTGCTGGGCTGGTTC
Organism: Potos flavus; assembly: GCA_028534135.1. Lineage (NCBI taxonomy): Eukaryota > Metazoa > Chordata > Mammalia > Carnivora > Procyonidae > Potos > Potos flavus. The sequence continues at coordinate 68,072,291 of CM052884.1, read as the reverse complement.
TTCTCTCCAACACTGCCTCCAGTATTTGATGTCTGTTCTGGTCCCATAATTTAAAAAACCCACTCAGAATTGCCTTGCCAATGTTCTGGATTCAGGTTCTTAATTAGTGCTGAGATCTGTCTACTTCCCAACTCTGCTATTTCCTGTGTCCCGTAACTTAAGCTTTGAGTAAAAGACTCAACACCACGTGATGAGTCTATGATTAGGTAAAGGGTATTTATTTAATGAATATAGTGTTTTTTATTTTCCTCCAGATTGTTATTCTTGGTACAGATACTGATCACAGTGTATTTAAAAATAAGCAGTATATACAGAAAACATTTGGGTAGCCAACTAAAGGTTTGCTCTACCAGAAAGCTTTGGAATCATAAATCATGAATTATACTTTTAAGGGAAGGATCTTCCTCTCCCTCTTTTTCATAAACTCCAATATTAACATGTCCAATACCAGAATCCCTTTGGCTGTAAACTTCTGAGAGACTAACAATAATATCTAGTTGAAAACATTTGCTAATATTACTATTTTTTATGATAGTTCATAATTTTTTTTAATAAATCAAACTGCCATATGAATCACCTTCATTCAGAATTTGAACTTCTGTCACTTTACCAACTGATCCTAGTTCTATATTTCAAAGCAATTTCTTCTTTTACATTATATCTCTTCGAATGGTTGAAGAAAGTTATAGCCATATGTATATTTAACCAAAATATAATATTTCAGTTCTTTCTACTGTTCCTCATATAACTACTTTTTCAAATTTGATGTTAAAATTATTGCCTTCCAATTATAGGCTCTAGAATTGGTCTACCTGGGTTGAATTCCAGCTCTGCCATCTACTATCTGTGTCATCTCAGGTAAGTCATTTAATGTTCTAGGATCTCTTTCCTCATCTGTAAAATGGGAATAAGAAGAATACTTAGCTAACAGGTTTTGAGGGAATTGATTGAGAATGTATGTAAAATGTTTGCACCTGATCAAAAAATCAACCTAATGCATGAGGTATGGTTTAGACAAGTTCAGGAACAAAAATGAAAATATTACTTCTGATATAGCAATTTTACTTCTACCCAAGAAATGAAGATTTCATTGGTCAAGTTAAGGGTTTACTATATTATGAGGTTATATTACTCTTGTAGTAAACTGAAAATCCAAAAACTCTTGTTTTGAATCAAAATACATGATTTTACATTGATTCTTTGTCACATTTTACATTTTTTGGTCCATTTTTTTCAGAGTTTTGAATTCTCTCTGAAACCCAAAATATTTACTATTTTTTAGTCTTCCTCTTGAAGTTTATTTATTTTTGTTAGTCATCTCTATATACAACGCAGGGTTTGAACTCACTATCCTGAGATCAAGAGTAGCATGCTCCTTCTACTGAGCCAGCCGGGCACCCCTACTCTTATTCTCGATTATGGCTAACCAATTTAAACTGGCACTCGCTCATAGTTTTGTTTACTGCGTTCCTTTAATGTTCCTGAACTACAAACTGAGATCCAGAAACCTTTCAAAGGGGGGCTGTTTTTCCCTGGGAGAGTCTGAGAAGGCTTGTCGCTCTAGACAATATAGCAGTTGTAGATGTAGGCTCATTGTCAGTTGAATTTCTCCTTTTACAAAACATTTTTTTTTTTTTGTACTGTAAGCAACTGTGCTTTCCAATCAACAAGAAGTAGTATTTTTCCAAAAGGTGATGTTATTTGGAATAATTGATCATTTCCAACTGGTCAGAATGTGTACTTCATATGGCTGCTGAAGTCGATTTGACTGATGTCCCACAGCTCGGCGTTAGAGTCCACTGCAGATATTGCTCTTAGCAGTTTTTTAAAATAGGGAGTTATAAAAGCAATAACTCGATTTCTGATGTCTAGACGTTCTTTCCCACATGACTCCATCAAGAAAGGCTGAGACTCAGGCTGTCTCAACCTGCATAATTTATATAGTTGAGGCCTATTTTCACTGTCAAGAAGCCAAATCCCTTAGGCAGCCTTGCCAAAGAACTGTTCCACTCATTTTTTTTTCATCCCCAAGGCCTTCATTCTAACATTGGCTTCTCTTATTAACAAAAAGCAGGAAACAAGCTCCTATTTGTGAGACAATGTCTTTTGCATTAAAAGAAGTTGAATCCTCAGAGAAAAAGATCCCTTTTCAAGTTATTAGCTTCCCAGGAAGTTGACTGTTCATATATCCAATGCTCATGACTTGACATTGGGGTATGCCTTCAAACACTTTTGTTGGGTTCAAGAGACTATATGGATAGAGTTTCTGGTAAAATGATGTCTTCCTTATGAGTCAAACCTTCTAAATAGCAATAAATATTGAAGATCAGTGGGGCACTTTTTCTAATTTCTGCTACATTTACCTTGTAGGGAGTGGAAGTAGGAAGCTGGGAGTGAGATCCCTGAATCCCAATTTTTATAAAATTGTAAGATCATAACTAAAAATTATTTTTATATAACAAGGCATATTTCTAACTCACATTTTTTTTTTCTTTATGACAAGGCATGAAGGTGGTAGAAAGAGGACTTGACTGAAAGAAGACCCAGGATGAAGTGCCAGCCAAAGAATGGTTTTGTGAACTTGAGCTAATGGATTTTCCCCTCTGGACTACAAATTTCTCCTAGGTAAAAAAAAAAAAAAAAAGAATCTGGACTAATATAGATTCTGTAGCTCTTCCCAGCTTTAGTATTTCAGAAAATAAAGGCTGAGGCCTCATCTTAAACGAATGCAGAGTAGGGAGTATAGAGAGCGAGAGAAGAAGGAAGACAAAGTTGGGGGTGTGTGGAATGTTTCTGGATCCTGAGGATCAAGCATGGAGGAGCAGAAGAAAGGGGTAGATTGTATAAGTGCACATCACCTTGGCTTTTAACACCTATTTCCATACAGTGGAAGAACAAAGAGAATCTTTATGCTTGGAGGCAGGGGGAAAAGATGTAAGGCCAAACCTGCTTGCCCTCCTACCTTTCTATTTTCCCTCATTTCCCACCCACCATGGGGACTGTGATTTCTGTACCTGAGCAGTAAGACATGTCCAGGGAAATAGGGACTAAAACATGGTGTAATGCTGGAGACATAGTGAGGATTCTGTGGCATACTTGATCTTGAGAGCAGCAAAGGACCTAGAAAGGGCTGCTACTAGTTCCATGGTTTAAGGGATCCTATGAATAATCCAAAGGCATCATATTTTTACTGCCAAGTACTGATTTTCTTGTGGTCAGATGGTATAAAAGAGATGATGGATCAGAGTGCCTTGAGAAATCTTAGGAAATTTTTACACATCAGTTTCATGGAAGAAGGCAAAGAAATGCAGCAAATTTAGTTGAAAGTGTTTTTGGTTTTGGATAAAGTTTTAGTTTTATTTAGTTATTATTATGTCTTATAAGTTGTCCCTCTCTTATCACCAGAACAATCTAAATCCCATAATAAATAATGATTAGGGCATTTCAGGAGAGGTGAGAGTAGTGAAGACTAAAAATGTGTCTTCTTTTTGGCTCTGTCTGGTACTTTTATCATCCTTTCGTGGGCTCTTGCGATCTTGTGACAATATTGCACTTGGCTCCAGATGAATTCTAGCAGATCTAACATCATGTTACCAAATACATTACTTACATTTAAATGTATTCCAATAAATTTCCTCTATTATGTCCTTCACTGGATGAAAGATATTAGGCTATTTAAATTGTACATATTAAAAAGGATCCCAGTTTAACTTTCAAAACACTGGAAAACAAAAGGAAATGAAATGTATCATTATATGGCCCTTTCCATAGATAAGGAAAAGCAGGACAATGGAGAACTCTATAATGCCTAATTATAAGAGAGAAGCAAAGGGGAACTTGGTGAATGAATTTGGGGATGCTCCACTGATTTCGGAATGTGATCCTTTATTTGTGTGCCTCATAGCTCAGTTTCAATTCCACAAGACATGTTGTATCTATTAAAATTGTACTTTTTATATTGAAGGCAATCAGTGATGAAAATCTGAGTTAAGATATTAAGTTGAAATGCATTACAGGAATAATGACAAAGTTTTATAAGTTGGCTTCCCAGAAATCTGTTCATCACACAAAAAAATCTTTCAGATATAGATCCATAATTCTACAGACCTTAGGAAGTATTATTACAATTCCAAATCACAAATTATCTGTGGAACATGAAAATTTAATAATCCTGGGATCCTTGAATATACTACATGTTGCACTAATTGTATGCTACTTTACTAGTCATCATTTTAGGCAGATTGGACTCACTCAGACATAATAGAATATGACAAGCGAATGTGTCTGTGCTGAGACCTAATACAACACCCAAATCGTGAATCCAGTCTGATTGCTGCGAGGAATTGTCAAACGAATTGGGCATCATTGAGCTCTACTGACCAGCTCCTAAAGTTTTTACTTTTTGATTCTTTGCTGAGGGTCCAAAGACCACGTTTTGACTATCAAGAGCTGTGGCAAAGTCCAACAAGGGACTTTTATCTCCTCTTTTCTGAAGCTGGGAAAGTGCCAACTGCAATTGGCCAGCTTTTGCCAGCCTTGGTGGCTTGGGAGGTAGTAAAGCAAGGAGTGTTTCTTCTGATGCCAGTTGTGTGGCTCACATCACATATGTAGAGACCTCCGTGCTTCTTGACAAAGAACTGCTGCCATTCGGGCCACCTGAACAGCTGGTCCTGAGTTCCAGTGAGCAGGCAAATAAACTCAGCAAAGAGAGAGAGAGAGAGAACAAACAGAAACAGAAGACAGAAAACACGGCTCGTAGAGGAATGGTACTGCTAGAGGAGAGGCAACAGCATTTTTTTTTAATGTAAAAGATCACATATAAGAAGTCAAACACAAAAAAAAACCAACTCAATCTTTTTCTATTAATAAACATGACTTAGGAACTTGAAAAAAGCATCTAGTCAAATAGATCATGGCTGAGACCTTAGCCAGAGCTTGGAATAAATACCTCAAAACAAACTAAAAATACCAAGAGATGGGCATTGTTATGCAAAGGAGTCTCAGAGAATGGATCCAGGATACCCAGCATGCTAAAATAATGAGATTTCAAAAGGAGGAAAGAGAATAATTGAAGAAAAACAACAAATATATATTAATAACTGATAATGAAAATGGAAAAGTACCTATTGAATTTGACACAGTGGTGATGACAGAAGATAGAAAAAGGCTTTGATAAAAAAAATAATTTTCTTTAAAGAATAAAAATCAAATCAGCATCTCATTTTCATACAAAAGGCTAGAAACTAGAAAATGGTGGAGTAGCATGTACAGAAGAGTTAGCAGAAATGATTGCAAACCAAGTATAACACTTACTTGTGTGGATAAGAAAAAGATACATCAAGATATTCAAGGTATCATAGGATATATGCCACTCATCTATCCCATTTGAGGGAATATTGAAATAGGAACTCTAAACAAAAAGCAAATAAATCAGATTTGAGGGTTTAAGATAATGGAATATGACTTGAAGAGAAGAGCAGTAAGTTTTGCAGTAGTTATAATCAAAATCTAAGTGGATAATCGGAATGTGACCGGGAATGAGGAATTTAAGCATAAAATAAGGATTATTAAACTAGAAAAGATAGACTACAAGGGAAACCTTCATAATTGTCTCATACCAAAAATATTAAAAGAACAGCAAAGTCAAGTTTGAGGGGCAGGCAGAGGGAGAAAGTAAGTGTCTTTTACAGATTCATGGAGTGGGGGAATGTGGGGAAGGAAACACCTTTAATGATCCAGCTGTATTGAGGAAAGGGAGGAATCATTGATGATATAGACATCTTAACCAAGGGAAGAGCCTCCCTCATTGAAAAAAAAAAAATTAAATAGATGTCTGTTTATTATGTTTAGAAAGGAAAGTTAAGTTTAAATACGGTGTAAGAATACAGTGGAAATCCCAAATTACAGGATTTAATGAATTACCCACTTGACCAAACCAGCAGAAATAAGAAAGAAAGACAAGAGGAAAAAGGTGAAAAAACAGAGACAAACAAACACACTAAGAATAATTTGACTTACTTGGAAGCAGGAATCATAGGTCTAATTTATCATGGTAACATCAGAGTCAGTACATGATACACTTTTGTGAACTATTTATTGGTTGAACAAAGAAATGATAAGTATAAGATCCACCTTCTTGGCCAGATTAGTCACATTATAGGTTGACAGCATTTTAAATAAAAATTTCTAAGGGAAAGTGGTCTGCCCTGGTCTTCATGCTTAGCACTAAACATCTGTGGAATTGCTATAAAAAGATATTGGAAAGGAATTCTAGATTCCCAAATGGGGTGGAGTTGCAACACTTTATTTTTTTGCATTCTGATGTTGGTATTCCACTCCCCACCCCCAAATTTTCTAAACCAGCAACAGAGAAAAAGGACTTGGAGAAATAGATAGGATTCACATCAGAGCAGGGATTCTTTTCTGGTTGGGTGGCCTTGAGGAAGTCAGTTAACTTTTTTGAATTTCAGTTTGATCATGATAATTATGACGATGAAGGGGATGATAATAACAATTTTAAAAATGTCTATCAGTTATTGGTCGTTTTGTGCTGAGCCCAGTCCTCAGTATCCCCAGTTACTTGCTATACAGCCTGACATCTCTCAGCTGTGTTTCCTCACCATACATATCAGTTAGCAAGTATCCATTCATCACGGATGCTCTCCAGGCATGGACCAGGTCTGAGTCACTGTGATCCAACCACATCCGACTCTCATTCTGTCCTTTCTAACTCAAAATAACTCTGCTATTTCTTCATTTTCCAACCTGGTTTTCTCTAGGATTTCTGTGTTTTCTTGTCTTCCTCTCAGTAACATTTTAACTATTACTTTCAAATTAAAGACCAAGTTAAAATTTTCATTATCACTTTTAATGATTGTCTACTTTTCCAGGTATGATTCAATCATGATTTATCTGTCTTATTTTAGAAGCTATTTAGAAGTTATTTCCATTTTTTGCTCGTATTATCAATACCTCATTATTGTGGCTACAGGTTTGTCTACGTAAGTGATTATTGCCTTAGGATAAATCACTGAGACAATGAAAACTTGGATACATAATTCCAAAATGAACTTAAAAAGATGATATTAATTTCTTCCACTAGCAGAGCATAGGATTTCATATTTACCCACATCCTTACTAAAAATGGATATTAAAATATTTTTAATATTTTAATTTTTGATTTTATGGATAAGAATGGCATTTTATAATGACATTTATTTGATTAACAAGATTGAATATTTTAATCTATCTATTATCTGTTTATATTTTTCTGTGATTTGTCTGTGACTTTTTCTGTGATTTTTCTGTTATTTGTCTGCGATTTGTCACTGAATTATTTCTCTATTAGGGTATTTCTTTTTTGTATAGATTTGAAAGCAACCTTTACACATTAAAGATATGTCTCTCATGACTCATTTTAAAATAATTTTCCCACTTTCTCATTTGCCTTTAACATTTTTTCCCCAATTTTTTCTTTTAAAGTAAGTTGCAAAAATAATCCAGAGAACTACCATATATACCCTAAATTAGCTTCCCTTGTGTTAATGTCTTACATAACTACAGAACAATGATTAAAAAAAGAAAAGAACTAAGAAATTACCTTTGGTGCAATCCTATTATTTAAAGTACAGACTTTATTTGGATTTTATCCATTTTCAACTAATGTCTTTTTTATTCTAGGATCCCACATAGCACTTAATTGTCATGTCTCTTTGGTCTCTTCCAATCTGCAATAGTTCCCATCATTCCTTACCTTTCATAATCCTGACACTTTTGAAGATTATGCCATTAACTTTTAAAAAATTATTTTTAAATATACTTAAGTTTTTATAAATTTTTATGTTAAATACATTAATATTCTTTGTGGTTTTCACAGTTGGTGTTAGATATAGAACACTTGGGAAGTAATGTCCTGCCAAAGGACTGTACAAATATTTAATAATATCTCTTAGCACTTTTATTGCTTTATAAAAATGTATTTAATTTCACACTTTCTAGGACTTATTTTGATGTAAACCATGAGGTAGGAATACAATTTGCTCATTTGTTCCCAGATGTCCAGACATTTGTCCCAATACCATTTATTGAATAATCCACCTATTATATAGTAATTTGTGTGCCTTTGTGATTGATCTACTTTCTTTTCCTTTACCATTCCCATAACATTTTATTTTTTCTTTTTTATTCCCATATCTTAATTTGTATACTTAATAACATATCTTTATACTGCTACTTTCCATTTTATCTTATAATATTGCCATGTATTAATTTCAATCAATGTAGTGATGACAATCTGTAACTTATGTTTTAGTATTTTTTAAGTATTTATTTAAATTCCAGTTAGTGAATATACAGTGTAATACTAGTTTCTAGTATACAATACAGTGATTCAACACTTCCATACAACACCTGGTGCTCATCACCAGGAGGTGCACTCCTTAATCCCCATCACGTATTTACCCCATTCTCCCATGCACTTCCCTTCTGGTAACCCTCAGTTTGTTCTCTGTAGTTAAGAGTCTCTTTCTTGGTTTGCCTCTCTCTCTTTTTTCCCTTTGCTCATTTGTTTTGCTTGTAAATTTCATATGTGACTGAAATCAAATGGTATTTGTTTTTCTCTGGCTGACTTATTTCATTTAGCATTATACTCTCTAGCTCCATCCATGTCATTACAAATGGCAAGTTTCATCCTTTTTTATGACTGAGTAATATTCCATCATATATATCAATTGGAATTGATTTATATTGATTTATATGGAAATATATACTTTATTCATTCTTCTTTATTCTTTATTCATTCATCAGTTGATGGATACTTTGGATACTTGAGCTGTTTTATTAACATTTATACCCATTATGAACATAGAATTTGAAATACAACTTACTGATAAATACTACACAATTTCAAGCTTCCAGTCAATTTAGTAAAAAACCAAAAAATAAATATGCATAATACCCTATCAACAAAAAATAAATAAAAATATTTATTATTAGATACTAATTAATGTTATTAGGTATTTTTAATTGACATTTTATTTTACATAAAAAGGTATATTGAAAGTTTTTAGTAATGAAACACCATAGAATATCATCTGCTTTGTGGTATACATAAAATTTGTCAAAACTATGTTTTGTTCTTACCACGGAATTGTATATAGTCATGACACTTAGTTTCAAAAGAGTTTATAGCTATGGACACATTGCTTATGACATAACATAACATTCTAAGTCTTACTGGTTCATAAGGAAGAAAACTTGTAATTTCAGTGAAATAATTAAGAAATGATGTTACTTTTTTTCTAAAGAAAAAATGCCTTTAGATTCAATTGAAGAGGATCCATTCAGAACAAGTAGTTGTTTAAAAAAGACTTATATCTGGTATGTAAACAAAATGAAGACATTGAGAAGAAATATTTGCGAAGTAGACCTTTATCAGGCTATTCTATCAAATAAGCTGCACATAACAGGTCAGATTGATGATGATAATAAAACTTGTGTACTCCCCACCAACCCATACAGACATACACACAAATCAAACACTATAGTGTTGGTCAGAGCTAATAATTATAACAGTCTTTGTACAATGGTCAAGATCTAAAAACAAAACCAACTTAGTAGGATAATGAGCGTAAGTAAAATCTTCTTGAAATACCTAAGACTTGGACTCAACAAGAAATCTTCACTTATCATCCTCTGCCCCAAATCCAAACCTCTCTTTAGGTAGGGAAAGTGAAATTATACCTCTTAAAAGAAGAAGAAATAAGAATTAAAGCAAAAAAAAAAAAAAAAAGATAATAGAGAAATAAATAGAAATCACAATATTTAGCACTTTTAAATGGTTTTAACATAAATTAAAGTGTGTTGGTTGGTTTTACAATTATAATAATAACCAGTGAGGACTTTTTCCTGAAAGTATAGATGATTAAAACATTTGAAATAATCTAGTATATTTAACTTGCAATTTTTATGATTAGGAGAGTTTGACTGAATTTGTAGTTAATGGCTAAATATTGGGAAAGCCTAATGTATTAAATAAAAATTATTGATTATGCAAGTGATATGTATATATTTAGTGAAAAGTTTATTTTTATTAGTTAATACATTGGATGTTAGCAAAGGTTGTATAATACTGGATTGCTTTTTATTCATATAAACCATTCAGGTATGTCATATGCTTTTGACAATTTTTTTTAAATGTGTGAGAAAAATCTTTCTAATGTATAGGAAAATGACTGGAATAAAGCACAATGAAAGATTGATAGTAGATATTTATGGTAAAATAGGAGTAATTGCTTCTTTAAATATTGTTTTTTAACTTCTAAGATTTTTTCAACAAATGTATCTCTCGGTCAAGCTGAGCTAAATTATGCTACAGTTAAAAAAAATATCGTTAACTTCATGTGACAACTTGGCTAGACTATAGTGTCCAGTTATTAAGTCAAACACTGCTCTCGATGTTGTTATGAAGGTATGTTGTAGACATAATTAATATTTACAATCAGTTGACTCTAAAACAAATTGTCCTCCACAGTGTGAGAGAACTCATCCAATCAGTTGAAGGCCTTAAGAGCAAAAACTGAGGATTTCTGGAGAAGAAGGAATTCTGCCTCTAGATTCTACAGTAAAAATCCTGCCAGAGGCTCCAGCCTGCTGACCTGCCCTACGAATTTCAGCTCAAGACTCTGATGTCAACTCTTACCTGAATTTCCAACTTGCCAACCTACCCTTTAGATTTTGGAATTGCCAGACTCCATAATTACATGAGCCAATCCCTTAAAATTAATCTCTTCTTATATATCATATCGGCTATTTCTCTGGAGAACCCTGACTTATACAATAATTCCAAAATCCAAGTGGCTTAAAACCACTAGAGTTTATTTCTGCATCCTGCTCTGTTACCACTGTGGGATACCTAAGAATGTTGGCTCTGTGTTGTTGTCATCCTTTGGTAAGTAGACTGACGAAGCAGCCAATACCTGTAAACCTTGCCAGGCTCACTGGCAGGAGGAAAACATAATGTGTCCAAGATCCTGCCAATACCTTAGAGCTTCTGCCTTGGTGGGTATCACTTTCACTCACATTTCATTAGCTCGTCCTCATATGGCAGAAATGGTGAGGAAAGCTTTTCTAAAAGCACAAATCCCATTCATGTGGTCTCTACCCCATACCCTGAGGATTTAATCACTTCTCAAAGGCCTTATTTCCTAATACCAGCACGTTGAGGGTTAGGATTTCAACATATGAATTTCGGTGGGACAAACACATTCAGTCCTTTGCTCTTTCTTTTCTTTCTCTGCTTGTTTCCATTGTCCAACTTCTAAAACTCTTGCATACAGCTTTTGATAAACTTTCTCGGGAAAGTCCAGAAGCCTAGGGCTAAATAGAAGTAAGCATTGCCTCATCATCGTTCCCAATCTCAAGCAACACACCTCTTTCTTCAAAGAACAAAGTGAAAAAGGCTCACACTTTTTAGAAGAATTTTAATCTTTCTTAATCATCTGAGTCACTGCACAAAACTCCCTTGTTAATTTTGAAATTTCCATGGTTCACTTAGAGGATGGAGAGTACAAGTAGCTGTATAGCCATGGCCTAATTCCAAACTTAAAACTTTTTTGGTTGTTATATTTTTGAAACTAATAAGTGCCGCCATACTTACAAGAAAAATAACGTAAATCTCAGTGTCGAAGATCATAATTTAGAATAATAAGTTGAGGAAAAATACATCAAGGCTTTATATTAGATTTTAAAGATTTTCCCATATAATTTATCTCATTTAAATGTCTTAACAATCCCTTGAGGTTGGCATTGTTATTGTTCAAGGAAACAGGGTGAAAAGAGTGTTATTAACTGAACTCAAGTCACCCAGCTAATAGATGACTGTTCAGGGACTGGTAAACAGCACTTCTGATTCCATGCCACTTTCATTACACTAAATTTTCTGGGTTAAAATGCAATATAAAACAATGATAAAAACTCCATTCTTTCCAGTAAAAATGTGTGAGACACATGGTGGCGAGAAATGCACTTTTGATAATTATGATAATAAAATATTTGGTTCTCTATCATATTCAGTAAGAGTTATAATTCAACATGTTAATTCTGCAGCCCTGAATGTTACTCAGTCATCGGGAAATATCTAATTATTACCTTATTAAACCGGAAGGCTTAATTGAAAGCTATAATGTGTCAAGTACTACACTCGGCTCAAATCATCCACGTTGTTCCTGCCTTCAAAATACATAAAACTAACTGGGGAGACAACATTTTCTTGAAGTAATTAATAATACTTATGTGGCTTAGATTGAGTAGAAATATGAAGTCAACAGCTTTGCAGATCGTCAAAATGTGGACAATTGTGAGATGAAGGATAAGAAAAGAAATGTGATACTAGTGCTGGACACTTTAATGTTTAAATGTATCTGTGGAAGCAATTAGTAGTACTGATGATCTTCCAAGATTGAGACAAACTGCCTGCTTAGTCACTAAATGATGATAAAGGATTTGATGTCTAGAAGAAGGAACAAGTATTTAGAAAGAAGGCCAGTCTATCCTACCTGGAGTCTAAGAAGTGGAGGCAGTCTTTGTGAAACGGTGGTGATAAGCATGTTATCGGGGGTGTGAAAAAACATGGGTTGGATTGGGCATTAAGTTAGCATGAGAAAAATTCCCTTTAGAGTAAAACGAGTGTTCTTTTTATCTCCATGGAATGGGGGGTCCTCTAGGACATGCTCGTCAAACCCAAAAATGTATGAAGTGCTCCTAGAGATCTTGTTAAAAAAAAAAAAAAAGATTCTGACTCAGTAGTTTTGGCATGGGGCCTAAGATTCTGAATTTTAAAAAGTCTCCTGTGGGCATTGGTTCATTCACTATACTTTGAGTAGCAAGATCCTAGGGCACAAAAGAGTCATATAAAGGAAGAAAGCTCAGGAAATTCAGGTGAGGAAACAGGGGTAGGTTGTATTGGGAAGTGTGTTCAGTGAGAGGCATAGCAGTGAGTTTTATGTGGCTTGAAACAACTAGATGGGAGGCAGAATAGAGAGTATAGGTGTGAACAGAGATGGATTGGCTGTGACACTGATGATGCTAAACTTCAGGGACTCTCACTGAACAAAGCCAACAAAGTAAGAAATTTTTCAGCACCATTGCTTAAGACCATTGTCTCTTTCCTTCTCACTTCTATCCTCTTGCTCTTTGTCTGGTGGTGCTGCAGTGGCTATGGGTATTTTGGGGATCCAACTAATGAGAAATTGGCTCAAGGATACATTTAGTTTGGGTTTAACAGGATATATTTATGCGGCTTGCAGTCATCTCCATGTATACTTAAGTAATTTTTAGCCATCTCGGTGTAGTGTGACTCATAGGAATAATCCTAACTCCCAAAAGATTATGTCATTTGATAGTTGAGAGTGAATGGTGTGGGGCCAGATGCCATATCATGATGTGAACTTTCCCAGTGCATCTGGGCAATGGAAGTATGCAGGTAGTAGAGGAGAAACAAGGTGTGAAATGAAAGGAAACAAAATCTAGTCTGAGGAATATTTTTATAATCATCATATATAATATTTAATGCTGCATATTCAACTCTTACTAACATCTAGTCCAAATGGTGAGTTTCTTCTAGGAGGAATGTTCTCAATACTGTAGCATATAAAATTACTGTGTGTTATACAATGAAATTATTTTTCATAGCTTACCGTATGCAATCTATAAAAATTATTCTGATATTGAGATGTATATTGTAACAATTTTTTCTCAGTATATCCAAAGCATCAATTTATTAAGAAAAGATACATCTGAATATAAGTTATGGATAAGCTATTACTTTGATGGTAAATTAAGGTAACAAAGTGGAATGAATCATATAAATAAGAAAAAGAAGTGGATATCTCTCTGATTTGAAATGAAATACTAACATTAATAAAAACAACATTAAAAAACCCCACAAAAAACACTAGTGTTTTCGTTTCATCAAAGCGAAAACATCTAAAACAAACTGGTTGAAGATTATCACTAATTTAAAATTTTTAATGTCATTCACTGAATAAGAAAATTTAAACTGCCACAAAATCTCACAATCGACATATGAGAAAACACTTAATAGAATATTGATGAATTTTTTTCCAAACTTGATAGTTATCTTAAAGGCTTACATTGAATTATTAATAATTGTTTAAAGGCTGAAAGAAACTTCTCTAAACTAGCAATAATAAAAAAATTATCGACCACGACAGAAGAAAAGTTAACTTATCTTTCTATTCTCTCTCCAGGAACTATTACAAAAAGTATTTGTCATATGAAGGAACAGTCAAAGAGTATGCAGGCCAAGCAATATAAGAAATAAATTATAAAGGGATATCAGGCAGGTTACAATAAAAATGTTACATTTCTAGTGTTTTTGATATTTATGATATAGGCCATCTTTTTATAGTTTGTAGTTTTTTTTATTTTTCTTCTAATTCTAAATAAGTATTCTGGTCCTTGGTGGGGGAGAGATCAGAGGTGTGGTGCAACCCTTTCCCCTGTAACTGTGGGGAGGTATTACAAATGGATGGATCTGTAGGGGTGAGCACTATTATGCTCACACAGTGACATTCTGATACATACATACACACGTGAACTCCTATAGATGTACTAAACCTCAAGGTTCCAAAAGAAATATTTATGGTAGTGCTCAAAATTCTCTTTTTGGGTTATAATGTTTTGGGAGATGATAATTTAATAGTTCAGAGCTTCAGCTTTGGGATCATAGTTGTGGGATCCTACCTGAGTTTTTAACTACACTGGCTATGGATCTTTGGACAAATTGGTTAGCTTTACTAGGTGTCATTTTCCTTATTGGTAACATAGGGATCAGAGGGTATTTGTGAGGATTTCTTAGCTCTCATCATTATTATCAGACTCTTTCTATAATCCTTCAGGTGTCTCCTATGAAGAAAGAAATGGAGGAGGTCCTGGAGGAAGCATAAAGTTCAAAGGCAAGTTATCTTCCTCTTCCTTAGTATCTTAGGAAGATTTTTCAGTAGGCAGACTTGAAGAATCCAAAAAAAAAAAAAAAGTATGTGTATTAATTTCAAATACAGCTCCAGGACTACCACATTGAACAATTGGGATAACTTTTGAGACAATAATGCAAAATCATGTAAAATTTTGGGACCCTAGCACTAATTATAAACCAGCCATATAGGTAGGCTAGGTAGAATAAGTAGAATACGAAGCTTAATTATAATGTGATTTTTTTTTTTTTTTGGTCTTTTGAACATATATTATATCTACCTATATAGATAGTTTAGATTTTGACTTAAGATGGACTTGATTTTAAATTTCAACTCTGCTTCTCCCTCGGCCTCTGAAGTTGACAGGTGTGCCTCCTAACTTCCAGAAGCTGGCAATGATTCCAACAACACTAAGTGAACACTCACTATTCCAGGCACTGTGTTATGGAAGAGCTTACGATGTTATCTCATTTAATAATCATACTACTCCTAGGTGGCAGATTCTGTTCTTATCACTATTTTGTAGATGAAGCACAGAAGAATCAGGAACTAACCCAAGCTAAAAGAACTAGCAGGTGAAACCTAAGTTTTGACTGCAGAAATTCTGACTCCAGAGCACCAGCCCTACACAGCATCTTCAACTTGGAAGGAAAGAAAGAACATGAAGAAGACAACGGAAAACAAGAAAGCATATTATAAAAAACCACTTTGTGGCCTTGTGTGTAAAACTTTTAACTACTATAAAGGCAGAGAAGGCTACTGAAGCCTGGTCTAAACTTAGGAAGACTTGAAAGAAATGACTCAAGACTGAAAGAAATGACTCAAACCGATGCCCGCAGGAAGAGCCAGCGTTTAGATAAGCACTTAAAACAACCGGATTACATGAAGTGAGTGGGAAGACATAGCACAATCCCTTCAATGTTACATCCGGTGGAGCCAGACCTCAGCAAGGAAAAGAAACAAGGCCTGGCCCCAGCAAATAATTGGACCCAAGTTAGAGAAAGCCGGTAAAAGTGGGCCCAAACAAGCCATTGTTTACCCCATCTTAAAACAAATGGAATGTCCTGATGCAAGTCATAAATCCTGCCGACTAAGCTCTCAAGAGTAATAGCAATAGGTTATTTGTGTGTGTGTTTAAGACACAAATGGCCTCTTTTTTCTCCAATGGGAACTTATTTAACAATCACACAGTGAGGCCATGGAAGAGTCTGAGTCAGTGTGGGCCAAATCAAGCTTCAAGGAATGTTTCATTATCAAAATGTACCTGTACTTTCCCTGGCAGCAGAGCTGTTATTGAGATATATGAGCCTGGTTGTACAAGAAGGAGTTCTACCAGTTCTGGGGAAATCATGACTCACAGTAATTCAGTCCTCCTGAGATCTTGGCAGAAAGCGAGCATTACTTCACAACAGCTACAAAACCTTCATGGATACCTCTGTGAATGGTCAATGATGAATGGCCAGTGGGAACATGGGGCTTCAATTTAGTTGAAAGGGTTCTAACTGACAGAGCACACCTGTGAGGACTGCTTTTTATTTTGGGAATAGCAACAAATGTTTTCGATTCTTTGGTCCCAGAACATCTCGTTATATTTATTGATTGGATAACTGAAACAAGATGACTTTGGCATCTCAAGGCATTGTTGAATTTGGGGGATTTTTTTTTTTTTTCAAATCTCAGAGCCAAAACCATCAGTTCATTTTGAACTCCAAACAAGCTGAGTATAATATTTACCCTGACATGGATCTTTAGATGTAAAAGCTTAAATTTTCTGATTTCATATTAACTCTGTAATCTTGCCAAGTGCTGCTACCTTCTTGAGATGCCTCAGACTCAGATGAAGAGTAATTTGCATGGCAGAATGTCACTAAGGACATATGCTTTTACTTTTAAACCATATGACTGGGCCCCTAAAACTAGAATCTGACTAAAATTGTTATTTATAACTGTCTGACTAGTGACATCTTCATGAGTCCCATCAGGAATCAATAAGGATGTATAGGCCCTTGAATCACAAGATTTTAGGATCTTAGAGATTTCAAGTCTAGTTTCTTTCATTGCTATTCCCCCTACCTAGGGTAATAATTGCAATATTTAACAACTAGGATGGTTGGGCATTGGCCACTAAGAGACAAAAACCATTTAGGTTAGCCACAAAGTAGTAACCCATACCAGTAAATTTATTGCCTAAATATCAACTATCTGGTCCACTGTTCTTTCCAAAATTATGCCAACAATTAGTAACAAGAAAAAAAGTATCCAAAGAACTCCCATAACATAACCAAGTTTACAGAGCTAGTTGTTAGCTAGATGAGTACAAGAACAATGGTCTTTTACCTTCCTAAAGCAGAGAGCCTTGCATCTGAGATCTATAACTTAGTATAATGATAACATACAAGCCAGTGAGGACAGTGATTTTGTATATATTCATTCATTCACTAAATACTTGTTAAATGTCAACATGTACCTGATTTTAAACTAAACCTTGAAGGATAGGTCAACAAGCACATTTCAGATAATTAATACAGATTGGCTAACTGACTTGATTATTGAATGACAACACTATTTCATAAAGATCAGGGAAGAATGAATGAGGAAGCATTTGTACTATCTAGAAGAGAGAATGTACTCGATATATATTTAATATGTATTTATTTATGCATTTGGTTTCTCCACAGTATTGCACTTTTTTTCTCAATGTGTATCCCTGCTGCAGCATATAAAACATATATTTCTCCAGCTCACAGGGAATTTTCGATATATCCTCTTTCTCTGTTTTTTGGTTTTGTTTTTGTTTTTCAAGGGGGGGTTTAAAAAAGCTAGTGTATGGTTTCAATAAACTGACAACCATATTTTTAACCTTCTACTTATGAATACCTATATCATAGATTTTATCACTCAATTAATGTTCATTAAACTCTTAGCTCTAGCATTTTCTTGACTTTGTGAAAAACGAAATATATAAGGCATAGTGATGTCTTTGAATTGTCTTCGGTCCTGAGACAAAGTAAAACTCAAATGTATGGCGAGTGTAACATTTTCTAAACCAGGTACTGGGGAATGCTAGTGGATTTGCAATATGTTCATGGACAAATAAATTGATGAAACTCTGAGTTAAACAGATTTCTAAATTATAAGACTTCACTGATCTTTTAATATGACTGCTGTGAAATTCTAAAGGCAATAGTAAAATACATAGTGTATTATTTCTCAAACTTACTTGACTTCGGGGCAGTTAATTTTATCAGAATGCCTATTCACATTTATCAGGATGCTAGTACTCCACAGACCTGATTTAGAATAATGATTTAAGGGCTGAGAATCAAGAATACCTGGGCACTCATTATTTTTCTGCCACCTCTGTTTCTTCAACACTTAAAAGTTGATCGCCATCCTCTATTGTCCAGAAGAGGAAGTAGGAAGACAAATGTGAAGCTCATTTTGAAAAGTTATATCGGCATACATTTGCATGCCGTTGTAAGTCAGCTGGAAGCAAATAATACGATAATATATAGAATCATACTAGAAACTACTTAATTGTGTGATTCTGCTGAAGCATTTCCTGTGATGATCAGGAAAAGCTTAAAAACATGGATTTTCATTAAAGATTTAAAAGATAGCTATAAATTGCCAAGTAGAATTAAAATGCTTCTAAGTGTATCAATATCTGCATAAAAGGCATTCTGCTTTCTGCATTATTACTTTAGCAATCTGATAGAAAATCCAGAAGCAGATGTCTCATAGTTTTCAAAGTTTCACACAAAGTTGTACTCATATGTAGAAACAAGCAGCATGATGTAATTTTTGGGTTATCTTCATAAAACAATGTTAATGTGTTTCACTTAATTCCCAATGCATATTTAACTAAGATCTTTTTCTATCAAAAGACAAGATGTAATAGTTTTAAAATTCTTTATAGAATCATGGAGTAAGGCCAAAATGATTAGGCGTCAGTCCTTTGAAATACATGTAGAAATATCTATGGGATGAACAGTTTCAGGAGAACATAAGTTTTTCTTACAGTATGTCACAGGGAAAATGGTTATCTTTATTGTGATCATGGATTGAAAGATTCCCCAAAACATTATTGGTGCGTCGACATGGGTTTTTAATTGTTTTTAATTTATTGGCGTGTTGACATGGGTTTTCAATTTTAACTGTGGTTTTCCTAGAATGTTGTCACAGCCCAAAAGGCAGACTAGTCCAAGATAGTGTACCTTCCTCCGAACAAGTGAGCGAAAGTAAGAGCGAATGGGAAGAAAGAGGCCTAATGGGAAGGGTCAGGGATGCTCAGTGACCAGAATAAGTGTAATGAAAGCGGGCAGTTCAGCCTTGTCTTTCTATGCTACAAAAGGCAAAGCTAGTCCTGGAGAGGAAGTCAGAATGTTGCATGAGGTTTCAGGATGACTTAAATAAGAAACTTGGCTTTCTTGCATTCAAGCTATTTGGTCTTGGAGGCAAACCACATGGTACTTGAACCCTAGTTTTCCCTTCTGTAATATGGGGATTCTATTACTTTCCTCAGAGGTTGGAAGAAGTATTAAATGAAAAGATAGATAAATAATAGTGGGTGGTATATACTAGTCACTCACTATATATTCATTTTAAAACCTATGCTGAGTAGAGAAACCCTTGCTCTTTGACCAACTGATAGTACCAATACTCTTGTTATTTCTAACATTCATTTTATTTGCACCATTTTAAGGAGAAACCGGCCCCTTTGAAATCCTTGGAAGCAACAGAAAAAGAATGTAGGAGTGCAGTGTTTACTATGAACACTCTAAACACTTTCTTCCCTTGCGCATGTGGGACCTCCAGACTAGATTAGGAAACTCCCTGTTTGGTTCTACCTTTTGAGACCACCCAGAAACTCCAGCTGGAATAGTCAACTGCAGCTCATTTTCCCTGGATTCAGAGCCAAAAGGAACCTATTACACATCTGCTCTGCTCTCTGTCTTGAATACCTAGTCTCTTTATAGTGTAATTCTAAGAAATGGACCTAAAGAATGAACCACATGTCTTAAAGATTGTCTATCCGTGAATTTTTTCCTCTTGGCTCTAGCCAAAGACTCCTGGCCCTCTCAAAGGAATAAAAATCACTTTCTTAAATTTGTCTATAAACAATATCTGCTTAAATATTTTCCATTAAATTGACCAATCCAGAAACTAATTAATATGTATTTCCATGATACTGAAAGAATCTCTCAAATCTTTGCTATTTAACTCATTAAAAGTTCTATCCTTCCACACAGGTTCATACTCAGCTATCCCACTCTTTTACCAAAGATAATAATTACTTTCAGGTAACAATCAGAAGACAATATCATGTAATAATGCATCTTTAGAGGACTCTGAAGTGCTACAGATCTGAGCTCAAATTGCAGATTCACCACTTACTATTTCTATGACACTGAATAAGACAGTTGGCTTCTCTTCATGTCATTTTTCTAATCAATACAGGAAGATAACACTATTTGTCATGGGACTGTTGTAAAATGCAAATGAGAAAAATACATGTAGAGCACAAGCAAAATGCCTTTTTCACAGTAAATCTTCAATTACTATTACTTATTCTTATAATAATTGGTATGCTTTTATTTTTAAAAATTAGACATAAGGAGACAGTCAAATATAAATTTGCTTTTGCATAAATTGGATTAGGGAAAGAGAAGGTGCAGCCTAAGCTAGAAATAAACTAATGAAGAATTTATTTTTGGAAAATAGATCCAGCTTTGGATAAAAATTCTAAGATGCAAATCAGGATATAATGGAAAGTAGCCAGTTATTCCCCAATAATTCTCTAACTTTGCTTTGTATCTCCAAAGTATTTTTAAAAAGCACATCTAAAGAGGATAGTTCTCCAACTCAACCACCAGATACATTTTGCTAACTGAATTATTTCAAAGATAGTTTAGAATTGAATTTTGTTGTATTTTTTAGGTTAAGAATGACATTAGTGACTTTTTACAATTCTGTTTTCTTGTATTTGTGTATAATATATTTCTTTCAAGTTGTCTTTTTTCGTGGATTTAAGAAAATTACACTTTGTATTCACAAAATTTGGAAAGTGAAATGAGGTGGACTCTTTTTCTAGGCTTATTGAATTCGCTAACATAATCAGAAAGATCTTTTAACTTAGTTTCTTTTTTCGTAGATTTCCTGCAAAGTTGCTGACTCTGAAGGTAAACTTCGGTCTGCTTGTTAAATTGAAGATACCTGTTAGTGTGTCTGAAATGCCACTTTCCTAAACTTTTCTTCCTTCCTGCAACTGAAAATGAGAAAGTTAATAAATGTTTGTAGAAATTCTCATATATAGTTTCTTCAAATCCCACAACTAAAATCTGAAAGTTTATAAATATCAATATAACATTCTCAAGTTTTCCATGGTTGAATTACATTAAAGATATATGATCCCATAATCACAATTCCTGAATCTCTAGTTATATAATGGCTATGGTTAGTGGAATGGATACCAAAACATTTTTTTACAATGCCGTTTAGAAATAGGATGATTTCACGGATACCCAGTGTTGCAATATATCCAAAGGTAAAGAAAACTATTTGGATGTCAGGTACTAAGAATAAGACCTCATCTAAGATATCCAGACAACTGCAGGTAATTTTTCTGTACCTCATTTGTGTTAATTCTCCAGTTTGCTGTATTTAGACAAAGCTACAGTCAAACTGCTCTTGGGTGGCTATAATAGGCACAGCAGATCAATTTAGACCATGTTAAATCCATAGGCTTTATTTCTTATTCTACATTTTGCAAAAAATGTCATCCCCAATATGAATGTATAGCAAAGATATCCTTCTATTTTTACCCTATTCCTTTCAACATATCCATATTCAATGTGAAGATAATGTTGGGAATTATAAGATTTGAAAGATATGACCTACTTTTTTTTCTAATTTCATATATTATTTATCTGTGGAAAGTAAAGAATAATCAGTGAGTCATGTAATCTTAAATACAATGTATCCCTATAATAGAGAGTGCCTAAAATTATAATCTATGTCACTTTTAAAGAATTTTAAGAATGATCTACATTATTATTAATTGGCATAGTGTTTTTTCAAAGTAATTTATCTATGTATTAGGAGCCACAAAACTGCATATTTATGGGCCAGTTTTTTAATGTCCTAGAAATGTGTACCCTATATAAGAACAAATGACACTTGTTCAAATATATTCATTGTGGCATTATTTACATTAACAGTTTGGAAAACAATAAAATGCCTCACAGTACAGTGGTTTAGTGACACAAGTTCTTCAATTTAATGAACTGTAAAGAGCCACCAGACATAGCAGTCATATAAATTACTGCAATGCATGTGACATGCTTATATCCATGACAAAATGTTTAATGCTTGTTGTGCAATCCAAATGGTATTTATTTATGTCCACAACTATGAAACAATTCATATAAAGAAGAGAATGTAAAATTGAAGACAGTTATTGCATTCAAGTTATGGATGATAGGCACTATATGAAAATCTATAATTTTCTCCCTCCATCACTCCCTCCTTGCCATTCTTCTTCCTTCATTATTGCCTTTAGTATTATTAAATGTTATTTGTAAAATACATAAAAATTGGGAGGGGGAGAATATATTATCCCTTCTCAAAAAATCTGTGTTAATTCTACACAGGAAGTGGAAATTGATTTGCTTTATCAGATGGTACCATTTTTCACCTACCATATTCGATATTGATATAAATGCAAAAATATAATTGCCTGAATTATTCATATAGTTGCCTTCATTTTTCATGCTGTTACCTCTGGATTAAAAAAAAGAAGCCAGCAATCAGGCAACTACATACGAGCAATTAACTGTTTCAAATACTACATAATACCAAATTAAACTGAATAATACAGGAAATCCAATAAGCAAATTAGTCTTTGAAAAGATAATTATATTTAAGGTTGATACATATTTTACAGAATAATTAGAATGTTTTTAGTTTAAGGACCATCAAAAAATATTTTGAAGGCTAAATTCCAAACATCTGTAACATATCTTATGTTAAAATCTCCTAATTCTCTATGACTATTCTCTGTATTTTGTAATCTTATTAGAAATTCCCAATTTACCAGCAGGATGTTATGGAAAGTGTGTTTGGTAGGGGAGCCAAAGACCTGAGTTTTAAATCCCGTCTGGCACATACTCTTTCATTGATCTTGGGCAATGTAATAAATCTCTCTGGAACTTGGATTCTTCAACTATGAAATTAAAGAAGTAGCCCATAGTCACCATTTAGGCTTTAAGATACCAATAATTTTTGATAGGACTCCAAGAAATAAGGCCTTATTTGGATCTGGGTTTTCCCATGGATAAAGTAGATGATTACTTTCTTAGTTCGTAGAAAGGTCTCTGGGACAAGAAGTATCTCTCCTTATAGTCTTAGGGACTAAAAGTTCCTTAAGGACTTCACTGATCAAGGCAAATTATTTTTTTTGAAAGGACTCATTAGCCAATCAGAATTTTAGCAGGTATGAAGTTTCTGATTAAACTATTTCTTCTCTTTGCCCCTTAGTGTGAGTTTGGGACCCTGAGGTCCCCAGTATATTTTGATGGTAAACAGAGAGCCAGGTTATGAGGCAGCAGCAGACTGATGGCAGGCCTTGTGATGTTGGGGATATAGAAGTTAACAGAAAATGTGATTGGAAAGAAGAGGAAACAGCAAAACAATACAATTCATTCAAACTATTGCATTTTTCTAGCTCTTTTCCCATCCAAGAGAGAAGCTAACAAGAGAGTCTAGTAATTTTGAGGAATAGCTTCAGCAGATCAGATTAAGAAAAGTGGATTAGGAATTTTTGTAAACAATAAACTTGTCTCAAGGACTTTCAAAACAAGAAGGGTACTTAATCAGGGAAATTATTTGTCTCCAAAATAAAGTCACGTCATTCTGTCCCTGTGCAGAATAATTTCCTTTTTTTTTTCCTTTCAGCCCAAGCTAATCTTCAACTCCTAAATATATTTTATTTCCAAATTGCATGAAATTGTGTTGTAAAAACATTCCCACAACTTGCTTTGTTCCAACTTGGCTCCCTTGTAAAGTAAACAGCCTATTTTACCTTAAATGACTGTAGTAGTAAATGCCTGATTGGCTTTAAGAGACAGGCGGGTTGTATGAGAAGGTAGCAATTATGCCCCTACTGAAAAGGGGTCTTACTGTTTTCTTTTCCTAATCCTCCATGGATAAAGTATTTACGAACCCTGATAGAAATAATAGATTACTTTGAAATCCTTCTCGCTTTGCCCAGTATATTTACATTATGGTATTAACCAGCCATTCTGGAATCAGGGAACTCATTAAACTTTTAGGATTTAATCTTCACCATTTATGTTTTTGTTTCCTATTTGCCATCTCCCTCTAATTTTTAAATTCATCTAAAAACCAGACCAGAAAGCAAATTGAAAACTGGAGTTCCTGTTCACTGGAAAAGGTTTCACAAGAAAATATGAATTGCCTTTAATTGCTCCAGCATTGCTATTACTTAACTTTTATTGGGGGAAAAAAAAAATCTAAGGTAAAATCCCATCACCAACAGCTGTTTTGTTTAAACAGAAGCACGGAGGTTAAATTGATCAGTTATAGTTTATTGGCTTTCCTCATGGTTGATTTGAGTAATTCAGTAAGAATTTTTTCTCCTAAATTACATTATATATGAAGTTACTAAATTTACTAAATAGTTATATTATCTTGTAAGTTTCTTTCTACACGTACAAGCAGTACTAATAATTTACACCAGAGAAAATTAATAGTAATAGACTCTTACAGTTAAGAATCACATCCAGCTGTTTAACAAATAAAATTTTATAGTTATTTATATCAAGTTTTCAAAAGGAAAATTTCAAAACCATATTATTCCATTTATGTAATATGCATGCACACAAAATGTTTGAATAAAATTATGAGTTGTCTTTATTTTTGCATTCTAAAATGTCTGCATTTTAAATGTACCAGTTTTGTGATAAAAATAATTAAAATTTTTATTTAAAAACTAAGTAAGGTCACTGCAATGGTTGGGAGTTTTTTCAGTTGCTTTAAGTTTCATTATATATATTATAGTCTTGACCGAATTTAGCAAACAGATCAAGGAGAGAAAAGCACTAAGCTTTACTTATAAACCAAACTAGTATTTATTACTTCCATAACTTCCAAAAATGCACTATTGCCTGTACTTTTTCTCTCTCTTTTACATTAAACATTTCAAATTCTTCACATGCATGTTTGACATCATTGCCTATCACCACCAGGAAAGACTAAATGATCAACAGTGCTGGTCTTTTGACTATGAGACAGATGTTTCTCCTTGGACTTTGATTTAAGAGAATTATGTTGTAGTGTTACACAAGTTTGACCAAATGTTTTCTCCATTGATCAACATGGCTATCCTACAGGTGTGGACCACAGGGAAACAATCTTCTCAGAATAGGTCTTTCTTCTACTGATAGAGCTTTCATTAAGTTATTATCAGCTCATGTACACCTATCTCTTGAAATTATTGTCAGTTAATTTGGTTTTCATACTTCTTTTTAGATGAGACTTCATTTGAATTCCAATGAAAAGTAATCACTTTTAAAAAATGTTTTATTTGGAAATAATTTTAAGCTTCTAGAAATGTTACAAGAATAGCTCATTGAATACCTAAATACCCTTTGAATACCAAATTCACCTATCGTTAACATTTTGCTTTATCATTTGTGCTCTCTGTCCCCCCAGATGAGCATGGGTTGTATATATCATGTCTCTTTACTCCTTAGTACTTTAGTGTATATTCCATAAGGATAATAATATTTTCTTACATAACCACAGTTATCAATTTCAGAAAATTTATCTTTGATATAGTCCTTTTTTTTGTATTACAAATTGCAATTTTGTCAATTGGCTGAAAAATTATCTTTATACACAACAAACTGTGGTACCTCAGTGTTAGGAAACTGCTTCTCATTCATTGAGGAAAATTACCATATAAAGACAACCAGAGGAGACTTTATGTGATATTTATGATGAAGACGTCCACTGTATTCCAAGGTGTTGCTTTTATGAGGGTCTGTAGCAGAAACTTGGGTTGAGTCTTACCAGAAATAGCTGTGTGCCTCCCAAATACTCATGGACATTGAGCACACATTCATGTTTACTTTGGCTACCAAGAAATCTAAAACCAGCTGGCAACTCTTATAAGAACATATGGTTTAGTTTTTTTGTACTACCCCCAGATTTATTATTTGTTTTCTCTCATTGTCTTAGCTCAGGCTGCTATAACAAATTACCAGAGTCTGGGTGGCTTATTAACAACAGAAATTTATTGCTCACAGTTTCTGGAGGCTAGAATTCCTGAGACCAAGGTGTCAGCATAGTTGGGTTTGGATGAAATCCCTCTTTCAGGATACAGACTGCTGATTTCTCCTTGCATTCTCACAATGCAGAAAGACAGCAAGCTAGATCAATGCTAGCTTAGTGCTCTTCTTATAGGGGCACTAGTCTCATTCATGAAGGCTCCGCCCTTAAGACCTAATCACCTCTCAAAGGTGCCACCTCAAAATACTACTACATTAGGAATTAGTCCTCAACATACAAATTTGGGGGGGGACACAAACATTAGGTCCATAACACTTTCCTTTTTTAAAAATTATTGTTAATGTATAATGTATTATTTGTTTCAGGGGTACAGGTCTCTGATTCAACACACAGCACTCACTACAACACATAGCCTCCCCAATGTCCATCACCCAGTTACCCCATCCCCCCACTCCCCTCCCCTCCAGCAACCCTCAGTTTGTTTCATGAGATTAAGAGTCTCTTAAGGTTTTTCTTCCTCTCTGGTATCATCTCGTTTCATTTTTTCCCTCTCTTCCCCTATGATCCTCTGCCTTGTTTCTTAAATTCCACATATCAGTGAGATCATATGATAATTGTCTTTCTCTGATGGACTTCTTTTGCTTAGCATAATACCCTCTAATTCCGCCCTGAATGTGCCAAATCTCTCTAGATCTGTGAAGCTAAGCAGGGTTGGGCCTTGTTAGTACTTGGATGGGGACACTTTTCTTTTGTTCCAATTTTCTCATCTATTGATTTTACCCTCAATACTAAATTTTAAAGCTTTCTTAATTTCTTCTAGAAGAAAGGCTGGGTATGAACAGAAAATGAACTAAATCCATCCATCCATCCATCCATCCATCCATCCATACGTACATACATACATTCATATATACATACTGGGCAAAGAAAATGTCACACATATAATATTGTAATTAGACTTTAGACAAATAAAGAGCCTCCATACACTAACCAGATGTCTGATGAATAACATCTCCTCACATGTCCCTTTCTCTCTCAGCTGCTTCCATTTCCAGAAGAAAGCGGGTGCCAAAATCACATCCTCTCAGAAGGATATCTCTTAATTCTCTTACTAATTTCACAGTTTCCAGCAACCCACACAGAGATTCTAATTACGGCAGTCCACTGCCAACTCTACGAAGACATACAGGTGACACTTAGATGTGTAGACATATCGGATTCCCCTGACAGTTTGGTAAAGAAGGTTTTGTAGCATTTTTGTTGCTAAATTTAATTCACTTTCACATTCCAGACCCCTTTTGGTGCCTGGCCTCATTCATACCATAGGCTGCTCCATGAAGGCTGAAGTCACACACGTGAGCCAACTGCAGGAAATAGAGGCCTTTCAGGCTTCCGTAACAATTCATTCTTTTGTTCTCCCCTTTTTATTCTGAAAAATCTTTTTCGTCAAAATCCTAAATGGAGCTGATTCAATCCAGAAACCACTTGGCAGTAAAAAATCAGAGACTGCTAGGTCAGATACAAAAATGTGATATTTAGAGAACATTTCCTTGAGATTCTTTACCAAACAACTCTTCTTATAGGTCAAGGTGTTGTTTTATGTGTGGGAAGCCCCAAGCTGACTTACGGAGTTCTCTGTGGGCAGAATAGGGCATTTGAATGGTTTTATTGAACCCTCGCTTGGGGATGGATTTGACAGTTTTAAAAAAATATAGCCACACTCATGACCTTGCCTGATTTTCACAGCAACCCAGTGAGATAATCACAACATGAGTAATGATGCCTATTTTATAGATGAGGAAATTATGATCCAGTGAGCTGAAAGCTGCCGGAGATCAAGAAAGGTCTGCCTGCACTTTGTTTGTCTTATTATGAACCCCACACCAAACTCATCACTTACCCATTTCACTGATGGCATTGCCACGCTTTCAGCCTTCCAGGATAAATAGCTTATATTAACCTTCAACTTTTCCTTCTCTGGAATTCTCTGCACTTTGTGAAGAAGCCAAGCCCTGTTGTCTCTGCTTCTAAATGTCCCTGCCATCTGTTCCTTCCTTCTATCACTTCATTACCCTCTGACTGCTATTGCTGTATTACTGCGGACCTGAGAGCAACCATTTTCTAACCAGTCAGCCTGCTACAAGCTTCTCTCTGCTTCCAATACAAATCTGTTGCCAGAGTGGTCTCTCTAACATATATAATTGTGACCCTTCTTGGTTTAGAATCTACAGTGGATTTCTCCTGCAAGTAAAAAAACTCAGATCACTCAAGCTGCCAAGCAGAGCCCTCAAGTATTTATATTCAACTTTGTTTATAATTTTATTTTCCAAATATACCATACATTCCCAACCTGTAACTTATATTACAACCACCATAGTCTAATTGCTGTTCTCCAAAAGCACTATTAATTCTTCAGCGGCTGGCTCTTCACTCAAGCTACATGTGCCTTTCCCTAAACCCATCCTTATGGATTCAGCTCGAATATGCCTCCTGCAAGAAAAGCTCCTATATTTCTTCAGCTGGAATTCATCTCCTTCTCTCACATACTCCTATGACTAACTCTTGGTTCAACCTCTATTTTAATTAGGTTCACTGGAACCTAACATTTTAATAATTATTTCTGTATGTCTGTCTTACACACCAGACTACAAATTCTGTAAGGGTCTTTTTTCTTCATCATTCCCAATATCCGTACCAGTGCTTTGCATCAGTGAGCATTCAATAAATGTTTGCCAAGTTAAATTATTTGAGGACCTCAGGACTTTGGGTTAAAGTATTATCTCCATTTTTATTAAAATGAGGCTGTCACCTGAGAGAAGTAACACATTGACCAAATGCATCCAGTTTTCTGTAGATGTAGTTAGGTTATCAGAACAACAAAAGGCAAAGCGATGTTCTGAGAGCCTGGGAAAGGAAATAGGTAAATTGGGAGTGGGAATATGTGGTGCCCATAGTATTTTTGCATAGGTCAGGACAAAGGAAGATGGTCTATCAAAGGATACACAAGCTTACAGTGAAAATGTGATGGACAATAAAAAGATGGAAGGGAAGGAAAGAAGGAAGTTAGCAAATTTTGTAAGCACGAATCTTGCACCAGACACTTTAGCATAGGTTTATATTTAACTCTTAAACTAACCAAGAAAAGATGTTCTCACGCCAGATATTAACTTTTTGAAAAATAGAGAGATTGAGACTCAAAGAGGTTTAGAGGATTTGAAACCAAGTACATCTGATTAAAAAGCCTATTGTGTTCTCTGCCATGTTGACTTGGATAAGATGGATACTCAGGAGAGGATGAATAGAGGCGCTGTAAGACACAACTAGGGGATGGACTATCAGATGTTAATGGGAAATTTCTACTTAATTTACGATTTTGTCTTTGGTTTTTTTATTATTATTATTATTATTATTATTATTATTATAACAAATGCAGGTATATTCTGACAGGAGAAATAGACCTCAAGTCAGATTTCAAACTCATATCCCATTAAGTCTCTGCTCTTTTCACCATATAATACCTTCCTATTTCCAATTGTACACTCTGCAACTTGTCTTGGATCTGGGGAAAAGTGGGGAGGGACACAGTGAGAGAGGTGACTTTTTACATAACCACTTTTTTTTATGGAATGAACTATGGTGTGAAAGCTAGTCTTGCATCTTCTAGATCATAAATCTGAGTGGGGCATGCTGTCTTGGCAAAAACCAGTAGCAATGTGGTAAGTGTTTATTGCCAAAAGCAATAGCATCATGACAGCAGATAATTATGAGCAGTGCTAGTGAGCAGTCCTGAGAAGAGAATGTTCAGAGAAGAAGGGAGCAGGGGCTCTGGCTGAGACCAATTCGAATCTCAATCTCTTGTCTGTCATCTATCTTTAAGCCCAATCCACTTTCCTCCTTAAAGAGCAAGGGTTTTGTCTTGGGGAAAGAAACCCCTTGAGAGTCATCTGGAACCAGGAATAAAGTGATGATTGAGGGTGAAGAAGATTTTTGTTTCGTTTTTTTTTTTTTTTTTTTTTAATGCTAAGCCCAAACCATCTTTATACCCCCAAAACCTATAAAAAGGGTTGGTATTCCAGTGTGGGTTTCTGAAGATCCTTGTTATTTAGAATTGTTCATCCAATTTTCGCTTGTGATTTCCAGTGGACACATTTTATTAGGTGCAATAGCTGGAGCTTGCTGTCTCTTTCTCTTGGTCTGGAGTCAACTTATGAATGAGGGCGATTCAACTTCTACAGCATGGTTGGGAGAAAAAAATCTAATGAATTCAGTCTGTGAGGGAAAAATCTGCTCTGGGTCTTTCTTTCATTGGGAAGGGAGAAGAAAGGAGGCAGTCAGGCTGTTACCTGGCAGTGTCTGGAAGGAGGGTGTTGTCTGGACGTAGGGTTTCCTGCTGGAGTTCAAGAGGCCCTCTGTTATATAAGACCTGGCTGGCATTGCTCTTTAGGCAAAGCCACTGTCTGAAGGCCATACTCCAGTCCTGTTTTCATGAGCCTTTGCTTTGGCTTGTCAATGCTTAGTGCATCTCAACAAAACACTCCTGTTTACAAGGCTTCATTTTATCTGAACCCATGCCCTTCCTGTGAGCAAATTTCTCCAAAAGTAAATGAGGCATAGCTACTACCAGAACATTTCGTTGATCTGGCCTCATCAGGGATTTCAGTATTCTAACAAATGAATTGTCCACATAAATCATGACTAACGACTTGATCTGTAAAAAAATTTTATTCGGGGAAGATCATGATCTTTCTTTAATAGTATTACCTACTTCTTAGAACATTTGGAATGTAACTCTACACTTTCCTTGATGACCTGAGATCATAATTACATGTATTGGTTTATTATGATGATTTCTTTAGACAGAGGTGAGAGGCAAAATATTTAGCAATAGTACATAATGGAATTAACCAATCAGAATGCTTGCTGCCATGAATCACCCATGTGGTCTAATTGGTGAGCCCTTGAAGATTATCACCCTTGTCCTTAGGGATCAGTGCTCTCTAACTAACTACCCCCTATCTGACAAGCATTTAACAAGTCTTTACTTATTTTAGTTAATTTAATCCAGAGGACATTATGATATGGGTAAAATTATTTACATTTTCCAGAGGAAAAAGGACTCAGAAAGGCCAAGCAACTTGCTTAATGTCACACTCAAAGAAGTAGCCAACTTAACATTTGAATGTTCCTTACCTGCATGACATCAATGTCACCTACAATACACTGTTCATTTCTTTTATCATTAATTGCCTGCCATGGAGAAATTACACGGTCAAGTATTATTAAATTGGTAGTCTCATTTGAACACCACATCGTTGTCTCTCTTTTATTTTTTTGGTAAGCAGGCATTTATTGAATGTCTATAATGTGCCAAGCACAGAAAAACCAAATGGCCCATACAGTGAACAACCCTGAATCCTGGTTTTATTAGTGCCATGATCTATACCGAGCCTAGTCAGGTAACCTTTACAACTTTGGCCAAATGTGAATGCTATAACCTCTCTTACAAGATGAAATTGTTAACCTTTTGCCTAATGGAGACCCTTTGGGTTTTGTTTTCAATTTCACGTTTAGTGGATGAGATCGTTGGAAGGCTAATATTGGATAAGCAGAAAAAGTCCTGCCTTACTTTTGGCTACCTGCCTAATTTCCCTCAACTTGAAACCCACAGTTAAGGAGAATGTACTGAGGAATCCATATCCTTTGGTACCAATACAGCTGTGAGGAAAAAGTATCTCTTAGTCTTAATTCATTCCATGTGTATTTGTTGAGTGCCTACTATGTGTCAGACACTCTTATGGGAACCAATCTTGATTTATTTCAGGTCTAACTGCGCTACCCAATCACTGTTCTATTTGAAGCAACATTTGTACTTCTGTAGTTAATATGCCCACTTCAAGTTTTTTTCCCCAGTTAGAGCCAAGGGCAACATGAAGTCTTTGAATCAGAGTTTACAACCTTGTTTTTCTAGTACTAATATAGCATGCTGTTCTCATCATAGGTCTGATTTGGCTATGGAAGTGGTGACATTCTGGAATGTTGTCTCAGAGAGCCAACATCAAAAAGGAAGCAACAACAACAAAAAAAGCACAAAGAGTTCAGAACAAGTAGTTTCCTTCCAGAAAAGTCTACATCAAGGAATTCACTTCCTTCAGGGCCCTAAAAACCCACTGTTTGGCGTCATAGATCAGGTTTGGGTATTTTCAGAAAAAAAAAAAAAAATTGGGGAAGCCTGTGAAGAATGTCAGGCTGACCCTGTCACTACTCTCTTCAGCCCGGCAATGGCTCCTTGCCATATTTTGGATAGATACATGCTCCTCAGCAAGACATTTAAGGCCTTCATGATTCTATAATCTTCCATTCCTTCAGAATCAGCTCAAGAATCACCTCTTTCAAAAAAATTTTTCTGGATATCCATGCCCCAATAAAACTAGCCAGTCCTTTGTGTCCTTACTTTACTACTCACTAACATTTATCATGCTGCATGTCAGTATTGAGTTAGCACTTAGGCTTCATCGTCAGATTGCATGGGATTTAAGCCCAAATCCACACTTAGTTGTCTGACTTTCAGCACCTTTCTCAATGTCTTTGAATGTTTGGTTCAAAGATGTTAAGAAATTTTTCTTCTTATTATATAGTGTCCTTGTCAGTAAAATGGGAATAATATTAACAATGATAATATCTTTCTAATAGATTTGTTATGAGGATTAAGTGAAATAATATTGATAAAGTGGCTATCATAGTATATGACATATAGATCTCAACAAATGTTAACTTTCATTATTGTTACATGCTTATTTTTCCGACTGGAAAGTGAGTTCTTCAAGTGCAAAATCTGTGACACCTATATTTTTATTTAGTTTTTGATGATAATCTTATCTAATTCATGGATAAAAGCTTCATAGAATAAGGTATGATCCATTATGAGCTATATTATTAAAGATAATACTAAAAAATACCAAAATACAAAAAAAAAAGTTCACTTCCTAATTCTGTAGAATTCTAATGACATGTTTGTTTGTTTGTTTGTTTTCCAAATACATGTTTCTAATCATCAAGTATCTTTCCTCAAAAGTGTGATACAGAAACCTAAGCTCCTTCCATCATGTGGTTCCTTTATCTATGACACATGGCTTCCGAAATATTTATGCTCATCTGTATCTAGATGGCAAAAGGGGGAAGAGTGGAGGAAATGTACACTTGAATCTTGACCACCTTGGCCCAGAAATAAAATACCTCACTTCTGCTAACATTCCACTATAAAAAACATGCCCCTGATGTCACAGTTCTATGCCATGGGACAGGTGAGCAATCAAGAATTTCTAATAGATTGATTATAAGGGATATTTAAGAATTTGATGAGTAGAAGATGATATGCAAGATATTCCAGGAAAAAAGAAAAAGATGAGTGATAGAAGAAAGTTTAGGATTAGGGAATAAATCAATAAGTTTTGGATTTCAGTAGAAACACAGAATATATACCAGGGAGTACAAGAGGAAAAGAGGTTGGACCCACTATGTATTCTTCATTATGAAAGTTCATTTGGCATCACACTCAGCCTGGGTCTACATTCTTCCAAAACCTGACTTTGCTTACTGTCTCAAACTCCAAAGTGCAATTGGAAAGTGTGAAAACGCCTAAGTCCATCAGGCAATAACTAATTGTCATCATTTTAAGTAGGATTTAACAATTAAAACATAGGATGCTCAGTTAAACTTGAATTTCAGATAAAAAAACTTTTTTAAAAGTATAAGTAAATTTCATAAAATACTTGGGACATTATACTAAAAAAATTATTTGTTGCTTATCTGAAATTCAAATTTAACTGCATGTCCTGTGTGTTATCTGGCAACTCTAATTGGACAAGAGGAGATGTCTAAATTAGTTTCCTCTTAATTGTAATTGTAACTCTCTACACTTAAAATAAACTTTTTAGGGACTTCCCTTTTCTCCAGTCAAACTTTCTTCTTCTTATTATGTACTAATAAATCATACTGTGCCAAATCAACTTTCTTTCAACTGACTCAAATGGTCAAAAAGAGAGATGTGTAATGAAGAATCATAGCTGGTCCAAAGGATAATCAACCCATTATATGATAGGGCTGTAAGTAGGGACCACAAATTCTACAGACAGTTGTTTTTCTATAGAATCTGCTCTTTTAAGAGCTAGTGTTAAAGGCTAGCCACAAAGCTATAGTCCATTGACTAGATCAATTTGTTAATGATGTCAAACTTAATTTTCCTGAGAAGTTTCTCAGTTTCTTCTAGACCAAGCTGTACCTCTAATACAAACCAGTTATTTTGTAAATGCATAGTAATAGTAAGGCAGTGTTATTATAGTAATAGTAGTAGTAATAGTAGTAGTGACATCTTTATTAATAATTTAGTATAGGGCAGCTATTTTTATAATTGTTTCATAAGAATTATCTCATTTAATTTTAATAAGATAATCTTTGTCACAGAGAAGTTAGCTGACTTTTCCAAGTATGAACAGCTAGTAAAGGGAAAAGCCAGGACCACTGGGTTAAGGATTGGTATTAGCCAGCAGGTAATAGCTGGCTGCATCAGTGAAAACTACCTCCCTACTGGGGCAATGACTAAAAGCATCGACTCTTCCATATTTAAGCACAGTCTTAGAGTGAGCCAATAGACTCAGTTTCAAATACTGCCTTTGGAATATCTCAACTTCGGGTAGTCTGTTTGACTTCTTTGTACTTTAGTTTTCCTACCTATGAAAGGGAATTATGATAGCTAGTTTATACAATTAACAATTTATTATTATTTTTTAAGATTTTATTTATTTATTTGAGAGAAAGAGCATGAGAGAGAGAGAGAGCATGAGCAGGGAGAAGGAGCAGAGGGAGAGGGAGCAGCAGATTCCCTGCTGAGCAGGGAGCCCAATGCGGTACTCAATCCCGTGACCCTGAGATCATAACCTGGGCAGGACCCTGAGATCATGACCTGGGCTGAAGGCAGATGCTTAACTGACTGAACTACCCAAGCGCCCCTACAGTTACAGTTTAAAATTGAGTTATTTTAGGCGAAGAACCTGACATAACATAGACTCTTAATAAATAACAATCAATATTATTGCTACGACTATTCAGTTTTATCCAAAATGGTTTGCAGAGATTTTTCTTGTTCTTATAGAAACGAAGTCCCAATGTTCACATGTAACAAGATGTGAAAACTAAGACATGAAAGAAACATAAAGGAAAGCACTCTTCAGTGCTTGTTACTTTAAAAATATCATGATATTCTTCAGTTTTGTTTTCTGATAGAATGGCTGTATCTGTCTTTCCTAATGACTTAAGTACTTGTTCCTACCAAATAAATTAAAACAAGAATGCCATTTTTTGATGAGAAATAATGTGATTTTTGCTTTGAAAAAAAATGCACAAAAATATCACACTAAAAAAAATCACTTGGTATTTACCCTTTGTTCTTCGACCACACCACATGCACACTTGTGTTTGTTCCTTTGCTTATGCTGTTCTCCTTACCTGTCCTCTTTTCTGCATATCTACCCTTTCTTCTAGTTCTTGTTTCAAGTTTCACTCCATAGGTCTACAGAAAAAAGAAATGCTAACTATCTCTGATTGCCAATCTTTTCTGACCACTTTTCCAAACTCATGTAAGAAATTAAAAGTTAGCATCTTGTTATTTTGTAAAACCCATACAAATAAAGCTGATTGGTTGAAAGAGCACGGAGCTTAGAATCTGAGTTCCTGTCGTTTCACTTCTAGGAAATTAAACAGAGTCAGTCTTGATTAACTTTTCCATAGCAATATCAGTGTTGATACATTAGAGCCATTTAATAATATTTGCTCAATTAATGATTATCATAATTAGGTAACTAATATATGGCAGTGACTAGCACATAGTAAATGCTCAAAATATTAATTTATTTTCTATTTTTATTATAACCATGATCTTTACATGACCATACAAGGTCATAAATCCCTCACTGGGAGGTGAGCTTGACGCTACAGGCTCCCGATTAGATTGGCCCTGCATTCCAAAAACTGAGTATCTGAAACTTTATTTCTAACTGACCTAAGAAGTCCTTAGTCAACCAATTGGCTCTACTTCCAGCTATTAAGAAGCTGCTATCCTGAGTAGGATGTTGTCATTTTTTCATGTATAAAGTTTCTGGAGGTTGTGGCAGATTGTATTTTCTGAAGATGATCAACTCATAGGTTCCTCTTGCAGTGTGACATGGATAGACCTCCAACAAGAGGCAGGGTTTGTGCCCTCTCCCCACCCCTCATACTTGGATGGCCCATAGAAACTGCCTCAAGCAACGGTGCATACCAGAAATGACATTCTCTCTTCCTAGCCTAGCTCTGTCTCTCTTGGGACCTGTACCTTCAGAGCATTAGATCAACATGTAGAAAGCCCAGCTACCCTCAAGCCCCCATTCTGAGAGAATATGTGAGGAGAGATGCCCAAAGTGGCCCAGCTGTGCTAGCCTCTAATCTCACTCATGAGAATGAGAAGCCCTCTGTATGATAACCTGCCCCAGCCACTGTCTAATTACAGCCTCATTAGAGACCCTGAATCAGAAGGTCCATATGGACTGCTCCTAGATTCCTAATCTACAAAGTTGTGAGAGATGACAAGTGATTATTACTGTTTTAAGCCAATAAGTTTTAGGGTGATTTGTTGTGCAGCCATGGTAACAGAAGCAGGGCAATTGGGGAAAAAAAAAATTTCTGTAGCCCAGTTAGGTCCAAACTGTCAGACAGATGAGCCATGTCTTAGAACA
Organism: Potos flavus; assembly: GCA_028534135.1. Taxonomy (NCBI): domain Eukaryota; kingdom Metazoa; phylum Chordata; class Mammalia; order Carnivora; family Procyonidae; genus Potos; species Potos flavus. The sequence continues at coordinate 68,035,219 of CM052884.1, read as the reverse complement.
TTCCATCCCTTAATCGAAATGACCACACTGTAACGGGTGGGCAGGGACTCTGCCCAGTTTGTGAGGTTTCCATTGCTTCCTGGGGTTGTGGCAACTGACAAGGTCTAGTTCTGTCTTGAAAAACTCATGTCTCTGGAAGAATAAGATATACTTTCTTCTGAATAGCTTTTCCAGTAATTAAAGTTTTATTTCCACATCCTTTTTAGTAAGTGTAAAAATACATTCCAAATCACTCTTTCCCTCAAAGTAGGAAAAGGAGGGGTGAGGGAACCAGAGTCTATATGTCTCCAAATAAATGTAATTGCCAGCCCTGCCTTCACTGAGGTCACACACCTATATGTGGAGGGCATAGGATAAGGGAGGGAGATTTGCACATCTGGATTATATCAAATCATATTGGTTGCAGCTTGCAGACTACAATTTCTTGCCAATTTCTTGTTATTAATCCCTTGGTACCATGAAAGAAAAAAAAATGGTTCCAAACTCTTCATAAACTGGAATTTGGCAATAACCATGGTGGACAATAGGCAACCCAGACTTGCTCCATGTTAACAAAACTCCCCACCTCCTTACCATCAGGTGAAACAAAATGTGAGGTCTACACTCATGGGAAGGAGTAAATAGAATGGCTTTGCTCCTAACCATGAGTGATGTGAATGAAAACAAAATGTGCAAATCCTAAAGAAACTGAGATCAAGAAGCTCCCCCACAGTCCTTCAGTGGGCAAGGTGTTGAATGGTCCCTGAGCTGATTTGGAGTTGCTCCAGAGGAAATTGTTTCTTGCGGCCTTGGTCTGGCAGCGTGGACATAGCACTGCCGATAAGTTATTGTCAGGCCTGAAATTGAGGGAAATAATTGAGGAAAGTAAATTGGAGCCAATTCTTTTTCCACGTGTTTTACCCTGACAGAGTCGAGTCAGAAAAAGAGAAATCATGATTCTCAAATGCAGTGTGGGCTCTTAACATCAAGAGTTGGCTTAAACTCTTACAAATCTAAGAGAAAATGGGGAAAAATGTAGGTCCTGTTTCCTACCTCTTGTCTTCAATGAATAAACACCTTTGGTTTATGATTGATGCTTAAAAGCTTTCCAAAGATCTTTCACCCTGAACTATTTCTGGACTATCTGATCGAGTATTTTTGAACAGGTTAGTACCTGGTGCTCCACATTTGGTCATTCAATGTTTTCCTTTATCCTTAATCAAATCATGGTTAAGAGAATGGGTCATAAGTTTATGCACAGATCCCCCATACCTTGACTAATTGATCAGGCTTCTTAATTTCTCTGTGCCTCAATTACCCCATCTTTAAAGCTGGGGTAATATGTGCCTACTGCAGAGTATTTTGTGGAGATAAAGGAAAATGAAACACATAAAGGACTTCGAGTAGGTGCTGGCACTTAGTGCTCAATAACTTTTAGTTATTATTCTTATGTTCAACTGTACGTGTCAGACCCACTCTATACCTACACGTAATTTTCTAGGCTGGCTTTTAGTCTGTTTTCTTACTTTCCTCCCTGTGATGTAGTGAACTATTTGCCATTTGTGGTATTTGCTCTCACTAGTCATCGGTAACAACAAACCTCCCCTCTTCCTTTTCCTTTAGTCTGAAAGAATTGGTCTACAGTTTAAAGAGGTGGGTTTTTTTAATATTATTATTATTCAGTCTTACTAATGGTATTTAAAAACCAATTCTTTAAAAAAAACCAACCAACCAAACACAAACCTCTGGATACGATTTTTTTTTTAAAAAAGATTTTACCTACTTATTTGAGAGAGAGAGAGAGCACACAAGCAGGGGGAGTGGCAGGCAGAGGGAGAAAGAGAGAGCAGAGAGCCTCACGCAGGGCTCGATCCCAGACCCCTGGAAAATGACCTGTTTTCCAAGGACCACTCATAATGAGGAAGTCATAGCTTCAGTTAGTCTAACAAATACTCAGGGAACAAGTAACAGCTCTTGACCTCATGAACCTCTCACCTACTTGGGGGAGAGACAGCCATGCCAACAAATAATTGCAATCCAATGTACTAAGTAGCAGACAGGATAGAGTTGGCATTAAGCACTATAAAGAATAAAGACAATGACTAAATTTTTCTTTTGCGGTGAGAGGCAGAGAGGTCAAGAAAAGTTTTATAGATTAGGTGACAATTAGAGTGGACCTTGAAGAACAGTTAAGTGCCACAGTTCTTCCTGCCAGGGACCTTATTTTAAGCCTTATTTCTAACTGTTATCTTAAAAGCTCCCTATTTTTTTGTGGTAAGCAGCTTCTAAGATGGCTTCCAATAATTCTTACCTTCTGATAGTCATGTCCGTGTGTAATCCCCTTCCTTTTGGTATAGGCTGATGTAACGAACAGAACATGGCAAAAGTTATGGGAGGTTACTTCTGAGACTGGTTACAAAAAACCTCTGGCTTCAGCTTGCCCTGCCTCTTTCCCTCTCCCTCACTTGCTGTGAGGAAAGCCAGCTACCATGTTGTAAGCTACTTTATGAAGATACCCATGTGGCAGTGAATTCACATCTGGAGGGTCAAGAACCAATGAGAACCCGAGGCCTGACAGGAGCCATATGAGGTAACTATGGAAGCAAATACTCTTCTATTGTGTTTTGAGAGATGACTGCACTTCCAAATGGTAGCTTGGTTGTAGCCTTGTGAGAGACTTCAAGCCTAATTACCCAGCTAGGCTGTGCCTGGACTCCTGACCCATAGAAACTATGAGACAACAAATGTGTGTTGTCTTAACCTGCCAAATTTCCCAGTAATCTATTTTGCAGTGATAGATAACTAATAGACTTATAGATAACATTTCAGGCATCATCAATTCAGAAGAAGATGAAAATGCAAAATAGCACTATCCTGAACCTCTGGTATCCATCTCATTAGACCCAAGCACTCCATCCTCTCTGTGTGCCTAAGGCCAAACCTGACTGGATTCAATCTTGCCACTGCATAATAGTTATTGATCTTTTTATACGTACTTATATAACTTTTAAGATTAAGATTATATTTAAAAAAGAATAAGGCTATATTTTAGAGCAATTTAAGGTTCACAGCAAAACTAGGGGGAAGGCACAGAGATTTCCCATATGCCCCTGCCTCCACATTTGCATAACCTTCCCCATTATCAACAACTCCCACCAGAATGGTATATTTGTTACAATTGGTGAATCTGCACTGTCATATCATAATCACCTAAGTTCATAATTTACACTATCGCTCATTCTTGGTGTCGTATATTGTATAGATTTGGACGAATATATAATAATATGTATCCATCATTATAGTATTACACAGAGTATTTTCATATATTCCCTCGCCCCCTGACCCCTGATTTCTTTATTATCTTCATAGTTTCACGTATTCCAGAATGTCATATAGTCAGAATCATACAGTGTGTAGCCTTTGCCAGATGGGCTTCTTTCACTTGGCAATAAAATGAGACCTAAATCAGAGTGTCCACATTTATCCAGATTGTATATAAATTAGGTATTTATATATTTCTTCAGAGAAAGAAGATCTTTAATGCAGTGTCATGTAAGCCTATGGATATGCCTGTTGCTCTCACTTATGAACAAATCTAAGCATAATCAGAAATTCTTTTGTTGCATTTCAGGTATAATCTACACCATTTTATTCAAAATGTCCTAAGATAGTGAAACATCTCAGTTTGCACATGGCTATCCCAGTTTAGCTAAAAAATCCATTGTCACAGGAAAAGCCCTTGGTTTCAGGCAAACTGGGTAGGTTGGTCACTCTATGACAGAGACCAGCAGCACTGGTGTTAATCTGGGAGCTTGTTAATAATGCAGAATCTTGGCTCCATCTCAAACCTACCGAATCAGAAACTGTTTAATAAGATCTGCAGGTGGTTCATAGGCACGTTTACATTTGAGAGAACTGTTCTAGATATAAGGGTTGAGAATCTGCCTACTTGAAACCTAAAATTCCTCAGACATTTTAGAAAATGTTTTAAAGTGTCTGTATTTTTCATACTCTTTACTCCAACACCAGCCTTACTCAATTTATGGGCAGATTTTATGTGTCCCGTCAGGACTTGGTTCATTATAGTTATTCTTTGGAAGCACATGAGGTCTATTGAATATCAGCTATTTTAGCTTCATTAACTTTCTGTGCATGTGTCTGTGTCTGCTTTCTAGTTAATTTCACTTTTTTAAAAAAATATTTTTTTTTTTATTTGACAGAGAGAAAGAGATCACAAGTAGGCAGAGAGGCAGGCAGAGAGAGAGGGGGAAGCAAGCTCCCTGCTGAGCAGAGAGTCCGTTGTGGGGCTCGATCCCAGGACCCTGAGATCATGACCTGAGCCAAAGGCAGAGGCTTAACCCACTGAGCCAGCCAAGCGCCCCGTTAATTTCACTTTTTAAAAGATATTTTAATTCAGATATACTTAGGTCTCTAGAGAGTGATAATTAAACTCACTAAAACAATAAGCAAATCACTATATTAAAGGACTAACTAATCAGTGAAACTAATTTTCTTCAGTATTCCGATAATTTGGGGTTTGAAACAAATCGTTGAACCTATCTGGACAAAGGGATGTTGTTTTTCTAGTCTACTTCATACTTCTTTGTATTACTAATTACCTGATTTCATTTTTGCATTAATGATTATATGATAATTACATTTCAACATTCATAAGACAAGTAGTCAAAATAATAAATTAGATCACTTGTATATAATAAGAGTTTTTTGTAGGTCCTCCCAGATCTGTATGTCATCTAATCTTACAGATTCCCTTCTTTCCCCTTTTGGAAGACAGGATCTATCCTTTAGAATAGTAGAAAACTTAGTTTTTAATATTTTCATTTTGTCTTCTCTAAAGTACTTTTCTTTAGCATTGTGGATTTTCCACCTCTGCTCTCAGATCCACGGAATAATCTTCTAAACCTCCAGAGTTTGTTAGTTTGTTTAAATTGGCATAAAATACTAGAAAAATTCCAGCAAGTTTCCCTGTGGCCACTGTCCAGAAACAAAGCCCAGATTCACTACTGGCCCATTACTTGAAACCTTCACTGCTAAGTGGAACTGCAGGGTTGACTTCAGCTCAGGAATGTAAGTATGGCTTTGTAGAGTAATTGGCTTTTTCTGGTCTTCATTTCATCCGTCTTCATCTTCATTCCATTTTAATTAAGGTATTTTACAACATAATTTTGTTAGACAAAACACCCACATTTCTTTCCAAGGAAAATGATATTGTCAAGATACTATAAAAATTATAAAGATTTGTTTGTTTATTTATTTATTTAGGGTGTGGAGGTAGAGCATGAGTGGGGGAGGGGCAGTGGGAGACACTCTCAAGCAGACTCCCCACTGAGCCCAGAGCCCAAGCTGGGGCTAGATCTCATGATCCTGAGAACATGACCTTAGCTGAAACCAAGAGTTGGACGCTCAACCAACTGAATCACCCAGGCCCCCCAACGTACTATAAGATTTAAATCAAGACAGACCTGAGTCTGCCTTTACTCTGCCGTTAGGACCTGAATAACTTAGGGAAAAATCACAGGAGTTCCGTGTCCCCATTCATTAAATGAGTAACAGCGAGTATATTGCAGAGCTTTTGTAAGGGTTAAATGAGTTAAGTGTATGAAAAGCACAGAGCTCAATGCCTCAGCATATGTTACTTTCCTCTTCCTAAATGTCACCATGGTGGATCTCCATGGTATTTGTAAAATGATAGTACTTGCAGTTCTGAAAATAAAAGTAAAATAAATCTATAATTATGTACATATGGATAGACATATGTATTTAAACATGTTCATGTGTTTTCTACAACTATAATTTATTTGCACAATCTTTTCCTAGTCTGCTGCCCAAAATATTAAATGTCTTTGGGGAAAGAAAATAAAACAACACATGTTCTGACTTGTCCCAGGCCAATTTCTTATTTTTTTAGACAAACTATATCAAAATGACATGGTTTTCATGGAATATATATAACCATACATGGAAACTCACATCAGAGCCTTACTCAGTCCTGAGTACTGATCCACATTCTTTTCACGCATATCATGCAATGAGTTTTCCCTTGACACCATTGAAGATGTGAAGATGTGAACAATTTCAATTTTTACAAAGACTTAAACATATATTCTACCCTCCTTATATAGGGGACAGCATGATAAATGGATTTGGAGCCAGAATAACTGCCATTTACAACTATTTAATCCTGGGAAAGGAATTTAATCTTTCTCAGTTATTATTACAGTAATAAATATAGATTGCATTAACATTTATTGAGTGCTTACTATGCCCCAACCACAAATACGTATAATCTAGTTTAATATTTACAATGATGAGGTTGGAATTAGTAGTAGACCCACTTCATAGATGATAAACTGAGTCTCAGTGAGGTTAAGTGGCGCGGCCTGGGTTTAGCCAGATAACAGGCCTTAGAGCTGGTGTTCAGAGTCTGTGTTTCTATGTACTGCACTCTACTGGTCACCAAATGAACACAATAGTTATGTCTGCCTGTCAGGACTGTTATTAGGAGCTAATGAATTAATGCAGAAAAAGAATACTTTCTATAAATCTATAATATATAATCATGAAAGTATTGGTTATTATTCTTTTAATTAAAGGACTCTGGCCTTTGAAGCTAGAGTAAAAGCTATAGTAATATCAGGGAAAATCCAAGTAGTTAAAAGCCTTGCAGCTCCACATTTCCAGCATTTTAAAGAATTGGTTATTTCAAACATGTTGGTTCCCTAGCCAAGGACCATTTTCAAAACTTTTTTTCATTATAGGCTGACCCCATTTCCTCTATTAAGATCAAAATAATGAATACAGATTTTTCTTTCATTGCAAATAGGGATGGTTGTATTAATTTCCTAAAGCTGCTTCGACAAATTAACACAAATTTAGTGACAGAAAACAATGGAAAATATTCTTCCATAATTAAACATATTCTTATTTCATCCAGTAATCTCACTCCTTGGTATTTACCCAAATGAAATGAAAACACTTGTCCACACAAAAACCTTCACACAGATGTTTATAGCCACTTTATACATAATTGCCCCAAACTGGAAACAACCAAGATGTCCTACAGTAGATGAATGAATAAACTGTGGTATATCCAGATAGTGGAATATAATTCAGCACTAAAAATAAGCGAGGGAGGCTATTAAGCCATGAAAAGACATGGAAGAAAATTAAATGCATTATAGCTAAGTAAAAGAAGGCAATCTGAAAAGACTATATACTTGTGATGATTAATTGTGTGTGTGGACTTGATTGGGCCTAAAAGCACCCAAATATTTGGACAAATATTATTCTGATTATAACTGTGATGATGTTTTTGGATGATACTAACATTTAAATCAGTAGGCTGGGTAAAGGAAATTGACCTCTGGAGTGTGGGTGGGCCTCATCCAGTCAGTAAAAGACCTGAGTAGAACAGCACTAACTCTCCCTTGACTAAGAATTCTTTTTGCCTGATAGCCATTGAACTAGGACATTGACCTTTCCTCTTCCTTCAGACTCAAACTGGAAATGTCAGCTCTTCCTGGATCTGGAGCCCTTGAGCCTGCCAGCCTTTGGACTGGATATGAACTAGTAGATCCTAACCCTAACCCTAACCCTGAAGCTGTTGGGATTTGCTAGTTCCATAATCATGTGAGCCAATTTCTTACAATAAATTTCTCTTTCTCTCTCTCTCTCTCCACACACACACACACACACACACACACACACACACACACTATACATATACTATTGATTCTGTTTTTGTGGAGAACTCTCATGATAGAATAGTGTATGATTCTAACTGTATGACATTCTGGAAAAGGTAAAACTGTGGAGACAGTAAAAAGATCAGTGGCTACCAGGAGTTTGAGGGGAGGAAGGGATGAAAGGGGGAGCACAGAGGATTTTTATTCTGTATGATACTACAGAGGTGGATATATATTATTAAACATTTGTCAAAACCCATAGAATGTTCAACACCAAGAATGAATCCTAATGTAAACTATAGGTTTTGAGTAATAATGATGTGTCAATGTAGTTTCATTGATTGTAACAAATAATATACCACTCACTCTGGTGTAGAATGTTGATAATGGGTGGCTATGCATGTGTGGAGCTGAAGGATATATGGGAACTCTGTACTTTCTGCACGTTTTGCTATGAACCTAAAACTTCTCTTAAAAAGTAGTCTTATTAAGACAAAAAAACTACAGAGATTTATTCTCTCACAGTTTTGGGGGCCAGAAGTCTGAAATCAATGTTGACAGCAAGGCTGCTTTCCATCTGATGGCTTTAAGGCAGGATTTGTTCTTTGCCTCTTCCAGATTCCATAGCTCTGAACATTCCTTGACCAGTAGCAGCACCTATTTTCAATCACTTCCATGGTCACATTGCCTCCTCTTCCTCTTTTCCTCTTTTCCTCTGTATGTTTCTATAATCACCACCACTCCCATCACTTGCCATTGAATTTAGCCCTCCTCACCTGGATAAAGAAAGATAATCTCTTAAACTCAAGATGCTTAACTTAATTATAGAGCTCTCAAAGATCTTTTTTTCCAAATAAGCTAAGATTCATAGGTTCGGGCATAGAAATATCTTTTAGAGGTCACTAATCAGACAACTACAATGGCTACTTACCCAATCCTGGACAATAGATCTCAGGAAAAGTCTACTCAATGACTTCTAGAAAAGGTTTTCTCTTTTATTTTTCCTCTATTTATTAAGAGAGATGCAGAAGAAGGAATAACTTTCCTTTCTATCTTTCCATATATTTATAAAAGGACAAGATGCCAGGAGCAGCAACAGCCCCTCTTGGGTCCAAGCAGCAACCATGTTGGGTCCAAGAAGTGACAGGCCTGAAGACTTGGTTGAGCTGCTGAAATAAGCCCAGAACCACCCACCTGTGAATTTCATTCTAAGTGAGGTTATAAATGCCTTTACAGTTTAAATGGTTGGTAATTGTGATTTTTGTTATTTGCAACTGAAATCATCCTAACTTAAAATGGTAAAATACAGATATAATATACAAAGAGAACTTGTGCGATATTCAAAAGAGGACAGGCTTAGAACCTATGAAAATAAGTATCTGCACTGTGAAGTTAGCTAAAGATAATAGTTTTGGGGTGATTCTCATAAGACAGATAGAAAGAATCATATTTTTCTTTAGGAGTAGAAATGAGAAGATATGGCCTATCTGGAGGTAAGAAAAGTTGAAACTAAAATCCAGGCTGCAAATTCCATGAAGTCAATTAGAACTGTGTTCAGATGAGTTTACATATAAATTATACCAAATATGAAATATCCACTTGTCTTGCTTCCAAACCTCACAGGTCACACAGGCAACCTTTGAGATCTTCTAGGTATGGTAGCAAATACGTATATTCATCCAATTGAAAAACTTGGATTTTTAAATATAGCAAAATGTGAAAACTCTTGTGAAATGGACAGAGGCTGGGATAGCACTGCATACTCACAGCTGGATTTGACAAATAGCTTATGTAATAAAATGCCAGTCAATCTTCTGCTTCTCCTCCAACTACCACTGGCTCCCTTTGAGATAGTGAAAGGGTGACCTAAACAAGTTCTCTTCTGCACACACAGCCTGACATGCAGCCAGGGGAAGTTGGTAGAGATTATGAAATAACTCTTTATTATGAAGTTCATGGAGTCCTCCCCTCAAAGTGATTAAGTGAGCTTTGATTTTGATTGCTGTCAGATTTTACAGCTTTCAACACCTGCAGCTCCTTGGTAGACTTTAGGTCTTTTGCAAAATTCTTTTTCTTCTCCCACATGTACAAAACAGAATGCCCTTTCACTAGAGCCATGGCAGATCTACTTTGCAGTAAGCAGATCTTTGACTTAACTAGGCAAATTGGCTCTCTGGTCTGACAGGCTGTCTTTTTTCTGCTCTCCATTCTCCTACACCTCTGCTTCTTAAAGCTAACCTCACTTCTACACATCAAAGAAGGAAAGCAGTGTTTTTTCCCCATGTTAGAATCTTGGGGGATTTTCAGGAGCTCAGTCCCAACATCAAGATACTCTGTCTTTCATGGAGGTGGTGGTGGGGGGCAGACCATACCTAACGACACTAATCACCACCACTCCGATTACCAAAAACATACCCCTGTAATTTTGTTAGTACATGAAGAATAGTCCCTGACCAGTGTCAAATTTTAGGTCACAGAACAGGTAGCCTCTATTTCAGAAAGATAAAATATTTAACCAAGACCAGTGTGTTGCCTTAATGATAGCTGGCATTCACTGAGCAATATTATGTCTCCTTTAATCCTTACAATCACTCTATTTAGTAGAGATCACAATTACCCATTTGTCAGCTGAGTAAGTCCCTCTTACATATCAAATCACTCAAGGTAGCATCACATAACTGGTAAACAATGGAGATGAGGTACAAATTGAAGTCAGCCTGTGCTTTTAACTTCTATGTCTCCTCCCACTCTTGAGGATGCTTCCTGGAGCTACGTTTATGCTATAGCTCTGCCATTCTATGCTCTGACATAAATTACCCACAAGGAATCCCTTCCTAACCCAACCTTCATAAGAAGTGGGAAATACTTTCTGCAGGGTCTACTGAGACAATAATTGGTTGGTTTGATTTGGCAAAGGTGACCAGCTCCAATTATGCAACTTAATTCCAGGATCTATCTACTTCATAATACTTTTCACATGTTGCCAAAGGGATAGGACCAGAGGTATAATGTGCGGGCAGTTTGGGTGAAGTGAAGACAATCCCCTTGGTTTGGAAGAGAGGGTACAAGTCCAAGGGAAAAAAGTGTGTCTGAAGCTCTGGATGTGAGACCAAAATTGGAGAAAGAAGTCAAGGATGAAGTCCCTGAAAGAGGCCTCATGTGTGTAACAGATACAGGTTGAACAGAGGATGCAGGCAGATTTAGTTGTCTCCATGCAAAATGTACTAAGATGAAGGGCCCTACATGAGTGTCAACAAGACAGTTGGAAAATACAGTATAGATGGGGAGACCACACACACCTATCTTCATGACAGTAAAATATACTTCAGCCTATTTGCTTTGACAAAATGGCTATCTTTTGGGTGCTAACAATACACTATGTACTGTTTTTAGTCATCTTATTTTGTTCTCATGATGCGCCCACAAAGGACACAGTGCTGTATCTTTTACTTTCAAAGGAGCCGAAGTTCAAAGAAATTAAATTCCTTGACCTCCTTCTGGTGCTTATATTTGAATTTTCATTCTGGTTTAAGAGATGACAGAAAGTACCATATTTATTTTTTCTTAAGATTTTTTTTTTTTACTTGAGAGAGAGAGAGTGTGTGCACAAGCCAGGGAAGAGGCAGAGGGAGAAGCAGACTCCTTGCTGAGCAGGGAGCCCAATGTGGGGCTTGATCCCAGGACCCTGGGATCATAACCTGAGCTGAAGGCAGACACTTAACTGACGAAGCCACCCAGGTACCCCAGAAAGTACCACACTTAAATGACATGTGTTCATATCTAAATTCATATTCAACTATCATGTACAATGTCCACATAAAATGAAGGGTTGGGGTCTAACAAGATGTTCCCAAGTGTTTGGTTCACATATAGTGATAATGTGACAATACCAGATATGCCTGGATAGACTTTTTAAAGTAACTTCAAAAATCTATCCTCTTGGGGCACCTGGATGGCTCAGTCAGTTGGGCGACTGGCTCTTGATTTCAGCTGAGCTCAGGATCTCAGGGACCTGGGCTCACGTCCTGCATCAGGCTCCAGTTCAGTGGGGGGTCTACTTGAGGATTCTTTCTCTCTCTCGCTATTCCTCTGCCTCTCCCCCGCTTACCCCCCTCAAATAAGTAAATCTTTAAAACTCACTGTTAGAAAGAAATCTAACCTCTTCAGGATTTGGGGAATGTAGCCTTCGCACACAGCATGGGATACTCAAAAGATGGCTTGAGAGTAGCTCACGTAAAAACTCCAAATAGTTAAGTAATTGTTAAATGAGTCTGTGATGTGAATAAGCTGCAAAATGTACTAACTACATTTAGGTTTCCTAAATAAATGAAACAATATATTTTTTTTAAAGTTTTCTCCCCGAAATATGCTCTTAAAAAACAATCCCTGAAGAAGGTATTCCTAGTAGCTTCTCAAATCTGAGCCTTCCTAACTTAAAATGAAAGCTTGTTTTAATCAAACCTGTATTCTTTTTTTTTTTTTTTTTGAATCCCAAATACTGAACAAAACCAAATAGCTAACCTAAGTATCACAGAAACCACCTCTATAGCCCTGTGTTTCCTGTGATGATTTATTCACTAAATACTCAAAAACATGCCTGGGTTTTTCCTGTGCCTCAGGAGCAGGCTTAAGTTTACCTCAAGTTCAGACATCCATTTTCTTCACTGGGACCTTTCTGTAACACCAGCCATCCCCTTCTGTGCAGGTATGACTATTCCTCTAACATCCGAAGCTCTTGGTAATCTCTCAGATGTCAGAAGAAGCTCCTTAAATGTTTGTTTATTTTTAAGAGCAGGGACTGTGATTTCCCAATTGTCATTGCCTTTGTGTGAATCTTAGTACCTGAGAGCTTGTCACTGTTGAATTATATGTGTGCTGGTATGTGTCAAATTTGGGGAACAGGATTGTTCGAGCATGACATTTCATACCAGTAACTGATTTTAAGAAACAAAACTCATTCTATTGAAATCTTTTATTAGAAAATATATCCCATAGTTTACCCAATTCATTCTAGGCCTTTTAGCCAGTGAAGTGTTTATAGTTTTGAGTTGGATAAAATAAAATCTTTCAGGGATATGTCAGTGTTTCCATTACACTCCTTTTTTCACCCTGAAGTAGCACAAGTTTATTAGTGTGTCCATAAAAATTAATATTCCACTGGACCTGGCACCAAACCATAAAGTAAATGTTTACATATCCCTTCAAACATTAACTCAGTGGTTTTGACAAAATGATAGGCCTGCCAGGCATGAAAATTCTCAATTCACAGACTTTCTCAGCTAATTCAGTGAGGGTATTCTTTCAATGACTAAACTCAGCTAAAAAACAGCACCTGAAATGGACAGGACATGAGAAGAGAAGTGTGAGAAAGCTTTATTAATTATCCAGAAGCTTCTAACATAAAGTCATCCCAAAAAGTGGAAACTATCAAACAGGGCATGCATAGTCAAGCATGTTATTTGCACCAAAACAAACATCTCTGGTCTCTCTTAACTGCATGTCATCTGTCAGGAAATGGCCTGAGGGTCAACCCACATGTGGCTGCTGTGGGGGAGGTGCTTGGGACACAGTTGCTGATGAAGTGCTGACTGAGCTCCCAGCTTATTTGATGACCCAAAGGCAGGGAAGCCGGGACTCCACCTATGTGTAAGATGCTAGGTCCATTTTTGGAAGGCTGACAAAATGGTTCTCTGGATTACTGAGGGGCCAATGGCAGGACAGGAGAAAGGAAGGTATGGTGAGCTCAGGCGTAGAGACAGAAAAGAACCAAGAACCTTGAATCTCTTTTGTCAGGCCCTATCCTCGTTCTACTTAGAATGAATCCTTGTTCTCAGTTCTGTAACTCCTTAACTCTTCACATGACTTTAAATATCTTTTATAGCTTTTTTTCCTTTGAAGTATCAGAATTAGAAATCTTATTTGATTCAAGACCATCCTCCATCACTTACCAGCTGTTGGGTTTTGAGCGAGGTACTTCTTTACCTAAATACTTCTTTCTTTATCAATAAAGTAAATGTCCAGTAAAGAGTTCTCAACAAATACTTGATAATACTAAGTTCTGTCCCTTTACCTTACATTGTTAGGGTTAGAATCACATGAATTGACACATATAAAACTATTTGGTTAATAATAATGACAGTAATAGCAATAATGATAACCATTTATTATATCCAGGCAAGATTAAGAATTTGGCATTAAAATGTCTTACCTAACCTGTACAAAACGCATCCAAGTTATTTTGTTTTTTATTTTTCATATAAAAGATCAGAGGCTCTGAAATTTTTAGCACCTTTCCCAAGATGCTCAATGATCCCCAAATTGACCTAGATTCAACAACCAAAATCTCAGATGGCTTACTTTTTTAGCCGATGTTGACAAACTGATTTTAAAATTGATATAGAAATGAGAGGACCTAGAATAGCCAAAACAATTTTGAAAAAGAAAAAAGAAAAACAAACAAAATAATTTAGGTGATATGCACTACCTGATTTCAAAGCTTACTGTAAAGCTATGGTAATCAAGACTGTGGCATTGGCATAGACCTACACACGCATCAATAAAACAAAACAGAGCATGGAAATAGATACACGCACATATGGCCATTTGATTTTCTACAAAGGCAACAGGGCAATTTATTGGGGAAGGATGGGTATTTGTTTGTTTGTTTCAAATGAAGTAGCAATAACGTTATCTACATAGATAAAATGTACTTTGATTTCTATCTCACCTCATAAAAATAATGAAATATTAATTATAGGTCTAAATATTAAAAATAAAACTATAAAACTTCTAGGAGAGAATCTTTATAAGTGGGGGATAAGCAAAGCATTTTTAAAATAGGATGCAAACACACTAACCCTAAAAAACATATGCGTGTAAACTCAACTTCTTCAAAGTTAAAAACTTCTGCTTTCAAAAGACACTATAAAACTAATGAGAATGCAAGGTACTGGTAAGAAGAAACTGTTACAAACATATATTTAACAAAGGATTTGTATTTAAGATATAAAGGGAACTCTTTCAACTCAGTAAGATTAACAGATAGTATAATTATTTAAATGAAGTTCTAGAACAGCCAAACTAATCTGGGGAGTTAGAGACCAGATCAATAGTTGCCTGGGGTTGGAGGTGGGAGGTGATTAACTGAAAAGGAGAAAAAAACCCTTTCTATAATAATAGAGATTTCCTGTTCTGTGAATGATGTATATTGGTTATATGAGTGTGTACATTTGTTCTAATTTGTCCAAATGTCTACTTAAAATGGGTGAATTTTACTGTATGTAAATTATATCAAAAAAGCTGGTTTTAGAATTGACTAAAATGGTTAACAATTTGGACGAACAATATTTAGAGTTTTATTTTGTGTCTGTTTTCATGCATTTGTTGAGATGGGAAGATTGTTCATAAATGAGACTCAAAAAAAACTTCCTGTTTATGAATTTTTTTCCTGTTACAGTGATGTCATCCGTGGTGATCTCATTTGTAGAAGAGTCAGGAGAAGGAGCAAGTTTTGAAAAAATTTACGTAAGCTTTTTAAATGTTTAGTGTTTGTGTATGGAATATCTAAGTAAAAATGTCCAGTAAATAGTTAAATGTATGGGTCTGGAGGTCAGCAGAGATATCTTGGCAGAATATGTAGATTTGAGGGTCAGAAGTTCAGATGGTAAATAAACCATAGATGGATGGGATCACCCCTGGAGAATTTGTGGTAATAAAATAAGAGACGTAGGACAGAATTTCAAAGAAGACACACTTTAGCAGATGGGCAGAAAAAGCAATGTCTGCTAAAAGGAGTAAGCTTGTATAGCTAGAGAGCCAGGCTAAACGCAGGAGAGTAAATTGTCACAGATGTTAAGGGAAGTGACACATATCACTTCAACTAGCATTTAATTTAACAAAGCAAGTCATATGGCCTGTCTGACTTCATGGGGGCTGGCGATACAATCCTACCAGGTGCCAGGAAGAAACAAAACAGAGATAGGCGTGAATGCCACTGATGTCTATCATGCTTTGCAGTAAAATTCCTTCTCCTATTTTTAGCCCTACATCTCATTCCTATCTTCCACTGTTAAATCTATTTTTTTTTTTATTCCATGACTCTCTAGTCTTTGGGGATCATCTATTCCCTTTTTCTCTATATTCATTTTTTTTTGTTAACACTCAAAACTGCTGTGCTCCAAAGCATCATGCTTTTGGCGGGGTTTTACTGAATTGCTCATCCACTGATGATATTTTCTGCCATCATCATTATTTAGAATTAAACAGCTTAAAAGTTCTCATATACCAATTTTAGTAGGGTCTCCAGAGGGAGAGGGTAGAAATACATGGGTCTAGTTTATTTTCTTTAAGTGGACACTGAATAATTATATTTAATTTACCATTTTTTTCCTTTCATAATTATTGATTTCTGTGCTCTTGAATAAGAAATCTTTAATTACCCCCAAGATGCAAAGATATTTCCTAAAAGTTTTATAATTCCAACTTTCAAGTTTAGTATATGATTCATATAAAATTAAGACCAATTATGATCTAGGTGGAAATAAAATTTCAATGTTTTTTCATGTGAGATTATGGGCCATTTGTTGAAAAGCCTTTCGTTTCCTCATTTGGATACTTTTGTCACTTTGTCACTTGACTGTAAAAGAATGGTATATTTTTGGGCTTTTTATTCCATCCTATGATCTCTTTGTCTATTTTTATGATGGTACCACATGCTTTATAGTAATACTTGAGGTCAGGAAGTATAAGTCCTCCAACCTCGTTCTGATGGTAAAAGATGCTGTTATAGAACTGAGATTCCCTAGTAGCAAGGGGAATGATAGAATTCCAGAATAGCAGAGACGAGGTGACAACACTTAACCATTAGAGGCAAGGTAAGCACGATTCTTATAATGGGCAGCAAGGTCCTAATGGCCTTCAGAAGGTCCTGATCTATAAGAATCTATGGCTGTGCCTTGTAGAACATGGTATTCCTGAAATCAAAATAGATGGAAAGCCAATAAAAGTCAGTCACCTCAATAACAAGTCATGACCCATCACCAAGGTTTAAATCCTGGCTAGTTCTATTCCTCTGAATGCATCAGCTAAAAGAGAGGTCACATATCCTTAGCTTTGATTTTCTCACTCCTCACCCAAACAGAACATTTGACCATTTATCATGGGGAAAGAGAAAAGCTCAGATTTTTAAGGTCTGCTGGATACAAAGTCCAAGCTGATATGAATACTCAGGGAACCAAAGTGCCGTTGTGGTTCTCCTGTAAGAGTAGAAATGTATGAGAGTCAGGTAATAAATGGACTTCTAATACTGGTCTATCTCACAGGGGGTCTACTGCAAACAAGGGTGCACCAGTGTTTATTTCTCTGGCTTCTAAATATATATTTGGAATAGACATTTTTGTAGCTGACAGAACCCACACATTGATTTCTTGGCACATGGAGTAAAAGCAATTGCCATAACAACATTATTATACTGGCTTAGAACCATATGTAGCTAGTTAGTCAAAACGGGTATTATTGAATTCAGAATAGAAACTTCCAGTCTGGCTTCTCAATGTAGATGTCTATTTTGAGATCGAGTAAGTCAACCCAGAGACTTTTTTTAATCCCTAATTTTTTTTATTTTTCAAGATCCCTTTGAGTAAAAACCTATTTACTATTAAATACCAAGAAATAATCACATGGTTATTTTGAGGTCCAACTAGAAATTACTTGTCAAGAATTCTGAAAGGTCGGGGTGCCTGGGTGGCTCAGTGGGTTGGGCCTCTGCTTTAGGCTCAGGTCATGATCTCAGGGTCCTGGGATCAAGCCCCGCATCAGGCTCTCTGCTCAGCGGGGAGCCTGCTTCCCCCGCTCTCTCTGCCTGCCTCTCTGCCTACTTATGATCTCTCTCCTCTCTATCAAATAAATAAATAAAATCTTTAAAAAAAAAAAAAAGAATTGTGAAAGGTCTGGTTTCACCCTACTTATAAGGTAACAAGGTAGCCCATCATAGTTTTCATAGTTTTCATGATTGCTGGCAGAAGACGTGATATTTTTAGGTCTAAGTTGCATTCACGGCAGAGCACATAGTGTGAATTTTATTTATGCATTGGTTCTTCTTGCCCTCCGAGTTCCACGAGAGTGAGATGGAATAGTTCACGTGGTTCCTGCACACATAGCTGGTTTGCATCACAGCTAAGGAGCTCTGAGCTTAGGAGAGTCCATTTAATGCGCTCCAAGCAAATTTGCCTAATAGCTGCCTTAGAGGGAGACATTATACTTGACAGTAAGCAAACCTGTCCTCTGCTCTAGAGGAAAACATTATCTTTATCTAAAGCGGTTTACTATACCAATATCCCTGAAAAAATTATCTCAAACAAAAGACAAGACATGCAGAAACGTGGGGAATTGTTTCTCTACATTAGAATATCCCTCTCTTTCAGATTTTAAATTTTTTAAAAGATTTATTTATTCATTTTAGAAAGAGAGAGAGAGAGCAGCGGAGGTGGGGAGGTGGGAAGGGGGAGAGGAAAAGGGAGAGAGAGAGAGAGTCCTAAGCAGACTCAGTACTGAGCTCAGAGCCCGACACGGGGCATGATCCCACAACTCTGAGCTCACAACTTGAGCCAAAACCAAGAGTTGGAAGCTTAACCTACTGCATCTCCCAGGTGCCTCTCTTTCAAATTTTAACAGAAGAATTAATATATTACATGAGACTCAAGGTTATTGATAGTCTCTGGATTATCGAGACATTTTTTATTGCAGTGGAATCCTGCTCATACCATCTCAGCCTCCACTCCTGACAATAAGGCAGGTATTCTTTTTACATACATTTCAGCATTTCTCTAGTACTATGTACTCTTTCTATTCTTACTTTTTCAAATACCCTTGGACCAAATTTACACCCTACATCAAGATGGAAATTGATTGTGCAGCCAAGACCATCATTTTAGGTCCCAAGAGAGTCCACATTGGGTTAATGTTGATGTATTTATCTGTCATGCCATTACATTAGAAAACTCAGCCATCAAATGAGGGAGAGATTTTCCAAAGGAATCCTCAACTGAACTTCCCCTTTTTCTCCCCAACCCATTTCACCCAAGGGATAAATTGGCATCCCTTCTGATGTGAGCACATAGTGGAAAGAACATCAGACCCAGATCCAGTAGACTTGTGTTCTAATCCCATTTCTTCCATTAGCTTGTTGTATAACCTTGGACAAACATATGGGACTTTAGGTAGCACAGAATAAGAATCGCTTATAAACAAATCAAGCAAAAAAAAAAAAAAAATGAAAGAAGTTTTGCCAATTTCAAATTACATATCTGGCTTACATTTTAAGATGAGTTTTTTTCTTTAATAAGCAGAACTATATTCTTCCATGTGAGAAGCAGTCACTTTACTGTGGTCTTCTTTTATGTACAAAGAAAGATCAAATGAAAAATAGAGACATTCCAAGATTTTTCTAAACCTCTGTGGAATGATTCAATCTTTTATGCCATGTGTATTAGGCCACAGACATACACTATCTTAGGAGTTTTAAAATTAAAAAATCCTCAAATTTTATATTTTATATAATGTATTTGAAGGTTTTTTCCCTTTACTTTGAAAATATTATATTTCTTATTTTAAAATAATGTCATCTTAAGTATCTATCTTCCCTTCTTATTCCCACAGTTGCCATTCTAGATTGGCCTAGACAATTAATCATTAATCTCTTAATGGATTTCCAAGTTTCTGGCCTGTCTCCACCCTCAATCTGTTCTTTCAATTTAATCTTCTTTTTTTAAATATTTATTTTAAATATTTCATTTATTTATTTGAGAGAGAGAGAGCATGCACACATTAGCACATGAGTGTGGGGGGGAGGGGTTGTTGGAGAGGAGGGTGGAGTGGGACACAGAGGTATATGCAGACTCCTGGCTAAGCAAGGAGCCTGACACTGATGTGGGACTCCATCCCAGGACCATAAAATCACGACCTGAGCCAAAGACAGATGCTTAACCAACTGAGCCACCCTGACACCCCTCAATTTAATCTTCTTAAAACTTAAACCACCTCTGTCTATTGGATGAAGTACAAACTAGCAATCCTGGAATTTCTTTCTTTCTTTTTTTTTTTTTTTCAGTCCTGGAATTTCTAATCTAGGTTTGTCTAATCAACTTTCATCTTCCTCTATACTAAGGGAACTTTCATCCCAGTCAGATGAATACACTTATATGTGCCTTGTATACAATATTTTCACCTCAACGGTTGTGCCTTTCTGATTTAGAATTTTCTCCTCCATTATGTCCACCCATCTGACTTCCACCTTTCCTTTAAGGCTCCATTCTATTTCCACTTACTCTCTGAAGCACTCCTTGATTTTTCAAACTGTTTGTGGCAAATAAAACACACACTTTTAAAAAATGCATCATTCATCTAGAAAACAATCACCAGAGAGATAGCCAGACATTGTATATCTCTTATGGATTATTGTTGCCAAAAAATGCAGAAACTGGATCTGGTCAGGTATTTTAATCTAACTACAAATTTTGGGAAATACAGTGTCGATAAAGTTTGTGGAGCTATTCTATAAAAAAAAAATCAATCATTAAAATCTAGACTATAAAAATTTCTAAGAATAATAATATGGTTTCTTCCACAAATAAATTATAAAGAAAAAAGAAATGATGGAGAGAAATCTATGAATTCAAAGAAATTGAAATCATATGAATCAATTGTAATATATTGACTTTATTTGGATCTTGATGCAAGCCAAAAAAATAATTTAAACATATCCAGGGGCATTTGAACATTGACCAGATAATAAAGAATTGATTTTTACATCAACTATTTTTTTTTTTGGATTTTTAAAAGTTCTTATCTTTTAGAGATATACAATGAAATATTTACAAATTAAGTGATATGTTATCAAAGACTAACTTCATCATAATCTGATTTGGGGGAGGGGGCAAGTTGAAGAAAAATGGAGGTAGAGATGAAACAAGGTTGACTAAGTTTATAAGTATTGAAGCTGGGGGATGGACTCACATTCTTTTCTCTAGTTTTGAATATATTTGAAATTTTCTGCAATACCAAATTAAAATAAATTAAAAAGCATTATCAAAGTAGGTAGTGATTTTATAAAATATATTTTCAAAACAAATTGATAACAAGGCATAATTATTTGAACATGAAAGTTTAAAAAGGAGTTTCACTATTTAAAAGGGTTGGAAACAGCTCATTTAAAGTCTACTCTAGCATATAGGAGGAAGAGACAGGAAGAGACTGTGTTCTGGTGCAGCCACTCCCATCTTGATAGCCAGGTGTGTGTCTTTCCCAGAGCCCTGGCAGCTTATGTGGATCTTCTCTTTTCTTCAAAATCATAACTTACCCCTGCTTGAATTATTCCAAACTCTAGTGAAAGGCCTATCAACCACAACTTCGAAGGCTTTAAGACTTTAAAATTTCCCTCTTATAACAAATTGGACATTTTCATACACTGAATGTAGGTATGTATATGGGTAAAACTACTTTTGAATTTCTATATCTTCGATCAAGGAATTATATGTTTTACAACTTGTACTAATTTAATAGGACATGTTCCCTCCAATGCATTCATAGGGTGTTCATCAAAACATAGTTTATAATTGAATTGAATTGTCAGTATGAGGACCAATGTGTTATTAAAAGTAAAAAGTAAGAGATAAAACAGTACTTATATAGTATGCCTTCTATGTTAAAATAAATTCGTATAATATATGTGTGTATACATAACTGAACTGCTTTTTAAAGTGTGGATCATTGAGTTTCCCTCCTCTTCTCCCAATTTTCACACACACACACACACACACACACACACACACAGACACCTGCTTGTACCCAATGACCTTTTAGACCAGAAAATTAACATTTCTTTTCCAGTGTTTTAAATAGTCTTGCAGACCCATAAGATTTGGTTCCAATGATCTTTTTTTTTTAATTCAGAAAGGCAGATGTAGATCCCTTTTGCAGATAGGATTGTTATCTGTATTTCTACCTATATCTATATTACTATTATTACTATTATTATAGTAATAAAATCTTCACTTTTTCACTCAGAACATCCAAAGAAGATTCCTGTCACAGGCAGTTCCTATACTCACCAGAAGCTTAGAACCAGTAAGAGTGATTCTGATGGATCTTCAGAAAGCTAGGTCCTGAATCTCCATGTGAATGAAAGTAGAGAGGAGAGGAGAGGGGGATCTGAAGAAACTCTATGAGAGAGATAATGACAGAAATCCCATTTCAACCTCAGAGTTGATAGTGGAGTGCCATACCTAGATGGGAAAACAAGTACAAAAACATAGTCATGAACAAAACAACAACTAGTTGTAGGAAGGTATTGCTGATGTAAGGAGTTCCTAGGATTTGGCTGAACTGGGAGGAGATGATTATTTTGGAGATCTTGCGGGTCAGGATGGGGGAATGAGGGGAAAAATGGCCTTAGTAGCCAGGGAGGTCACCAAGAAGGGAGAGATTGAACATTGTATTTGAAAGGCAAGGAAAGACTTTAAATGAACAAGAAACTAGAGTAGTGGAAGCCAGGAGGATCAGGAGCACTTTATGGAGTACGTCAAGTCGAGCAATTAGGGAGTAGATGAAATTATGGCCAAAAGATATGGCTAGCATGGGATACCAGGGCTTAACCAGAAGGGGTAGTTTTATGGAACAGAACATGGGAAGGGAGATTTAAGGAACTCAACCTTAATTCATAGGTGATTGATTCGACTTTTCTACTATTCTGGGCTTGGCCTAAATTTCAGTCATGATAATTGGATTGTTGCTTTGTACATGGGAATGTATCTTTACTGTGTGTCTTGGTAATTGGGGCATTGACTTTTCTGTTACCATTTAAAACCACTCTTAATAAACTAAACTAGTAAGCATCTCAGGCACTTTAGAAAATTGGCCTGAACTTCTTTTGCAAAAGACAAGAGTTCTATCCTTGAGCCTCAAGCCTATAGTTCTGAATGTATAAGAAATAATAAAAACTGATTTAAAAAAAGGCAAAAGAAACTTTTTCCCTGCCAGCTTATGACAGGCATTTGTTGCCAGGAAACTTGTATATTGCTTTAAAGTTTTTGTTGTAACTCTTCACCCTTTACTTTTCTTTCTGGGCTTCATGGGCCATGATGGGCATTGTTGCCTTGTTAACGCTTCATTAATGTCATAATACATCCAGATATTATATGTTAAGGGTTAAATTATATTCTGTCCCAAATTTATATGTTGAAGTCCTAACTCACATTATCTCAGACTGTGACTTTATTTGGAAATGAGGTTGTTGCAGATGCAATTAGTTAAGATGAGGCCACACTGGTGCATGGGCCCCTAACTCAGTTTAACTAGTGTTCTTATAAAAGGGGGAAATTTGGACATAGAGATATGTATATAGAGAGAATAACATGTGAAGATTGAAGTAATATTATCACAAACCAAACAACTTCAAGAGGCTAGGAGATAGGCCTGGGAGAAATCCCTCCCTAGTGCATTCAGAGGGAACATGGCCCTGCTGACCATGGGATCTCAAACTTCCAGCTTCCAGAACTGTAAAATAAACTTCTATTGTTTAAGTCACTCATCTTGTGTTACTTTGTTATGACAGCACTAGCAAACTTGCACATTATCCTCAAAGTGCCTGGATTAAATTCTTCCTTGGATTATTGCCTATTTACATGTCTCTCTAGAACACTGCTGTCCAAAGAATTTTTGGTCATGATATGTGATGGAAATGTTTTGTTTTCTGTCCAAATATTTGACATTAGCTGAAAGTGACTATGAGACACTCAAAATGCAGCCACTGTACCTGAGGAACTAATTTTTTATTTTAATTAATTTATATTTATATTAAATAGCTACATGTGACTAGCAGCTACCATATAGAACTCTGCAACTCTGGAACTTGCCCCAGTGTAGCAAAAGTGTCTCCTTCTGAGGCTTAGTCCTATCCAGTTTTTGTTTGGCCTTCTGTGATCTGCAATACCATAGGATAGAATAAAGCATGAATCCCAGAACTTGTCACTCAGGATGATAAATCCTATTGATAAGCCTTCTCTCGTGGCTGGAGTTCAATCAAATTGAAGGAAACAATCAGAAAAGGTAAGGATGCTGGATTCTATCAATATCCCATTTTCTTTTCTTTTCTTTTTTTTTTTAGATTTATTTATTTGAGAGAGAGAAAAAGAGAGCAGAAGGAGGGGCAGAGGGAGAGAGCTAATCTTATGCAGACTCCACAGTGTGTGTGGAGCTTGACATGGGGCTCAATCCCATGACCCTGAGATTGAGACCTGAACAAAAACCAAGAGTCCATCCCTCAACCGACTGAGCCACCCAGGCACCCCTCCATGTCCCATTTTCATTCACTAGTCACTTTGATTCTGTTTAGCCTTGTATGAAATATTCTCATTGTGCTAGTGGGTTTTAATATGAATCATGCCATGAATTAAGAATTAGCAATAACTACTGATTAGTTTCAGCCAAGTCATGTGACCAGCCACAGAGATTATTTACTAGCTTAATAACCTTATTTAACACTGAATCAATGCCCAGAAAATGCTAGGTTATAATTCATATTTCCAATTATGATAACTTTCAAGACTCAATCAAGCCACAGGAAGACATTCACTCTTCCTTTATATTCTTATTTTTTCTATTTCTTGTCACTAGGAAATTAGTTGCTCTTGTTTTCTTATAGCTTTTTTGTTAGGATGAAAGTTTTCTCCAACATTTTCACTGGTTGCAACATTTATTTCTACTATTTGAGGAACTTGCTCAATTAATTTTTTTTATCATAATAGCAAATACATACACCTCTTCTTAATGAGTCTGAGAATTTGTGTAACGATACCATAATTTCAAAGAAAAATTAGGTTTTTAACCATTGTGGAATTTACCAAAAGCCTTAAGGAAAATTATTTCTCCACACCTTGCCCTTTCTTTTTTAAGTTTGTAATTGTTTTACATTAACATTCTTGTTTTTCTTTTCTTTTCTTTTCTTTTCACATGTGAAAAGATGAAAAAGATGTGAAAAGAAAAGAAAAGAAAATGTGACATCATTTTGAAAATCTTGTTTTAGATTTGAAAGACCCCAGGGAGTATTTGTCTTTTTTATGAGAGAATTATTTAATAAATATTTTGTTTAGGAAGTATTACATTGAAAAAGCAACTTTAAACGGATGAACAACATTAATGTACTTTTAATCTGTTAAAAGTGATATAACTAAAGTGAAAGATAATAATAGCACACAATGCTGAAGAGGATGAAGAGAAACTGGAATTGCTGATTGGAATGCAAAACCGTGTAGCTACCTTAGGAAATTTCTTTGCAGTTCCTTTCAAAACTAAAAATGAACTTGCTATATGACCCATCAATTGCACTCTTGGGCATTTACCAACTGGGACTGAAGACTTATTTTCACACGAGAATTTATACACAAGTATTTATAATAGCTTTATTTGTGACAGATATAAATTGGAAAGTACTCATAAACTAACTGTGGTACATACATATCACAGAATACAACTTAGCAATAAAAAGGAACAAATTACTGATATGTAAAACAACTTAGATGGACCTCAATGAAATTATACTGATAGAAAAAGCCAATGTCAAAAAAATACACTACATAATCCTATTCATGTTACATGTATGAAATAACATATTTATAAAGATGAAGAACAAATAGATTAGTGGTTGCCAGGCATTAGGAATGGAAGGAGGGGATGGCTATGGCCATAAAAGATAACACAGGAGAGTCTTGTGGCAATGGTACAGTTGAGTAGGTTGATGGCTATGTGGTTACACAAGGTTACACATGTAATAAAATTGCATAGGATTATACCCACACAAAAGTTCATGTAAAACTACTGAAATCTGAATAAACTCTATGGATTGTAGCAATGCCAGTTTCTTGGTTCTGATTTGTACTATACTTGTGTGAGATGTTAACATTGCAGGAGATTGGAGTAAGTGTTTATGGGACTTTGCATACATTTCTTTTCAACCTCCTGTGGATTTATAATTATTTTTACAAACCTGGGGGCATCATGTTGCCTGATTTCAAGATATATTACAAAGCTGTGATCATCAAGAGAGCATGGTACTGGCACTAAAACAGACACATGGAACAGAATATAGAGTCCAGATATGGACCCTCAATTCTATGGTCAACCAATCTTCAACAAAGCAGGAAAAATATCCAAAGGAAAAAAGACAGTCTCTTCAATAAATGGTGAGGGGAAAATTGGACAACTACATACAGAAAAACGAAACTTGACCATTCTCTTACACCATACATAAAGATAAACTCTAAATGAATGAAAGATCTAAATGTGAGACAGGAATCCATTAAAATTCTAGAGAAGAACATAGGCAGTAACCTCTTCGACACTGGTCACAGCAACTTCTCTCAAGACACGTCTCCAAAGGCAAGGGAAACAAAAGTGAAAATGAACTCTTGGGACTTCATCAAGATAAAACCTTCTGCACAGCAAAGGAAACAGTCAACAAAACAAAGAGACAACACATAGAATGGAAGAAGATATTTGCAAATGACACTACAGATAAAGGGCTGGTATCCAAGATCTATAAAGAACTTCTCAAACTCAACACCCAAAAAACAATAATCAATTCAAAAAATGGGCAGAAGACTTGAACAGACACTTCTTCATAGAAGACATATGAATGGCTAACAGACACATGAAAAAATGTTCAACATCATTAGCCATCAAGGAAATTCAAATCAAAACCACATTGAGATAATACCTTATACCAGTTAGAATGGCAAAAATTGACAAGGCAAGAAACAACAAATGCTGGAGAGGATGTAGAGAAAGGGGAACACTCTTACACTGTTGATGGGAAATCAAGTAGGTGCAGCCATTTTGGAAAACAGTGTGGAGGTTCCTCAAAAAGTTAAAACTAGAGCTGTCCTATAACCCAGCAATTGCATTATTGGGTATTTACACCAAAGATACAGATTTAGTGAAAAGAGGGGCCACATTCACCCCAACGTTCATAGCAGCAATGTCCACAACAGCCAAACTGTGGAAGGAGCTGAGGTGCCCTTCAACAGACGAATGGATAAAAAAAGATGTGGTCCATATATACGATGGAATATTACTCAGTCATCAGAAAGGATGAATACCCACCATTTGCACTGACATGGATGGAACTGGAGGGGATTATGCTAAGTGAAATAAGTCAAGGAAAGAAAGACAATTATCATATGGTTTCACTTATGTGGAGCATAAGGAATAGCATGGAGGACATTAGTAGAAGGAAGGGAAAAATGAATGGGGAAAGTCAAAGGGAGAGATGAACCATGAGAGACTATGGACTACTGCAAACAAACTGAGGGTTTCAGAGGGGAGGTGGATGGGGGAGGGGGTAACAAGGTATTGGGTATTGAGGAGGGCATGTGCTGTGGTGAACACTGGTTGTTATACAGAAACAATGAATCATGGAACACTACATCAAAAACTAATGATGTACTGTATGGTGACTAACATAACATAATAAAATTTAAAAAAATAGAAATAAATATAATTATTTTTAAATGAAAAGGTCTGAAACCATTCTATTATAAAATTTTTCTTTTCTTTTCTGTAATGCTTATGCTAATTTCCTTAACCTCACCTAAAACATATTCTTTTTTCCCTAATATTTAGAGCTTTATTGTTTTGTTTTTCACACTTAGTTCTACGTCTCTGGATTCAGAGAGTTTTTTTCCAGCTTTATTGAGGCACAATTAACAAGCTCACAGCAATGGAGAATAGAATGGGCTGTGGGGTGGAGGAAATGGGGAGATGTTGGTAGAATAATATAACCTTTCAGTTATAAGAGGAATAAGTTCTGATGATCTAGTGTATAGCATGGTGACTACAGTTAGTAATACAGTATTATATACTTGAAATTTGCAAAGAAAGTAGACCTTAACTATTCCCATAAAAAGTAATAATGTGAGGTGATAGGCATATTAATTAACTTATTTATGGGAATCACTTCCCAATTATTTTTTTTAAGATTTTATTATTTATTTATTTGACAGAGAGAGAGATCACAAGTAGGCAGAGAGGCAGGCAGAGAGAGAAGGGGAAGCAGGCTCCCTGCTGAGCAGAGAGCCCAATGAAGACTAAGTGACTTCACATAGCCTCTATCTAAATAGCTCTGGATACACAATCACAAGAAATAAAAGTAAGAGAAAAAATTACAATGAATAATTCTGAAAGAATTGCTACGTGACAATCACCATACGAATCACTTTCATATACATCCTCTAATTTAGTGTCAGCACATATGTAAAAACATTACTGTTCTTACTTTACTACTGAGGAAACTGAGGATCAAGAGTTAACTGACTAGTCTGAGGTCTACAGCAAGTAATTCTTAAATGATGCAGGAAACAGAAGATCTGAAAAGATCCAGAACAGAGTGGAGTTGGAGGAACCATGTAAAGAAGTCCAACGAATAAATATAACAGTACAAGTATATACAGAAACTAATGCTCAGATGTTCTCCATCTTTGCTGAGGTCAGAAAAGGGAAAGTAACTAAGCCTTAACTTAAGATACTGATGTCTAACAGAAGGCTGGATTTGCTAGCAGTTAGGGCAGCAAGATGCCAGAATGAATAATTAAGAGTTGTTGTGAGCTCTTTACATTCTTTCAAAGGGATTACTTCATATATAATCTTCCTTGAGAACAAGAGAAGATATTTTATACATGTATATATACATATGATTATATTAAATATAAGGATATTCATTCACGGATATTCATTCAGCAAATATTAATTTTCAAAAAAACGATATGCCAGCTGCTATGCTTAGTAGGTCTAGAGATAGACTATTGAGCAAGACAGATTGGGTCCTGGTCCTCCTATCAGACAATTAAATAAGCAGTGATAATGAAGGATGTAGGGAAACAAGTGGGGTGCTGAGGGAATATCTAATCTAGTCTAGTTTTACTCAGGGCATTCTTCCAAAAGAAAGTGCTATCTACACTGAGACCTAAAGGATGAATATTATCCAGGAAGCGAGGAGCAGAACTATTTAAGGGTAATAAATAAGTGCCAAATAGGAGTTGTGTGGCTTCTCAAAATCCCTTCCAGTGGCGAAATTTCATAAGTTAATCAATTGCTTAGGTCCTTCATGCTGTCATGATGTTCCTGGCACCACTGCCTTCTATATGGTTTTTGGGTAAGCCGCTAACCCACTCTAGTTTTCCTGTGTGATGAGTGAGAATTCAGGGAACATCCCTCCAGTGTGCAATTTGGAACTGACATCGCCCCATGGGAGTGAGGGATGAAATGGCAACATGGGGCACGGACTCAGATGGCCTGAATACAAGGAGTGGCTGTGCCAGATACTAACTCGATGATCCTAGGGGAAAAAAAAATCCAAAAGTCTCAACAGCCAAAGCACCGAGACATGAAGATGAGCAGGAACAGAATGCTATTCCCTGGCAACAAAAATGAGGAATTTCATCCCAGCTGGGAGGAAAATTTATCCCTCTAAATCATTTTCGAACTCCATCCCCAGAGGTGCCAATCCAAGAGGTATAGGGTGTTAGTTCTGGAGAATTAACATTTCTACCAAGTTCCCTGGTGTGCTTGATGCTGCTGGTCCAGGGGTCAAACTTTAAGAACTTCCATTTTAGAAGATCTTGTCTAGTAACCAATTTTCAGGCTATTGCTTTTCAAACCAGTGAGTCCAACTATTTCTTCAGCATCCGTGACTCTTCCTCTCCGATAACCTCAGCTACAACAGGAAAGGTTGCAGTGTGAGGATACAACCAAGCGGATTTTTAACCATTTTAAAATGCCAACCTCTATTCTAAGCTGCTATTTTGGCTGAAGTCTTTCATTTGGTCATTTTCAAAGTAAAGCAATTGGACATGCCATCAGAAACTCCAGAGGATTTAAAACCACTACTAAGTGCAAGGGTTTATTTTCGTTAAGAGCGAGGAGATCACTTACGATAATTTTCTTGAGAATTTAAATGACAACAAAGGCAGCAGTATTTGAAAGGGTATTTTATCTCCTCTTGGCTGCCTTTTAATATCATCTGGCAGTTTCCACTTCCACAAGGTGAGAATTCACAAGCTTATATTTCTTCACTAAATTACTTTTTCTTTTTTACGGTTGTATTTTTTTTTCTTCCATCCTGGAAGAATGACTTCCAAAAAGAGTTACATTTCAGATTACACCATTAAAAACTCCTGGCATAAAAAATCAGAACCCTAGGCATAAATCATCAATTTCTAGTTCTCCATTTGAAGCAAGTATATTCTCCACATCAGTGCAATCTATGCTCATGCAATGTAATATTAAGATAAAGTCAATTAACTGGGGAAAGGATTGATTTGACACCACGGTATCTTCATCTCTGCCTCTCCTAGGCAACTCTTCAAGTTGACAGGCATTTTCGTAAAATTTGGAAGACATGACCAATGGCTACAGGTCAGAGAGAAGATCAGTCAAGAAATGTAGACCTAGCTTAGCATGTACTGTGTAGAATAATCAGCTCTCACTGCACTCAGGAGGCCTTGAAGCATTTTTGCAGGTCATGTAGGCGAAGTTGGAACTACAGCTCAGGACCCCAGGCTCCTAATCATACTGCCTTCTGAGTTTCTCTGGTGTCTCTCAGTACTTCTTTCAGT
Source organism: Potos flavus (assembly GCA_028534135.1). Taxonomy (NCBI): domain Eukaryota; kingdom Metazoa; phylum Chordata; class Mammalia; order Carnivora; family Procyonidae; genus Potos; species Potos flavus. Next base: position 68,004,873 of record CM052884.1, on the reverse strand, counting down.
GTCATTTGCTCTACTTAACATTCTACTTAACATTCCATGGCTCTACCCATTTTCCTGCTGGGCCCCACCCAATAATGTGATTACCTTTAATAACTACTTCGAAACTTCAAAGATGTCCAGCCCTTTTTATAGGGAACTCACAAAATTTAACAGCTTTCAAGACCTAATAAAACTAATCTTTATTGGCCTATAAGCCTAACATGGATCTCCTAAATAGAGTTTTCCTAAACTGTGCCTGTCAGCAAATTAGTCTCTTACTTCAGATCAAATCTGATTCGAATCTGGAACTGTCTACTTTCCCATTCTTCCATCCTCATTGCCCAAAAACCACCAGGGTTTCTAGACTTCTCTCCTGCTATAATAAACAGTGCATGCTTTCTCTTGTCCCTCCAGGAGATAAGATTGCACACTTGAATAACAAACTTTAGCTGCTATTCAGAATGACTAGAGTCCTGAGAAATTCCCCATTGTGGGCAAGGGGAAGGTGAAGAAAACATTCCAAGGATTAAAGAAGACCTCAGACTGGAGGAGGAGGACTTAGCTGATATTATAACAGAATAAAAAACATTTTCCTTTTTTTTTTTTTTTAAGATTTATTTATTTATTTGAGAGAGAGAGCATGCAAGTGAGGGAAGGGGCAGGGAGAGAGAGAATATTCCATCGCAAACCTAGCAACACCAGACTCGATCCCATGAGCCATGAGCTCAGGACCTGAGCCAAATCCAAGAGTCAGATGCTTAACCGACTGAGCCACCAAGGTGCCCCAAGACTATTTTCAATGTGACTTAGCTATCCACTGGAGAGAGGAGCAAGTTTGGAGAGGAGTATATTAATTATTTTTTATTTTATTTGAGACTTCTAACAACTGTCCATAGTCATGGTTGATCATGCCCCCTTTCAACAGAAATTTTTCTATTTACCTAGCTTCCTTTTCCCTATATTCATTTTGGGGTACACAACATGGAGACATTCTTCTGATGGAATTAAATACTATGTTTAGTGATCACTTAAGTCTACCGTATGCACTCACAGAGTTATAATCTAATAAATAAATATATTTTTCAGTATAGCTGACATACAATGTTACATTAGTTTCAGGCATACAGCATAGTGAATCAACAAGTCTATACTTCATGCTGTATTCACCACGAGTGTGGCTCCCATCTGTCCCAATACACTACTATTACAATATCATTGGCTGTATTCCTTATACTGTGCCGTTGATTCCTGTGATTTATTTATTCCATAATTGGAAGCCTGTATTTACCACTCCCCTTCATCCATTTTTCCCATTCCCCCACTCCTCATAGCTTATATTTATATAATTGTATTATCTTAGTAACCTTAGGTATCTTTAAAGCATATTTACTTATTTTTTAGTAATCTCTACACCCAACATGAGGCTCAAACTCACAGCCCTGAGATCAAGAGTCACATGGTCTTCCAACCGTGCCCCAACTTAGGTATCTTAATAACAACTTAAAATCAGTAGAAATCAGTAGCAAATCAGTAACAATGGTCTTCCTTATGGAAAACCTTATATATGTATATAGAACAGTGTACAAAGTTTGTCTTGCGTATGCCACCCTAACTGATGTTCATCATGATCTAATATATGAGAGGAGATTATTACTCCCATTTTAAAAATAAGAAAGTTTTAATGAGTTGCATCTAGTTCATGATAGGTAAAGGTCTCAAAAACATGTCCTTCTTTGAATTTTTATGCTTACAATAAAGTAAAACAATATTAAAAGTATGAAGATAAAATGGCTATATTCTCTTGGTTTCCATAACAATGTAATGCCTTATTCTTTCTTCTTTTTAAATGGGTATTATCTTCTCTGTGTCCTTGCCAATCATCATCCCGTGCTTGACTACTAAATATTGGAATTGCTCAGAGTTCAGACATAACCTGTCTTCCTATCTCACCTCACACTGTTTAAATGACTTCATCCACTCATGTGGATTTAAAATTCCTTCTCTACACCAACAACTCATGAATATTTTATTTCTACGGTGTTTTTCTGAGTTGAGATACAACTACCATTCTTATATCTCTACATGACAGTGCAAGTTTAATGGGTCAAACATTGATCTCTAAACTCTTACTTTCTATCCACTTTCCACCTCTTCACAGAAACTTGTTTCTCAGCCAATCTCTCAACCAAGACACCATATAACCAGATGCTCAAGTCCCAAACCAGGACACCTTCTGTGACACCTTCACCTTTTTCACTTCCTACATCCAATCAATAAGCAAGTCTTCCTGATTATATACCACCCAAACAGGTCTCAATTCTGTCCACTTCCCAATATTCTCACCTTTAACATAATTTAAATCAATGATGACAGTTTTTTTTTTAATTCGTTCCCTTGAGTCTAACTAAAAGAATGTAAAAGAGTAATCTTGTAAACATGGAAATTAAAACATGTCACTTATACTCTACTTATGGTCTTTCAGTGACTTTCTTTTGACTTTCAGAAGACAAATTATCGATATAACTTATAAGGTCCTTCTCTTATCAGCTCTCATCCAAGCCTTATCTCAAGGCTCTCCTCTCCCTCCCTCCTTCACTACACTTCTGCACACTGATCTCTTGGTTGCTCCAATGTGTCAGCCTCTTTAATACCTCCAGAGCCTTTCTGCTTGCTGGCTCCCCTTCCTGTGTTGTCCTGTCACTCACATACTATCGTTCTTCAGATTGCAGCTTAAGTGTCATTTACTCAGGATGATCTTTCCTGTTTCTCATGATCTAAATTAAGTCCTTCTTTTACACTTTCCAGCATCCTATTCTTCACAGCTTTAAGTCATTTAATTTTTAATGTAATTATTTATTTTTTTAAAAAATTCTTAGTAGACTATAACATTAATGAGAGCAAGGGTTAAATCTATTTTGCTCTCCTCTGCATGGTAACCTAATAGTCCTTAGTGCAATACATATTGGCAATATTTAGAGTTGAATGAATAAATGAACAAGCTTTTAGAATTTATTGTATACTGAGCTAGAAGCCAAAACCTTTATTGTCTAGTCCTTATTCTGAAACCAACAGACCCTATGACCTGTCTTCCCCTCTGCATGTTGTGGTTTCCTCATCTGCACAAAGAGGTGAGAGTTCATGTTTTCTAAATTTAATTTTATCTCCAAACTTCCCTAGATCTATTGCACAGGTAAAAATATATTCAGCAATCATGGTTGGAGCCTCAGAACACATTAAATAGGTCTCCAAGAGAAAGGGAAATATATTTATTTGTACCATTATAACATTTAGGCCAGTTATGTTGCTATTTTTGTATGTTTGGAAGCAAATTTAGGATTGTACCTCCCAACTCTCCCTTGCTCTTTTGAAAAAAGTTTTAATAAGGTAAAGTTCATACTTATTAATCAAAACAGGATTTGCTTAGTGTAAGAGGGTATGAGGTTGTGATCTCATTTAGGTCTCCACCTTGAATGGCACCTTGGCCCAATAGGATAAATCTCATTCTGAGATTTAAATTGATCACCAGTCTAGTCTATGTCTTCCATTCTTTGTGTGTAAAGTCAGTCTATTGATTTGAAATCATAAAAATTATAAAATAATCCAAATGCTTATTTTGTAAGCCATTAGTGATCCCAACAAGGAGGAATCTGTCATGTTGATTTTTTACTAGAGTCTGTCTGGAAGAAAATACAAGAAAACAGACATCCTCTTCTTTATAAGTACATATTCAAAAAGTCAACACTACTCAGAAAACAGAACACTTGTTCCAAATTACCAGTGTTTACCTTCCACTATATTTCCATTCCTACATATGGTATCTTCTGTCTGACCCAAGTCTTGCTCTCTTTTTACTATAGATCACAGATGCTGGGCGAGTAAGTTTATAAACTAGTCCTTACTTCTGGCTTCAAAATTGGCTCCACATTTATAGGACATTTTTGGAATCTTGTATGAACTCAAATATTTATGATTGTTGCTAACCTTGGAATTAAATGTGGTCCCTTACAGCACAAGAAAGCATTTTTTCATTAGATTCTGGAAACTAACTGGCTCTATTCCCCAAGAAGCTTGGGATCATTTATCCTAAAATTACCTGGTAGTTGAGAAAACTAAAGTAGACATTGGGAAAGCCAGCCTTCCCATAGAAGGAAAGAGTAATGAGCAATGAATGGCATGCCTCTGGCTTTGCAACTGAACCACTTAGGCTCATCTCCAAGAGTTCAAGTTACATACAAATTTTTCATCTCTCCCTTGTGCTTAGGACCTGGGTAGGGGAGTAGGTGTCTTTTCACATGTGTTGGAATTTTTTCAGAATAAGACATGTATGGTGAGTTTTTATAGACTATGTATGACTTCCATTTATTTTACTGTTTTACTACATTTCCTTTGTAAAGTTTTTAAACCAGCAAGGTGTAGGATAAAAAACATATATTTTGAAGCCAGATAGAACATGTCCAAATCTTGGTCCTCTCACTCTCTGTGCTAAGACTTAATGTCTCATTCATGTGCTGACAGTGCTGCATTCCTTACCAGGATGTCGTAAGATTAAAATAAAGAATTTCTGGGGTGCTTGGGTGGCTCAGTTAGTTAGATGTCTGCTTCAGCTTGGGTCGTGATCCCAGGGTTCTGGGATGGAGCCCCACATTTGGCTCCCTGCTCACTGGGGAGCCTGCTTCTCCCTCTCCTCCCCACTTGTGTGCTCTCTCTTGTTATCTCTGTCTCTCTCTCAAATAATTAAAAATCTTTTTAAAAAATGATGCTTAAATGCCATGCCTTGGAATATAACAAATGTTTACTAAGGCATTGCTATCATCATAGTTATTATTATATATGGCTTCCAGAAAATCATGGTTCAATAATGTGTATGTAGAGTGAGGCGAAAAAAGGATGTTTCAACAACTGCTGGGTCATTGCCACTTGGTTCTTTGTTGATTACTTAGGCATTTTCACATCTGCTATGTCATATCTTTCAACTACTTATCAAACATAGTTAAGAATAAGTGATATGCCTGTGCTCACACAACTAGTAAAGCAGTAGAGGCAGGAATTAACCAAGACTTCTCCAGTCTAGAGACTGAACGTGAATGAATATCACTCAATGCACCATGACATGGTTTCATACAATTCACAGGGCCAAATTAGCAGCCAAGAGTTGTCTGACTGCTACAGTTTGCACAGACAATAAATAATTGATATAAACCTAATTTAAAAATTTTGCAAGAAAAATATATATTACTATAGGTAAAAATAAATGACAAAAGAAGATGACCCATAAATTTCACACTTATTTTACACAGTAAATATATGAGTTTTCTTTATTTTTTATAAAGATTTTATTTATTTGTCTGAGAGAGAGAGATAGAAAGAGAGCACAAGCAGGGGGAGTGGCAGGCAGAGGAAGGAGCAGGCTCCCTGCTGAACAAGGAGCCCAATATGGGACTCGATCCCACGACCCTGGGATCATGACCTGATCCAAAGGTAGACATTTAACCAACTGACCCACCTAGGCATCCCTATGAGTTTTATTTTAAAAAAATCTTAAATTTGGTGTGTGCTAAGAAGCAGTATGGCATAATAATATTTGTCAGTGTAGATTCTGAAGCCAAACTGATGAGTGAACATCCTGACTGTGGCTTACCAGCTTGGCCAATTTTCTTGGGATCTCTGTGCTTCAGTTTCTTCACCTATGAAATAGAGCTAATAATAGTACCTACCTGACAGGTGGTGGGGAGAATTAAACTAATTATGTTATCCTTAGACATTATTTAAGCAAGTTCTGGCCCATCATGAGACCCCAATTAATGCTAACAGTGGTTGTAATGGGAATATTATCAAAATGTTTTGGGGGACGCCTGGGTGGCTCGGTTGGTTAAGCAGCTGCCTTCGGCTCGGGTCATGATCCTAGGGTCCTGGGGTCGAGTCCCGCGTCGGGCTCTCTGCTCAGCGGGGAGCCTGCTTCTCCCTCTCTCCCTCTCTGCCTGCCTCTCTGCCTACTTGTGATCTCGCTCTCTGACAGATAAATGAATAAAATCTTTGAAAAAAAAATGTTTTGGATACACAAAAGAGGGAATATTTTTTTTCTTCCTAAGACAGTCAAGAAAAGCTTTTCTCCTGCTGAATATGCTTCCTTCACCTTTTCTCTGTCTGTCCACTCCATTGGTTCCTCAAAATCCACCCAGATGTCATGTTCTTCTGTCAACCCCTCTGATCACCTTGCTTCTTTATCAGAAGAAATCTCTCTATTTATGCTACTTCTAGTTTCTGTATCTTACCACCATCTGTTGAATTGTTCTTATTTGCTTTACCTTTCATTCTCAACTTTGGTAAAAATGCTACTTTGCACGGAGTATTGAAGATTATGCTTTGAATATGCTAGAAACTTAGAGTATAATAAATGTAAAGAAAAAATACAGAGGAAAAGTGACAAAAAATTACCTGGGGACTTACCCTACTAACTATTAAAGCATGTTTTACTACAAAAAATCAAACTAGATGATGTCCAAGTAGATAGACAGATGGATTTAAGAAAGAAAAAATATACAAAGGAAGAAAGGATTTTTTTTTTCAATAAATGGTGTTAAGAAAACTGGATTATCATTTCAGAAAAAAATTGAGCAGAATTTCACATCACAACTTAAAGTAAAATAAATCTCATATGAATTTAAGATTGTAATGTTTTTATTGAAAAACAAAATGTATGTAAAGATATTATTAGAAGCTTGGGAACAAATTTTTTCTAAGTTTACAACAAAGGCAGAACTATATTTGAATTTACAATTGATGGAATAATACATATAATTTCTATATAGAAAAAATGCTGCAAAGATAAAAAACTATTAAATATGTGAGCTGGAAAAAAATATTTGCAATAAATACAATAAAATGAGCATTAATAACCTTGACTTACAATAAACTCTTTAAAATAAATTTTAAAAAGATAAATTCATATAAATGAAATCAACATATGATATAACTAGATAGTTCTTAAAAGAATATATATTAATCACTAATAAAGATATTTAATCAAAAGGGTAATCAAATATATAAAATTTATCCCTATTGAGATTTAATTTAAAAGAATCTAATTGAGTATCTTGTTTTTTTAAGAAACAGAGTAAAATCCATCTTCGGTATGAATATGGCCAAATACATCATCCATAAATTATAAATTGGGATGTGAATTGATACACATTTTTAGAGAGTAATTTGACAATAGTTTACCTAACAAAAATCTACAAAAGTGTTCATTCACATTGAGGCATCATTTCCACTTCTAGAACTTATACTAAGGAAATAATCATATTTGTGTGAAAATATGAATTTACAAAGACTACAGTACAGCAGTCTTATGATACTGTTATCCATAAGCAACTTTAGAATAAATTCTAGAGTACTCATATATTTGTTGGTTATAAGCCGTTAAAAGTCGTTAAGTTCTGTGTTTATTGACATATAGATGAACAAAATGTATTATCAAGTATAAAAGCTGTTTTAAAAATATAACATTTATTATGATCGAATATTAGTAAAAAATGTATATGTTGGGTAGAAGGAGGGAGTTCATATAGAAGTTTGAAAAGGTACATAAAGATTATGTCTTAGGGTGGGTGCCTGGGTGGCTCAGTGGGTTAAAGCCTCTGCCTTTAGCTCAGGTCATGATATCAGGGTCCTGGAATTGAGCCCCGCATTGGGCTCTCCGCTCAGTGGGGAGCCTGCTTCCCTCTCTCTCTGCCTGCGTCTCTGCCTACTTGTGATCTCGCTCTCTGTCAAATAAATAAATAAAATCTTTAAAAAAAAAAAAAGATTATGTCTTAGGGTGGTATCATAAGTGATTTTCATCTTCTCTTTATGTATAAGACCTTGTTATCCAGAATAAATTCATAGTACATTTATAATTGGAACATGTCCTTAATGTGAAAAGTGGAAAATATTGCCCAATGACCAAATGGATTGAAAACACACACACACACACACACTCACACACACATCTGTAGTTTCCAATGGCATTGACTAAATACTTGAAAGTGGTCATTTAAAGGCCTCCCTCTGTGTAATTAGAAACACAGCTGCCCAGCCTTGCACAGAAATAATACTAGACTCCAGATCATGTTGTCCTATTTTTATTTCTCTTCTTAATTTTCCAGTGTCTAAAAAAACAAAGCACCATGAATTATTAGTCCATGAAAAAATTACCAAGGGAAAAAGACAATTTTTAAAACCTTCGCTTTTTATAAATAATTTACTTTGTTTTAGAACTTCAATGTTCAAAACACCCATGATTTACAGTTTAGAACGCCAGATCTATTTCCTATGGAGTGCCAGATACATTTTGCAGATGTGTTGTTTATGAGGCCAGATTATTTATCACAGGTGTCAGGGTTTTCTTCCTCTTTAAAATTCTCTAATTAGCCCAAGAGGAAAGAGGAAACCTGTTTAGTTCATTTTAGAAACAGGATACAGAGGCAACATAAGCCGCTCAGTTTCAAGATCGATGTGCTGGAAGCTACCAACAGTTGACATGTAATGTGAACATGTATGGTATAAGCAAATAACAGTAGAGATCTAGTTGCTATTGAGACAACATCTTTACATTTCTTTATACTATTCATTAGTACTAACTGCCCTTTTAATATTTCCATCATGTCTCTTCTCTATTTCTTTGCTGACAGACAACTTTCTGTTCTTTATTAGGAATTTTCCTTTGGATAGTGATGTTGATTTTGTTACCGCCGCTAATAATGACAACCACCCCCACTAAAAAATATTGTGATATTTATTAAATACTTAGAGGAAACATAGCAACTGTACTATAATTATTTCCATTTTATAGATAAGGACACTTACTAACAAAAAAATGTGTAGGTAATAATTAGTGGAGATGGAAATCAAGCCCAAGTTTGTCTAATCCTGATTTAATCATGGTGTGATCCTCTTGTCTTTGCCAATGCATTCTGGAATGGAGGAGATACATTTATTTTAAGCAAAAATATAATGTAAATGTAAAATACCTTTTGGTACCATCCAGTGTATTCTTGGTTCTACAGTCCCATTTTCTTCCAGGTGTTCTTCAAGATGTCTCATGAATCCTTATACACCTGCACATATGAGGAGTAGAGAAAAATAACACAAAAGGTGACAGGTGCACTAAATACATAAAACACCAATCTTGAAATAAATGAAAATGGTGACCAGGTACTATAGAGCTTGGTAATTTATATCTTAGGTCTTCCCTCAGGGTATATCATTCTCAAACATGCTTGGTTTTACCTCTGTCCCACAGTCTATTAGGAGAAGTTAACAACACACACACATACACACACTTACAAGTACTCAATATACATACACGAGTCTTTGTTTAATTTAAAAAATACTGTGTACTTGAACATGAATTGGTTAACTTTCTTTTCTGCATATATGTAATGTATTTTTCAAGCTTCAGCAAGAGATTTTTATTTGAGCCCTTGAAGGGGTTTCAGAGCCCTAAGAAGCACCAGATATTTATGCAGAATTTTGTGTTATAAGTAGATAGGTAAGGTTTTTTTCTTTGCAAAGTTCTTCCTTCCTTCCTTCCTTTCTTCCTTCTTTCCTTCCTCCCTCCCTCCCTTTCTTTCCTTCTTTCTTCCTTCCTTCCTTCCTTCCTTTATCTCTCTCTTTCTTTCTTCTTTCCTTTCTTTCTTCCTTTCTTTCTTTTGAGAGAAAGAAGAGAGAGGAGGGAGAAGGGGCAGAGGGAGAGGGAGAGAGAGAATCTTAAGCAGACTCCATGCTCAGCGTGGAGCCTGATGTTGAGCTTGATCTCAGGAGTCTGAGATCATGACATGAGCCCAAATCAAATCAGCTTATGACTGAGTGACCCAGGCACCCCTGCAACATTATTTCTAATACTTTTTGCCAGTGTTAGCTTCACCGACATTGTTTATGTTTGTCCTTCCTCAGGTTATGGCCCCACATAATTCAGTAATAAGAGATAATGCCTTTTGATCATTTTTTGCTTTTTCTTAATATGGAAATTATGTTATGCTGTCTTCTTTTTTTCTCTTCTCTGCCATTCTTTCTTCACTCCTTTCCTTTAGCAGATAATAGTGAATTTATATCCGTAAAAGTTAACTATAAGAAATGAGACAGATTTTTATGCATGCATTCTGGAATGGTATTGTTGCCAGAATACGTCAAAATTTGTGCTTGATTTTAGAATTACATTGAAATAAATATCTTTTCCTTTCACGTGCCAAAGTGCTGTTTGTGTCCTGGGGTGTATGGAATTTAGGATGGCCTGCTGTTCACACCCTGTGTTGCTAGGACCTATGACTTGCTTCTCACAAATAAAATGAGGCAAAGATGCTGAAATGGGATGGGATGCTGTCACTCCTGAGATTTGTGATTGTCACTATGAGTGTGTGCATGTGTATCCACATGTATCTGTCTTCCTACCTCACGTGTGGAAGACTTTTTGGCTTTTCTGCCTTCTTGATTTGCAGAAGTAACTACCATCCTGTGAAGTGCCTAGAGAGAGGTGTTGAGAAACTGCAACTCCAGGATTTGAGAGCAGTTTTCAGCCAATAGCCAGCAAAAAACAGGAAGCTCAGCCCTATAGCTACAAAGAGATGAATTCTGCCAACAAGCTGAGGGAGTTTGGAAGAGGATCTTTTCTCATTGATGCCTCTGATGAGGCCCCAGCCCGGCAGACACCTTGATTGCTGCCTTGTGAAAACCTGAGCAGAGCACCCAATTAAGCCATGCCTGGACTCCTGACTGACCCATGGAACTGGAGATAATAAATGTGTGTTCTTTTAAATTAACTGAGTTCGGGGTCATTTGTTACACAGCATTAGAAACCAATACAAGCCCTGAATGTCAATTTGCATTTTACCTATTCATGTGTGCAAATGATGGCTCACATAATTCCAGTGGAAAACCTGCAGGATAAAAGGGAGTTTACTTTACCAGAGTGATTTTCTTAATCATTGACTTGAATTTATGATGAGTTTTATTTTGAGCCAAGGAAAACTAGTTTGAATTTTTTAAATAGGGAGAGTGATACCTTTTTATAACTTGGTTTATGAATCATTAATTATACTTCTTCATTTCATCTTATGATAGGGCCTCAAACATTTTTAAGGCCGCCTCAAAAGTGTTTTATAAGCTATACTGTGTGAAAAGTCTACTATTTATGAGCTTTGGGAAAAACGGAAACACTTCTCTCTAGTTTTTAAAGACACCAATTTTGATCAAATAATCTCTATATGAAGTTATATATGGGATGAATATATTTTAATGTTTTATAGTATGAAATGAAAGAATAGCTATAATTTGTGAATCAATTCATTCAGGGGTAGGATTCATAACTCTTTTATATTTAAAAAAATATAGGAAGAACTTTGTTCCTTGGGAATGCTATTTGAACAACTTTCGCGATCCTGGGTTTCTCTTAGGGCACCCACGTTGTAGATATCACAGAGACTTTAAAGGTGTTTTGGGGGGGATTGGTGGGGAGGGAGGGTTAAGGGGGCCATGTGCTGAGTGAAGACAAAGAAATTAAATGACCAAGACGGAAAGACTTGAAATAGATACATATGTAAGCATTCTTGCTTTCATCCCTCTGGCTTCTGGAGAAGTTCCCCTAGTTTTTTCCAAAAATTATCCTTTTGCCCAGGATCTGGTTTCTAGAACTTCCCATGTATTCAGCTGTCTTGATCTACCACTTAACTTTCCCTTCCCTGGATCCTCAGCACTTTTTGTTTGGTTGGTTGGTTGGTTTTTATGTAGTTCTTTACTTTCAGCATTTACTATGGCTTCTCCATAGGCTTTCATCTTCCAAGAATGCTCTTCCCGTTCCGCCCCCATCTCCTTCTCTAGCTACTATCCTATCTACATACTTCCAGTTTCAGTTGAAGTTCCCCTTATTTCCTGGTTGAATTGTTCCTTAAACTCTCTTCCAGTTTTCTCCACTCTCCAATCATGTTCCGCCTTGCTAAAAGAGTGATCGAACACGAAAAGGGGAGTTCAGTTCAGTGGCTCCCCTTCACCTTCACGCTACAAACAATGCCCGCGCATGTCCTGTAGAGTCCTTTGTGCTCCATCCTGTCCATTCCGCAGCTCTTTCTCTGCCATTTCCCTCCACACCCTGGCAGCTTGTTTTCTGGGCATCTGTGTACTTATCTCGCTTATCAAACTATCTGCTCCGTGGGAGTAGGATCTGACCCCTAATCAGACAAGGGTCATTAAGACAATGAATGACTCAAATTCTGAATCTAACATTGGCCTGGTAAGAAAAGGTCCATATGGCTTATGCAGCAGTGATTCTGAGTAAGATCATGACACGGATGTAGACTTTTTGCAAAGTAACCGCTCTAAGACTTTCAGCAATACACATGCTTGTTCTGTAGAATCAATACCGTCAAATCTGTCTTTGGGTCATATTTCTGTCACCTTTAATGCACAGCAAGGCTACACACCTATTCTCAGAACTGTTCTCTTTCTCATGACCGTGCCCCTCCTTGGGCCCTGGGAGCCCCGAAGGTCTATGAGAAATGTTCCTTTTTCACACTTTCAGTTTCTCTTCTAGTTAGAGAGGACATGAATAAATAATATTTGCACTCAGAGAAAGACTGTCTTGGGTCTCAGCTAAATAACTCAGGATGTAGATCAGGCATGCCTGCCTGAAAAGCTGACTACCGTGACCTAAGAAACTCAGTGCATCTGTGGACTCCACAGTTTGACAAAACAGACTCTTGTGGCAGCTGCTTTTCGTTACATACTGCCATCTGAAGTTTACTTTTTGTTTTTATTCCCTCAGGATCAAAATCTTCTGTTAGCCTTGAACATCCAGAATTTCATAATCTGGAAGGGTTAGACTTTGAACACGAGCACAGCAATCAGTTCCACAAGTACTAGAACCAGGTGTGCTCACAAAGCTTCTGAAGCCACAGTGCTTGACCTTGGGTCATTGTGGAGTGATCCTGCTGGAAGATACCCTACAGATGGGATAAACATACAGCCTATATTTTCTAGGGCAGTTTTCAAAGGGCTAGATCTGTTGTGACTATAATTAGTATTTTTTAGAAAGTCAGATCCTTGTCCTTAGAGACCTGGCTATCATTATAATAATAGTAGCTATCCTTGAGAATATTTTCCACTGTTTGGGGGCAGTGTTTAAGAGCATGAGCTAAGAATCAAACTAACTGGGTCCAATTCTTGGAACTCCTATTAACAGCTATGCTAGCTAGAACAAGGACAAGACACTAAGTTTCTCTGAATTTTGCTTCCCTCACTGTAAAATGGGAATGAAAGTGTATCTACATCATAAAGTTATTGTGAGAAATAAATAAATAAATAAATAAATAAATAAATAAATAAATAAATGCATATAAACCATTCAGCACCAAGGTATATATGTTAGCTGTTTTGATTACTATTAAAATTTTTATAGATGAAGGAACTAAAGCATAGGAAGTCTAAATAAGTTGCTTGAGATCGATAGCCAGTAAAAAGTTAGAAATAGGATTTGGATCCAGGTCTCCTTAGCACCACTTTGCCACATTGTTTTAAACTGAAACATCTCATCACATACCCAACCATAGGCTTCACAGTTCCTTGCTGTGGGAAACTCAGGTTCAGGTTCATTACACCTCCTTCCTTATCCTATGAGAAGCCAGGGGTAGGGTGGGAAGGGTTGCATGGAAATGATCTAGAAAATGCAAACCCATCATTCTTTCCTTTGTTTCTTATGACTGAGCCTCAGTTGGTTAGTGACAGAGGTAGAGGACACGCTATTCACTGGGGTGGCTGCAGGGGTACTAATAAAAATATTTAGTAATTGATTCAGGATGGAGAACAAACAATCAGAATGGGCACTGTGGCTATTCCCAGATCAAGATCCTGAAGGCCCCCAGCTGTGTGAGGGTTGTGTCTTTTAGTTGCTAGCTTGTGGGGAGATCTGTGGGCTGGCTTGGGGCAGAGACTCTTCCAGCCCACAGGAAATATTCCAATGTTTTAGGTCGGGTACAACCATGTAGTAGCATGCCAACCGAAGGTCAGCCCCGGAGGTATGCGCCTTTCATCCTGGTTATTGGTTTGGCTTCCAATCCCGGATACTCTAGTGCTTTAATTCAACGGTGAGTTTTAAAATGAGTTATATTCAGTTTCTTGGCAAGTGAGGACTACTTCAAATCCAGAGGCAAGTCTGATTCAGTGACCTTAAGTCTTTAATGCTATCGTACGTACTACTCCAACCTCAGGATAATAAAAATCAACACCTTTGGCTGATAGTTGAAAAAACTGAGACCTACATGGCTGTCAGTAACAGAGTCAGAACTTGAACTCAGAACTCACTTTTCATCCGGAGCCTTCTCATCACATCACATTTGTCTCTCTAATCAACACCAAAAATGATATTAGTCTTCCCCTCGAAAATCTTGCCCCCTCATTGTTTGAGCTCCCTGGTTGGAAAGACTCTGATAAGGAAGGGCCTCGTGCATTTGAATCCCATCCAGCATACGCAGCGAGCAAATAGTAACACAAGCAGTGACTCAGTACTCCTGAGAGCTTCTCACACACAGCAGGATGCTCTTTTCTGCATTTGCTAAGTTTTAGCAGGGTTTGTTTTTAACACAAAAGGAAATTCCTTTTCAATCCAGTCTCTCAAGCTATTCTTGAACTAACTACACTTGCTCAGACCTATCTAAAGATATTTTTTACATTTCTGTGTGATTTCGATAATGTGTGATATTTTCAAAACTCAGAACTTATCACAACTACCATCACAACGAGATGAGCAACCAGCATATTTGTGGACCCTATTAGCTTAGTTAAATACATGCTCCATGAAACGGTATTCGCTGGGTCGCTTGTTGTCTCCCTCTCAGCAAAGGGAGACAAACGAGAGATGAAGAGGCTATACTTAAGCAAATGGTCTGGAAAAGTATCAGCATGGAGCAAACTTGGCTCCAAGTTTGTTTATTCTTTCCTGACTTGTTCTACAGGAATTTTAATTAGGTTTCATTTTTCTTTTTCCAATTTCCTGTTTTCTAATTGCCACCATAGGTTCCCCAGGAACGAAATGACTTGTGACAAGTCAGGCCACTAGAAACAACATTGAAATGGTCCACGAGTCCCTTTGAAAACAAATCTACATTCGAGACTCTGGACAACCGTATAGGATTTCCATAAAGAAGAGAGTTCTTAATGTTTTCCCACCTATTTATTTTATAGATTTCCTAAAGTATATCATTATTCAAGAGTCTGCATTTTGCTAAATTCCTCCTCTCACTCAGGTTTAAGTTGAATTCATATTTCTCTAGCAGGCCATGTGTCATAGTAACTAAAACAATACAATTTTAATTTATTTCTTTATGTATCTACTTAGTCTGTATCTCAGTTTCCTGTAGGGTAATCCTTGTATCAACATCATAGGTTTATTGTGAGTTTTAAATAAGATTTAAACAAATCACTTAGAAAATAGGCTGCACTCTTTTGTTACTAATAAAATTTACTTTTTAAAATAGATTTTAGGTGTGGTCTATGAAAAGAAGGAAAGATACTCTTAGGCATCCCTCCAACTGATGGCAGAGATCTCTTCACTTATCTTGGGTCTCTGATTCTAGAATAAACCCGGAGATGCCCAGCTTGGAGGGCATACATTGTTCCATTTTATTCTTATTAACTCAAGGCTTCTCCAGGAGTCATCCATAACTGTTATGGAATTATCTGGGCATAGATCACAGGAATTTGGATATTAAGCTCCCTGGTGATTCTTTTGCTTTTTAATTTATGAGGATAACTATTTAAAAACTTATTCTACTTTACCATCGGATTGCAACTTCCTCCTATTTTATACCATTATCTCTCTTTTCAAAACTCCAAAATCCCTCTTCTCCTTTCCTCATCTTCCTAGCACCTAATTTATTAGCCTACCTGCATTGGTGTGCATATGCTCTGTCTTCTTTCTGTTACTTAGAATGGACGGTTTCTGTTCTTACCCCAACTATGCCACAAGTGACCTGGAAACAAGTCATCTTGCTGAAGGACTTTTGTCCTCCAATTATTCCTTCTATCTTCCACATCATTAATTTTTCCTTCTCCCCTGGATCATTCCCATCAAGATTCAAACATGCTATGACATGTCACATTTAAAAAACACATTTAAAAAACAAAACCAGCAAACAACAAGAAATAACTTTCCTAAACATCACATTTTGTATATTCCCATGCACCTTCTTTCCCTTTTATCCTCTGTACTTTGTAGCACAATTCCTTCCAAGAGTTGCCCATGCTGTTTCCACCTTCTTCACCATTTATTCTAACAGGCTTTCTCCCCACCATTATACTTAAATTCCACTGGTCATCATTATCAAGGACCTCCATGGTGACAAAGGCAGTTTCTCACAGTGACAAAAGTTCCATTCTTGTCTATCGATTCTCTTAGCACAATCTGTAAGGCAGTTGATTGTCTCCTCTTTCTTGAAATATTTTTCTCCTTCAGTTTCTGACTATCACTGTCTCCTGGCTTCCCTCCACTGTCATAAACCATTCCTTCTCCCTCTCCTTTGCTGATCCCTCTACTAGTTCTGACCATTAAATCCTGCAGTGCTGAGATTATTCCAATTATATTCACTCTTTGGGTGATCTTGTCCAATCTCATGATTTTTAAGACCATCTGTGTCCTGACAACTCCTAAACTCATTTCTCCAGCTCCCAACATTACCCTGAGCTCCAGACTACTGCATCTAACCTTCTCAACATCTCCACTTGGGTGGATAACAGGTATCACAAACTTAAGACATCCAGAATTTAATTATTACATAGTAGGTAAAATGTCCACCAAGATGTCTGGTGTGTAGTAGGTACTCATTAAAATACGTTTTCTCTGTGAAAGTATATTTATTTTAGGAAAAAAATCATGCAAGGACAAAACAATAGAAATAAAAACATGGTTCTTGATTTTTACCTCCTTCACTCTCCCTTAATTGTTCTTTTCTCATTAGATGGCACTATCTTCAGCACAGGTTAGAAACACAAGAGTTGTCTTTATTATCATTTTTATCTCAAACTCTACTTCCTGTTTATTAGTAATTCTTATAACTTTATATTCTGACTATACCTTGAATCTTAATGTTCTTCCCTGCCTCCACCACAAACTCTTTGGTTCAAGGTGCCATCTTCTTTTTTTCTGGACATTGACAATCACCACCTATAGAGTTTCCTAACTTCTCTTGTCTCATCTAGTGTCTTTTCTCATCGAGTAGCTAAAGTGATCTTTTAAAAATGTAAATCAGATAACTTCATTCTTCTCAAATCCTCCAGTGGCTTCCCATCACACTCCCGTCTGCCCCTGCCCCCCCCCCCCCGCAAAATCCAAAGTTCTCAGCACCACTGTAAATGCCCTAGCATGGCTAACTCCATTTTCCCTCTGCTTCTCCAGCCACCAATCTTCCACTTTCTGCCACACGCATGCTCAGCCACACAGGCCTTCCTGCTATTTCCTGACAGTGCTAAATTTATTTCTATCTCATATCCTCTGTATCTGCCATTTCCTATGGCATTGAACTCTGTCCTTAAATAGCTCCATATTTTTTTATCCTAATTCTATTACATTCCTCTCAAATACAACCTCCTAAGAAAAATCTTTCTCATATACCTTTGCTAAAATATCACACTCCTTCACTATTTGTATTTTACCCCTGTATTGCTTTATACCACTTATCATTACCTTGCATTGTATTGTATGTTGATGTTTGTATGTTTATCATCTGTTACCCACTAGTCTGTAAATTCCACAGTGCCAAGGGGTTGGTCTGTTTTGTTCACTGCTACATCCCCCAGGAATAGTCCTGGATATAGTAAGTACTAATTTAATATTTGTTGTATAAATGAATAAATAGGCTCCTCAAACATACCAGTTTGCCAGGACCTCAGTATTATAGCAATTAGCATTATTTTTAAGCGGAACAAATTTCTGAGCCTTATACTCAGTGACTTATTCAAAGTTACAGGACAATGGTCCAGCTTAATCCAAATGACCTTCACTCTACATATTAATTCATATTTATGGCCTTATCAACTAGTATGCTTATTTTCAAAATAAACATGGAACCATTCATTTTGAAATATTTTCCAAACAGAAATGTTTCTTAGGATTTGTGGCTTATGTAAATGTTTAATTCTCAGCTGACAAGCTGTCTGGTTTATTTTCAAAATATTCTCTACTATTCCTAATAAAGACTAATAGAAAGCTCAAAGTCTTCCCTAACAATGCCATGCAATGTAGATATGTGTATCTTAAATAAGTTATGTCCACAAAATATACTAGCACTTAAGATATGCATAAGAAGGGGCTAATATAATGCACCTAATGCTTTATTTTATTGAACGAATAGACACAGCCTCAATCCCTGCCATGCCTGGACTTCATGAGGAGTCAAGTCAATTGAATATTATTAGTCAGATTAGGTTTTGAAACTTCTTGAATACTACTCACATTTAAAGAGGTTTTAAGATATGAAGTTTTTCAAATAAGGCACAGGTTTTGTAAATTTTTTTAGATGATTCTAGAATTAAATTTATAAAAATATGACAACATTTGTCTTCTCTTACCCAGAATTTCAGGGTGAAAAGTAAAACAGAAGATGGAAGCAGGTGTGTCCCTTTGAGGGAAACAGAACTGCTGGTTCATAAAATAGAAACCTCTAGCCTATCAAAAACTTTGGTAAAATGGGAAGATATCTGGAAAAACATAAAGGTTAGGATTTGTGGCTTATGTAAATGTTTAATTCTCAGCTGACACGCTGTCTGGTTTATTTTCAAAATATTCTCTACTATTCCTAATAAAGACTAATAGAAAGCTCAAAGTGGGTGGAAGATGGATTAAATAAGTGATGGGGATAAAGGATCGTACTTGTGATAAGCACTGAATGTTGTGTGGAAGTGTTGAATCACTGTATTGTTCACCTGAAACTAATATTACACTGTATGTTAACTAACTGGAATTTAAATAAAAACTTAAAAAAAAAAAGAACTCATTTTTAAAAGCTCTTGTTCCCATACTTTTTGGGAAGGGTGATAAGTGGTAGTTTGGGATCAGTATTTCTATTTATTTAATTAACATAGTGTTATATTAGTTTCAGGTGTGCAATATAATTATTTCACCATTCTATACAATACTAAGTGCTCATCACAATAAGCATACCCTCTTAATCCCCTTTATCTATTTCACCCACTCCTGCACCCACTTCCCCTCTGGCAACTACCAGTTTGTTCTCAGTAGTTAAGAGCCCATTTTTTTGGTTTTTTGGTTTGTTTTTTTGGTTTGTTCATCTGTTTTGCTCCCACATATTAGTGAAATCATATGGTATTTGTCTTTCTCTGACTGACTTATTTCACTTAGTATTATATGCTCTAGCTACATCCATGTTGTTACAAATGACAAGATTTCATTCTTTTTTGTCTGAGTAATATATATATATATATGTAATCACTTATATATGTATATCACATATATATCATATATCACCTCTCTCTATTATATATATATATAGATAGATAGATATATCTATCTATCTATCTATATATATCACTTCTTTATCCATTCATCTATCAATAGATACTTGGGCTGCTTCCATAATTTGGCTATTGTAAATAATGCTGTAATAAACATAAGGATGTATCTATCTTTTCAAATTCATGTTTTCATTTTCTTTGGGTAAATACCAAGTAGTGGAATTACTGGATCATATGGTAGTTCTGTATTCTGTATTTAATTTTTTGTTTTAGAGAGAGAGTATGAGCAGGGGCAAGAGGGGCAGAGAGAGAGGGAGAGAGAGACTCTTAAGCAGGCTCCATGCTCAGTGCAGAACCCAATGCAGGGCTTAAATTCATGAGCCAGAGACCATGACCTTAGCCAAAATCAAGATTCAGATGCTTGACCAACTGAGACACCTAGGTGCCCTTATATTTAATTTTTTGTAAAGCATCCATACTGTTTTCCACAGTGACTACACAAGCTTGTATTCCTGCCAACAGTGCACAAGGGTTCCTTTTTCTCCACAACCTCATCAACATTTGCTCTTTCTTGTGTTTTTTATTTTAGCCATTCTGACAGGTGTGAAGTGATATGTCATTGTGGTTTTGATTTCCATTTCTCCGGTGGTCAGTGATGTTGAGCATCTTTTCATCTGCCTATTGAACATCTGGATGTCTTCTTTGGAAAAATGTCTATTCATGTTTTCTCCCCATTTTTAACTGGATTATTTATTTTTTTTGGTGTTGAGTTATAGAAGTTCTTTTTATATTTTGGATATTAACCCCTTATCAGTTATGTCATTTGCAAATATCTTCTCCTATTCAGTTGGTTGTCTTTTTGTTTTGTTGTTTCCTTCATTGTGTGAAAGCTTTTTATTTTGATGTAGTCCCACCAAAGTTTCTTTTGTGTGTCCCTTGCCAAAGAGACCATCTTTTTGCCAAATGGACCAAAAGTCCCATCAAAGTTTTTTTGTATGTCCCTTGCCAAAGGAGACATCTAGAAACAAGACAAGAAAAAAAATAATTAAATGGTAAATGTTTTGGAAGAGAAATACACACGAAGGTTATTTGTAGATAACGTGACCATTTGCATATAAAACTCAAAAAATTAATTGACAAATTACTAGAATTAATAAAAAATTTTAGCAAGGCTGCTGAAGAGTAAATAATCTGAGGAAATCAATAGGGTTTCTTTACTAAGGACATGGAAAAAACAAAATGCTAATAAAAAAGTGTAAAAAAAAAGAGTGTAAAAATCTATGATGTATCTAGAATTTAGTAAGAGGGCAAAATGGCTTTTTAAAGATCATTTTAAAATTTAATTAAATATTATAAAAGAGAAATATCTAAATAAAGGGAGAGAAATACTGTCTTTGTCAACCAAATAATACAACATTGTAGAGAGATTAATTCTCCTAATTAAATAAACAAATTCAAAGCAAGTCTACTCAAAATTAAGCAGATCTTCTGAAGGCATACTTGAAAACTGATTCTAAACTGTATAGGAAAGGGACTCTTGGGTAGCTCAGTCGGTTGAGCAGCAGGCTCCTAATTTTGGCACAGGTTGTGATCTCAGGGTTGTGGGATCAAGCCTGGTATAGGGTTCTGTGCTCAGTGGGGAGTCTGTTTGATAGATTCTTTCTCCTTCTCCCTTGGCCCCTCCCCCCACTCTCTCTCTCTAAAATAAACCTTAAAAAAATGTATAGGAAAGATAAAGTTTCATGAATAACAATGGCTACTAAAACAGTAAATAAGAAGTTGAAGACTAACCAATTATTAACATAAACTATAAAAATGTAAAAATAAAAAGCATGCTAATATGTTTATAGGTAAATGGATTAGTGAAATAAAACAAAGAATAATGAATATACACACAGAGAGATAACATATGCATATATATTTTTGTATGATACAGGAGGCATAAAAAATCACTGGGAAATTATACTTTTTTACTTCCATATTTTTGGGAAAAAAAGACTCACTATGTAAAGAAAACTGAAGTTGGATCCCCACTTCACACATGGTACAATATAAACTACAAGTAAATGAAAAACTAAACTTTAAAAATAAATCTACAAAACCAGTAACCAATAGAAGAACATGTAGGAAAATATATTTGTAAAGTTCACGTGGGAAATATTACTAAACAACACTTCAAAAAAGTACAAACTTTACAGAGGACTGTGGATTGATTTGACTAAATCAAAATTTAACTTCTCTTTAACAGAGGACCCTACAGAGTTAGCAGATGAATGGTATACTGAAAAGAGAATATTTATAGTATAAAATCAAGTAGAAAAAGGTAAAAATCACAAAGAAAATAAACGATGTGAATACACAAATCAGAAAGGGGAAAGCAAACTCAACGTAAGTTTATGATGCGGTATTCAAATTTATAGTAATCATCCACCATTTAACAAAAATATAAAATTGGTTTGGGCCAAGTGTTTTTGCAATTGTGAGGAATCGTCATGCACTGCTAGTGAATGGTTCATCACTTGCAGCCTTTCCGGATAGTAATTTGGCATGGTTTAGTAAAATAAGTTATGGTGTGTCTCACAAACAAATATTCTTACTCTTATATGTATATGTTAGAGAAGTTCTCCTCCAGTTTCAAAGGAGGACAGGTATGAGGGAGTTCATCAGAGCCTTGTTCAGGGAAATAGGACTTTGTGACCTGGATGTCCATTACTGTGAGTATGGATAAGGAAAATGCAGTGGATACTTACATAAAATGCCAGCTTACTCTGCCTTTAGAAGTAATGAACTAGACTAATAACCACAAGGACAAATTTATGGCGAAAATATGTCCTGAGTCTAAAAAAAAAAAAAAAAAGGAGAACTGAAACAAGATCTGGAAGCTAATAGTTTTTATACAAATAAAACATAAATACACATAAAATAATGCTATCTTTCTTTCAAGGGTATATACATACCGAAGACCACATTGAACATTTTAGAATGGGTTCAACCCGGAAGGCAGGGGAGGTGGGGAAATTACAGTGGGGTGGGATAAAGTAGAGCATAATAATAAAATGAATACAATTAAATAAAATTTAAAAAGTCTTACTGGGATAATTATCATGTGCAATGAGTGAAGAGCCTGTGTTATGCATTTCTCGGTACCTGCTGTCCAAGAAATAAAATTGTCTGAGAAACCTACTAGGACATTTTGCCCAGAATAATTTAATTGTGAAACTGTGCTCCACTTTTATTCCTTGCCATCAGAATTGTCATCAGTCTCTAAAAGAATTCAGACTTACATTTCTCTTATGCCAAAGAATAAGCCTTTTTTTTCTCCTAAGACATGTGGAACATCCGTTAATAGAAGTGGAGGATATACTTGAGAGAACTCAATAAATGTCTGGTGAAATACTGACAAAACCAATCTTCACATGAGATGTATCATTTCTTCCCAAATGTTGCACTTTCAGAGATGTTTATTTATTCACATGGCTCAGAAACTCTGGCTCATATAAACTGCAGGATATCCATAGAAGGCTACTTGGTAGACACCAATAAAGATTAGTACACTAGCACTAATGTACTAGTTCTTTATGAATATACATGGCGTGCTTGTGTGCGTGTATGTGTGTGTGTGTGTGTGTATCCTGAACCTTGAAGGTGTGTGGAACAGATGCAGAACAATTCGTAGTAGTCTGCGTATAAACATGAATATACTAAGTAATTTAAAAGACAGCTGAAATATAGAATAGAGAAGTAATTTCTGCGCTCTTTGCAGAGCCCGCACAAAGCCTGCTGTTCCAGAGAATTAATTACTGAGTTCTGTATTACAAGATGAAACATGTGCTAAATTTACAGAAGTCCCCTCTCCAAGTTCTTGAGATGCTAGAAACTGTGGGGAAATTTTCAAGGGAGACCTATGCAGTGGAAAGAAATCTGGACCAAAACTTCGAGGACTTGCCTTAGATTCCCCATGCTGCTTCCTTCTAACTTGAGAAATTACTACTTGAGAAACTACTACTTGAGAAATCTCATAGTATCCCTGAACCTAATTACTTCTATCTATCATGTAGTGCATACATAATTCTTAGTTGTTACAGTATCGCAGTACTCCCAAGGCAAGGCAAATGTGAAGGAGTAAATTTCTGCTGTTACAGTGTAAGGGAAACTGGTAGCAGTCGTGATTGTGTACCCTTCCCTAATCAGGTCACCTCCTGGCTGTGACCATGAAAAAGAAAACAAAAGGTCAAAGTGGAAGAAAATAACTTGGAAAGTACAGCAAAAACAGAGGAGATTCTGGAGAATTCTGCCTTCCTTCAGAAGTTGAGGAGAAATGTTATATCAGCCCAGGAAGAATTTAGCATCAACCTCCAGCGTTCTTTCCAGCGTTAACCTTTGGTCAGATAAAAGCTCTGATGCTGAAGCTCACTTCCAAACTCTGTAAGTTTGGGGTCAGCCACTAGATCAGAGCTGAGAATTTCTCATCTCAAAAGGTGAGTATTAGGGCATGGAAGGAAGAACTGGGTGAAAAATTATAATTTTTCCTTCATACTGGGACACTTCTATCAGTTACAGTTGTATACACCTTAGGGCTATTTCTGTCAACTGGGATATATCATGACAGTAGGTAAAACTCACAGTCATGTTTCCCAAGCTTCATTAGATGATGAGTTAAATCAACTCACAAATGGTAGCAAAGTAGAATTTCTTTCATTCTATTCTCATTAGTATGATTATGAGAATCATGGGAGCTGTAATCCTCTCTGAATTTTGCTCTTTCCCACCTAGTTTATGGAGTCCCCAGAGAGTAACTCCTGTGCTTGTGAATTCATTGTTCTTAGCTAACACTGGATTTTTTTGTCATTTCCTTAGGCAAGCGCAGTAAATGTATAGAATGTAGCAATTTCTACTACCACACGATGGCACAGGCCATTTTCACTTTCCCCAGACATTTTGAGTCCTGATATCTCTGGTTGTCATCCTTGATGTTTCTTGGCTTCTCCTCCATTCCTGCTGGGAGCTCATTGGCTTTATGCTCCCCATTGTGTACATTCATGATATTTCAATCATCCTTTCTTAAGTTTGTTCTTGATTCTCCCTCATCCTCTACAGACTGTGAAGCATTGCATTCAAAGTCACAATTGAAATGTTAGCAGAATCACTTTTACTTTTAACCACAGTTTCTACCCAAGACTTTGGCATGGTTCCTAGAGAAAAGCACTATGTGCATAATATGAGTAGCTATTGCAACCACTATTGCACTAAAACAAATTCCTCCCCTCTATAACTGGGTATCCATCTTTATAATAGTCTGGGTTCCTTATCTCTCTCCTCCAGACTGAGTCTTTGGTAATAATCCTTGGCTCCTTATAAAAATACAAAGAAATGAAGAGGATATTTTCTAAAGATGAAAAGCTTGATTAAAGACAGAACAGCAAGAATAATTGTATCCACACTGTAAGATTCTGGGGCTGCTTGCATTGAAGGATGCTTTTTGGGAGTCATCAAAACCAGAGCTGCCTCAACTAACAGTTACTCGATTCATGCAGGGCCGTGGAGTTGAGGCAGTAGAAGAAGGGAGCTATTGTAGCTTCTGAGAAATTGATAGCCACAGACAGTCCTGTTTGCAGGATGGCTAGGAATGGGTAAAATTTGTAAACAGAGAGCACAACTAGAAATATATGAATAAAACTTATGTGTGAGATGATACAAATTTAGCTTCAAAGTTGGTGGTAGGGACAGCAAAAAGGGATAGGAAGGAGGATGAAAGACATTTTAAAGGAATAACTGACATTGCTAACTCTTCAGGAAAAAAATTAAAAATTAAAAAATAAAAATTCCAAGTCCATTTAATTGAGCTCAACAAATTGAAACTCATAAATCTCCTCTTTAGGGTACTCCTATTCAGGTGATTTTCACTCTGAAGCATCTCATCTCAAAGTTGCTGTCTTACAACTTTCCTGTCATAGGACGAAGACTCACACCCAGATGGATTCTGGCGACTTCCACAGGATCATATTAAGATGCCTGATTTAAGTTCAGAAGTGCTAGGCTTTCCTGGGTCAAAGCTTAAATGTTAGTTCCACTGGTATTTACAGTGTGGCACCAGAAGGTTTGATGTGGATGGTAAAGTAGAAAGCTATCAGTGACTTCTCAATTTTGACTCACAAAAGCCAGAAAATAAAAGTACCATGTGCAAAAATGGAAAGCAGAAGATGACATCAATTCTGAAGGCAAAGTGATGGTATTGATTTCAGATAGGAGGTTTGATTTTGGTGATGTGGCTCTGTGGTAAACTATCCAGGCAGGACTGGAGTTAAATACGTGAGTCACTGGCCTAGGGGTAACAACTGAACCTTTGAAAATAAATACCTTTCTATGAAGGAAAAGGTAATGCAGAGAGGAAGGGAAGGGAAGCCTGAGGTAAATCGCCTCATCACCTATCATAGGCGAGTAAGGACCTGTAGTTTCTGGACACAACATTCGGCCATGAACACAGGCTCTTTTGACCACTAGGCTGTCTCAAAGCTGTCACTTACGAATCGGATCGCTCGTTGCCTGAATTGTCCTGGTCACCCAACTGTTTAATGTCACGTTGGTCAGAATGTACCTTCTCCTTCATGGTTTCCCACTGCATCTGATCCGGTGTTTTCACTGGGAAGCCTGCACTGTGATATTGACTCATGCTTTCCTTTAATGTTTGCCCAGTTACTGCTTTCTAAGGGTTTACTCCAGGAAAAGAGGGGTTATATTCCTTTCTGACTTTTGGAAATAGAAGGAAATCCCATCATTTAGTGAAATAATGTTTATAGTTTCTCTGACTTACTACACATATGTCATCTAGCTTTCCACCTCTGAGTCCTCTGTGAGTGTCTCGGGGAGTGGGGAATGAGAGCATACTTTCGCTGGGAGCCGCCACTTTCTTCAGTAGGTCACAGCAGTTTTTCAAAATGCGAGGTCAGCAAAAGACACACGCTTCGGAGACCACAGCGCATGATGTAATATTTGCAACCACAGTGAAGTTGTGGTTCAAATTCAAAAAATAATTTATTTTGAGGGAAAAATTCCAGACTGGGGCTAAAGTATAGAAAAATAGCTACATAATTTATATGTCATATTTAAGTCTTCTCCCTGTAAGATGAAATCCCCCTCTTTTCCTACTTCTTGCAACAGCAGTTTCCTGGCACCAGTGACAAACGTTGCACTTGAGAGTTCTACTCCTTAGAGAAATGGAGGACTGTCTGCAAGCTCCCGATTAACCTGCCAGCAAACTGAATACGAAGCCGTCATTTAGGGAGAACCAAAACAATCTCCACTCCGGTTTCCAAAGGGTTTGTTCCAAGAGCTGGAGCCTTACTGGCTTAAGAGAAATCAGTTGTGGTTTATGAGAAGGAAGGCAAAGCATGGGCTTTGGAATGACACAATTCTGGAACCTATTCCGAACTTTGTACTGCCTCAGGGTCTTTGCACTGCTATTCCCCATGCCCAACTCACTGTTCTCTTAGCTTAGCTTGTTGCCTAGCTGATGTCTTACTCTTCTTCACATCCCGCCTGTCACTTCTCCAAAGAGGTTTCCTCCTACCCGTCCAGTTAGAGTAACACCTTTCCTAGTGTCCATCTAGTTATCATCACAACCCTAGGCTCTTTACTCCAAAGCATTTTTTTCCCGACCATAACTATTTTGTTTATTTATATGTTTATATATTTTTTTTCGCTTTTCTTTCCCTCTAAGAGACAAGTTACCTCAGGCAGAACCATAAGCACATCTGTTTTATTTTTGAGAAGCAGAGCAGATAGTGTCATGGCTCTCAAACTTTTTGGTCTCGGGATCCCTTTAAACCCTTAAAAGTTATTGAGGATCCCAAAGAGCTTTTATAGTATTTATGTGAGTTATACCTATCTACTGTATTAAAAACTAAAACTGAGAAATTTTTTAAATGTCTATTAAGTCACTCAAAAATAAGAATAGGAAAATCCATTTCATGTTAACGTAAATAATATTTTTTATTTGAAAAAAACCCTATTTTCCAAAATATACAGTTAGTGCAGTGAGTGGCATTGTTTTATATTTATGCAAATCTCTCTAATATCTGGCTCAGCAAAAGAAAGCTACATTGTCACATGGGCTTCTGCATTTAATTTGTTGTGATAAATCATTTTGGTTGAAGGACATGAAAAGAATCAAAATATTGCACAGGATCTTCTTTGATATTATACCCAAACTAACAAGAGGTAATTCCCTTAAGTTTACTAGCAAAATGGAATCTGAAACCATATCAATGAACTTCTCATAATCTGTTATGTTATAGTTCACAGCCTTGGACTTTGAAAGAATCTTTTACCTATGAATGGTTTTGTAATATTATGCATTGCTCACCTAAACAAATATTGGTTAACTGTTTTTATACTTGTCTCTCAAATGCTGACATAGTTCATGACAGGATATCAAAAGTTTCACTTGCTAATATCATCATTAATCTCATGAGAAAAATGTTTAAACTATTAGGATGCTATTAAGATCATAGTGACATATACAAGTTTTTCAAAATCCTGGTTTTCATTTAAAAGCTTATATTTTGTGGATGGCAACAAACACCATCAGCTGCTTATCTTACAATGACAGACTCATTTCATTTTTTATGTTTTTTTTAAATTAAGATTTTGTTTTTTCACAGTAGATTTAGAACCACAGTAAAATTGAGGGGAAGGTACAAAGATTTTCCATATACTTTCTGTAAACACACACACACACACACACACACACACACACACACACACACACACACGATGTCCCATTATCAACATCGCCTGCCAGAGTGGTACCCAAAGTTCATAGTATACACTGTGGTTCACTCTTGATATAGTATATTCTATGGGTTTGGACAAAAGTATGATGGCAGTTATCCATCATTATGGTATCATACAGAGTATTTTATCTATTTATCTATCTATCTATTTATTTATTTATTTTTCATAGAGAGTATTTTAATTACCTTAAAAAGCCTCTATTTTTGGCCTATTTATTCTTTTCCTACCAACCCCTGGCAACCACTGATTTGATATTTTTTTTGAGGATTTTTGAATCTATGTTCATGAGAGATATTTATCTGTACTTTTCCTTTCTTTAATGTCTTTGTCTGGTTTGGGGATTAGGGTAATGCTGGCCTCACTGAATGATTTAGCAAGTATTCCCTCTGCTTCTACCCTCTGAAAAAGGCTCTAGAGAATTGATACAATTTCTTCTGTTAAATGTTTGGTAGAATTTGCCAGTGACACATCTGGGCCTGGTGTTTCTGTTTTGAAAGGTTATTAGTTATTGATTCAGTTTCTTTAATAGATATTCAAATTGTCTATTTCTTCTTGTGTGAGTTTTGGCAAATTGTCTTTGAAGGAATTGGTTCATTTCATTTAGGTTACCAAATGTATAGTCGTAGCATTGCTTATAACTTTATTAACTTATTAATGTCCTTGGAATATATAGTGAGCTTCTCTCTTTCATTTCAGATATTAGTAATTTATGTCCTCTTTCTTATCGTCTTATTTAGCCTGGCTAGAGGCTTATCAATTTTATTGATCTATTCAGAGAACTGGCTTTTGGTTTCTTTTATTCTTTTTCAGGTTTCTGTTTTTAATTTCATTTATTTCTGCTTTAATTTATTTTCTTCTGTTTCTTTGGATATAATTTGCTCCTCTTTTTCTAGTTTCCTAAGGTGAACACAGATGATTGAGTTTGGATCTTTCTTCTTTCTAATACATTCATTCAATGCTGTACATTTCCTTCTACGCATTATTTTCACTGCACCCTATAAATTTTGATAGGTGACTCCATTCTTTTTTGAGAAATTATCTACAAAATTTCAAGAGTGAATAACCCTAATATGACTCATTCTTTTCGATGCAAATGGCATTCCATGAAAAAAGTGGCTAATTCTCCCAATTCAGTCACATAAGTACTTTTCCTCAACACAACTATCATACTTTGTGTTATTAGCACTTTATGTCACTTCTCATTTTGCTACATAGAATTTTAAAAAGATGTGCACTCAAGGGTTGAGGGTTAATACAACTAATAATCTTACTGCTTTGTCAACGAATTTCTTAATGTCCTTGACATTCGGAATGTTTTCTTTCCTTCTATGTGTGAACACAATGACTAGTATATGGTTTGGTGACACTGCAATGACATCAGTTGTTCGCCCACCATTGTTTTGTACTATGAATACAGCTGCCAACACAGTGAAAAAGGCAAATAATGCCTTAGTGGTATCATGAAAATGACACAGACTTCATGGATCTCATGGAGGCTTCTCAAAAACCCGAAGGGTCTGGCACTTTGAGGACCACTGGAGCAGTGGCTAGGAAGATAGATATATGGCTATAAACTCTCTGGGGTTCATCCCTGGGCTTTAATCCTTACCATTATATTCACAAGCGATTTGTTCTCATCTTCTCTCCATTTTCTCAATCTCTAAAAAGCGTATGCCGATGATGGATACCTGTCATTATGCATTTATACAACCTGAGAGTGAACCCCAATGCAAACTATAGACCTTGAGTGATTATGATGTGTCAGTGTAGGTCCATTAGTTGTAACAAATGTACCACTGTGGTGGGGGGTATTGGTAATGGGGGAGGCTATGCATGTGTGGGGGCAGGGAGGTGTATGGGAAATCTTTGTACTTCCTCTTAATTTTTCTATGAACCTAAAACTGCTCTAAAAATGTCTTTTTTTAAATTAAAAAAGGGATGGATGGCTAATAATACTGCCTACTTTATAGCGTTGTTGTGAAGTTTAAGCAGATGAATATAGGGAAAATGTTTAGAACAGTGTCTGGCAGAGTAAGGACTTTCATTGTTCTTCATTGTTGCCCAGGCACTTAGAGGGCATCTGGTATGGAGCTGGTATTCCATGAATATTTGTCAAAATAAAAATGATTAAACCAAGTCCCATCACATACTAGTTCTGGGTTCATAGAGTCTAATTTTTTTTCATTAAAAAAATTTTTTTTTTAGAGCAAGAGCATGAGCTGTGTGGGAAGGAGGCAGAGGGAGAGAGAATCTTAAGCAGATTGCATGCCCAGTGGGGAGCCTGACACGGGGCTCAGTCTCACAAGCCTGAGGTCATGAGCTGAGCTGAAATCAAGAGTTGGATGCCTAACCGACTGAGCTACCCAGGTACCCCTCTTTGGAGTCTTAATTTTTTTAAAGCATGAGAAAAGTTCACTACTTTATGGACTTAATGTTAGGGTTAAAGAGAAGCATGTATGTGGAAAGGCCCTCTAAGTTTCAGGTGCTTTAGAAGTGTCACTTCTTGCAAATAACGAAAGGTTTCCCTTATGGACTTTCATTCATCTTTTTGTACCCTCTGACCTTTCCCAGCCTCCAAACACTCATGCAGAATTCCCCATCTTATGTCTCATCCTCGTCAGGCTTGACTCTGACTAGCTAATTTGATATGTCCATGATGGGTTAAGAGTAAACATGTCAGAGTTTCACTATGTATGATCTATGCCTAATGTAATATGTACAGTTCTGATCTAGAAAAGTACTTGTGAAGGGCAATGAAAATCAAAGTTTGAGTAAGTTCTATGTTTAATAATCAGGGACAATTTGGGATTAATTTATATGAATAGCAGGTGAATTATTTAGGACTCTTGGTTACAAGTGATCAAAAGCCAGCTGAAACTATGTAAGGAAAATAAAGCCAGACAAATAGAATATCAGTTCACATTTCCTAACATACAGTTTCAGGCACAACTTAATCCAGATTCTCACATTTTGTTATCAATCATGTCTTTCTCCACTTTTGAGCTTTGCTCTCCTTGGTGTTGCATCATTTCTCAGGTTGGCTCTCAGGGTGTAGTGACAGAATTAA
This sequence comes from Potos flavus, assembly GCA_028534135.1. Lineage (NCBI taxonomy): Eukaryota > Metazoa > Chordata > Mammalia > Carnivora > Procyonidae > Potos > Potos flavus. The sequence goes on along the minus strand of CM052884.1, from coordinate 67,973,543 downwards.
TCACCAACAGCTTTAAGCTTACAGCACACCAGCTTAGAAGCTATGATGAATCAATCATTTATTTCCCAGTTGATCTTGTAAGGTCCTGGGTAGGACTCTCATTGACCCAGTTTGGGTGGTCATATGCCCATCCCTGTACCACTCAGAGGGTTAAGTTCTCTAATAACCATTGACAGATTTGGATTGAAGACATAACTCTAGAAGTAGAAGGTGGTTCAGCACTACTTTAACTATGTAGATTGAAAATGGAAGATTGGGGTCAGTTTCCCCAAGGAAATTTGATACGCTCTTACCAAAAGAAGGGAGAAGATCATGGCAGGCAAAAGTAACAGGTGTTTACTAAGGGTGGTATCAGATAAATGTTGGCACGTTATCCTTATCCTTATAGATGGATTATATATAATGAAAGTCCTATATTTTAACAGTATTCTTTCTTGCCAAAGGAGTGACTCTGATGAAAAAGGTCCTAGGGGATGAGGCAGGCAAGTTGATGAGAGTGATTTAAAGAGAGTGGTTTTGCTTTGCTTACCTTCAAATCCCTTTATGTGAGTGGCCACATGCTCCATCTATGCAGAATGCAGACCTTTCCCTGGTCAAATTAGTTCCTTCATTTTGTTTCCTTCTGTTTTTCATTTTTTCACTTTCACCCAACTCAAAGAATACTGTCCAGATTTCCTTATTCGGATGGCCATTCTTCCATTTTGATTTGATCTTGTTATTCTGTTAAAAGGAGACATAGTGCATTGGTGTGAGCATTGGTAGATGCACAGGATCAAATTTGACTCATTTATTTGCTATGTCACCACTGAATTGTTCAACCTCTGTAAGCATCAGGTTTTTTGCTGAAAAATGGGGAAAATATTAGTGCTTGTGAGTATTCAATGAGTTACTGTAAAAATCCAAAAATAGAGCCTTGTCCATAGTCCGTGTTCAGTAGCAGGTATTTCTCTTCCCTGACTCTCTGCTTCCCTCTCCAGATGTTTCTCTCATTTGTAATTCTTAACTCTGTTTCATCATGCTGAACTATAACTCTCTTCCAATGAAGTTGGTGTTTCCAGTTCTAAGTGTCCTTGGAGTCTACCCAGAAAATCCCCACTTTTAACATATGTTCAGGAAGACAAAAATCTAAGGCCAAACTTAAGTATAAGCAGAGCAGGTGACTGCTTAGAGGCAGACAATGACTTAAAAATGAAAATTAGAGGCCCTCTTGCCCTAAGCTTTCCTTCCCAACCATCTACTTTCCAATTGTAAGAAATTTCCATTTAGCACAATTATTAACATTAAATCAATGAATCTCCACTATGATCCAGTTTGCATGTAGATATTCATCCTAACAGTAGTATTTTATGGCTATTAGTAGTCCATAACAGCATGAATTCACTAATTGGATTAACCTAGAAGGTAAAAAAAAATTTGAAAGACATGGGAGGGAAGACAGGATTAGAGTCTGTGATATTCTAGAGATGGCAGAAGGTAGCCATGGTGGTGGGTACATTGGGGCTGGTCCTCAGTGGGCAAGACATTCACTCATTCAGGCTTCATTGATTTATTAAAACAGAATTTATAAAATATCCATTTAGTGTCTGGAAGAATCCTGGTTGAAGAAGAGGCAAATTCTGGGCTTTTATGAAACTCACAGTCTAGAGAGGATGACTGATATTAAACAAGTAGTTGTAATAAAGCTCAGTGAGTTTTATAATAAACTAAGTCCAGGTACTCCAGAAACATGGAGCTTGAATACCTCACCCATTTAGCCCAAGGTGAGGCTTTGTGGCAGATGTACCATTCAAACTGAAACTTCCAGAATGGCTCAAGTTTAACCAGAAAACATGAAGGAGGAAAATCTCCTAGGAAGAAAACAAAACAAAAGAAAGTTTGCACAGGCTTGGAGTCTAAAAAGAGAAACAAAACAAAACAAAAATGTGTGGTAAACTTAAAGGAAATGAAATTAAGAATTCAAGTCCTTAGTTATACTAACCACATTCAACGGCACAGCCACATACAGCTAATGACCATGATATTAGATAATGCAGGCATAGAACATTTCCATCATTGTGGAATGTTCCATCGGACACGCGGGCTCTGTAGTTTTCCTCCTATCACATTTAGAACTGCTTGACTTCCAGCTATATTTGTACCCACCATAATTTAGGACTAATATTTACCAGGAATATAAGCATAGACACAACACTTATAACACAGTAGGGCCCAATAAATATATTTTAAATGAAAATCATCCACCAGATATAATTCTTGTCTTGTATCTAATTTCTTTTTCTTCTAATCAAGCTCAAATTCCACTTCTGGCAACTAAACTTCTACCTGTGTTTTTGGACAGGCCTTACTCACTTAACATCCCATCCAGTGTATCACAAGCTAGTATGTTTTGGTGCAGGGGCTTTTAATTTTTATGTTAGCCATAAAACTTTTACCCCAAATAAGTATGTTAAGGAAGCCTCCAATACACAGGTGATAAAGTTATAACTTCTCTGGTTAAGTTTGGTAGAGAACTCACCTGTCTGAGTTTTAGGGCTTGACAGAACACAGCTTAACAACCAGAGAGAATATAGGATTTAGGGTCACAAATTCTGAGTTACAATTACAAGCCTATTAATAACTAACTATACATCCTTCAACAAATCTTTTAACATGTAGTATTTTTATTTTTTACATCTCTAAAATAAGCAGGTCACTTAGCCCTTTGTTCACAGATTTCTGTGTAGATTCACTGACATAATGAATGTGAAAGTAGTTTGCAGTTTGTACAGTGATATACCAAAAGGAAATGATGCTTTTATTGCTTTTCTTGTCAAACTTCCATTCAGGAATTACAGGCAGTTACCTGCTAACAATGATCTCTTCATCAAAACTAACATACTGCACCACTAATTCTAAGATCTTCCAGAGCTCGTTGGCTTGTGGGGACAAATGAGGTTCTAATATCAATAAAATTTAATGACTCTTGTTTTGACCTGCTCACACAGGACCTGCAGAGTCTTTCAAATTGTCTCCAAATTATTACAAGGAGTCCACAGGGGATTTTTCTTATGTACATATGAGCAAGCACACATTTATAGGTCTCTGAAGGAGACTACCTGTGTTTCTAACCTCTATTTCTGTAAAATCCCTGCTTTTTCCATACTTTAGCAGCATTCCTGAAATTGCCCCCTATCCTCCACTTCTGTGTGTTCTGCCCAGAAGAAGGAGAAGGTACACATTTTCCTCACTCAGTAATACATGATTTCACCAGGGCACAGAAGTAGCACTGCTTGGCCACCATAACTCCCCAGCCAACTATGGAGATAGTTCTTTGCTTTTTGGCCAAGAACTCCTTTCTCTAAAGGATTTACCCACAGGTCCTTAAGGATGTGTGGATGGTGGAAGCGGAGGGATAAACTGATGTCTAGTCAGGGACAAGGACAAGGCCGAAGTCAAGAAAACAACACCAAAGGATCACATTGAGGTAGAGTGGGGTTGGAAATAGCTTGAGATGTGTTTTGTGGAGTGAGTCAGGGTAAGCGGCTCAGGTCTGAGTCTATGAAAAGCAAGAGGGCTGAAGGCTTATTTTAAGGGGCAGTTTTCCTATGCTAATATGAGGGATATAACCACTTATATCTTTTAATTAATAATGTTTCAGTAAGACAATAATTCTAACATTTTGGAGCACACTCATAGAGGGCACATCAGAATCTTGGCAAATGGAGTGACGAGGGATGTTACACGTAGTTTGAAAAAAACCTTTGAATGTCTACTTTTCTCCCACACAGAGCAACACTTTATTGTAGTGGGTAGCCTTCCTGGCTAATTGGCTGACTTTGTAGTTAAAGGCACTATACCACTGAGCACTGACAAAATTCAGTTACTAACTTCAGGATTCAGTCACTAACTCCAAAATAGCACCCATGATCTTTGGGTATTTGTGCCCTTGTATGGTCTCCTCCCAATGAATCAGAGCTGGTCTTTGTGACCAATAAAGTGTGACATAAGTAATAGTGTGACCTACAAGACTAGATCATACAAAGCATTGAAGCCTTCTTAGCTTTCTTGGATCAACTGCTGTGGGAGAAGCTGCCTGCCATGCCATGAGGTCACTCAAGTACCCCTCTGGAGAGACAATGTGGAGAGAAGCTGATGGCCCCTCCAACAACCAATGCTAACTTGCAAGCCACATGAATGAGTCACCTTAGAAGTGGCTCCGTCAGCCACAGTCAAGTCTTCAGGTGACTACAACCCTAGCCAATGGATGATTACAACTTCAGGACAGACTGTGAGGCAGACTGCTCAGCGAAGCCACTCCCAAATTCCTGACCTATAGACAATGTGATGAATAGTAAATATTTAGTGTTGTACTAAGTCACTATGTTTTCAGATAATTTGTTATGCAGAAATAGCTAACTAATACAACAACTAAGAATAACTCACTTGAATTTCATTATGATCACTTTGAATCAATCGAACACTTTCTTTCCCATATTGAACCACATAGACATTCTAAAGTTTTAGAGACCCACTAAAGAGGGTTAAAAAAAAAGGACATCAAAGGATGGATATGTTTTTTAAGTTAATTGTTTTTTTAATATTATATTTATTTATTTGAGAGAGAGAAAGACAGATCACAGAGGGAGAGTGAGAGGGAGAAGCAGACTCCCCACTGAGCAGAGATCCCAATGCGAGGCTCGATCCCAGGATCCTGAGGTCATAACCTGTGCCAAAATCAAGAGTTGGATGCTCAGGGCACCTGGGTGGCTCAGTTGGTAAAGCGGCTGCCTTCGGCTCAGGTCATGATCCCAGGGTCCTGGGATCGAGCACCACATCAGGCTCCTTGCTCAGCAGAGAGCCTGCTTCTCTCTCTCCCTCTGCCTGCCACTCTGCTTACTTGTGCTCTCTCTGTATCTCCCTCTCAAATAAATAAATAATATCTTAAAAAAAAAAAAAAAAGAGTTGAGTTCTCAAAGGACTGAAGCACCCAGGGGCCCAACCCTGACTATTTTTAGTAAAAATAATACTTTATTGGAAAGATAACAGGTAGCTCCTAGAAATTATGAGAAATCTGGAGAACATACCTCAAAAAAGATTGGAAGAAGTCCAATCTAATTATCTAGATAATATGAACATCTTTACTTCTTGTGAAGTACTGTTTCGGAAATGAAACTGTGTGGCCATTTCCATTCTCAATCAGACTTCATTTGTATAAAACTAAGAATCCTGAGCAAACAGAGTCTAAATACTTACTTAACCACCCATATCTTGGCTAAGGAATGGACTAACATTTCATTTTATTTTATTTTTTATTATTATTTTTTAAAGATTTTATTTATTTATTTATTTGACAGAGAGAGAGAGAGAGAGATCACAAGTAGGCAGAGAGGCAGGCAGAGAGAGGGGGAAGCAGGCTCCCTCCTGAGCAGAGAGCCTGATGCAGGGCTCAATCCCAGGACCCTGAGATCATGATCTGAGCTGAAGGCAGAGGCTTTAACCCACTGAGCCACCCCAGACTAGCATTTTAATTATAATCTCTTCCCTTACCCTGATTCATTCCAAGATATAATTTTTCAAACATATTTAAGTCATTGTTTTTACTGATAAGAAGCTAGAATAGATTCTGAAGGCCGTGAAACAGCAAATGTTAACCACCAAAGGCAAATTGCACAAGCACAAAATAGCAGAGATATAAAGCAGACATGAAAAGAAATTCAGGATTTTTGACACCAGTACGTTCAAATAGTATAATGTAGCCACTAAAAGCTCATTCAATCTTAGGCTATACTGAATGAGAGTCAAGGTTTCAAAAATAAGAAAAATGATAGCTATATTCTAATATGTATTGGTCAGACCATGCTGGAAAAATTGGACTTAACATACATATTGTTGAGTCAAAAATAGATTATTCCAGTGTATTTGTAAATACACACACACAAACATTTTTTTTAAAGATTTATTTATTTATTTGAGAGAGAGAGAATGCGTGAGTGGGGAAGGGGCAGAAGGAGAGAAACTCAAGCAGACTCTGTGCTGAGAGCGGAACGCTATGTGGGGCTCGATCCCACAACCCTGAGACCATGCCCTGAGCCAAAATCAAGAGCTGGATGCTCAACTAACTGAGCCACCCAGGTACCCCTACATATACACATTTGTAGTGGCTAGGGCCCACTTCACCAACTTGCATCATATATAAAGCCATAAGCTACAGTATTTGAATAAATTGCTCAGGCCTTCATGTGTCTAACATGGCAACATATTTTATTTCTCTTGCTCTTTGCCTTCTAGTTTCTGAAAACCTCCAGAGCTCATTCAGTTCAAAGGGCCCAACTACATGCAGGTTCCAAACATCAGGCAAAGGAAGAAATAAAAAGCTTAAAGAGTTTCTAGGCTAATCTTCATATGTCATCACTTCCATCATTCCTATTTAAGGAATGTTGGTACCATGTTGGTAAAGGAGTATGACCAAGATTGGCTAGATATTAAACAATATTTTTCTTTTTCTTGGGTGCATCGGACAATTATATTTCCTGGCCTCTTTTTAAGATAGGTTGGGGCCCTATGAATAGATTCTAACCAATGCGCATGAAAAGGAAATAATATGTCAGTCTTAGGCCTTAGCATAACACCCTGAATGATTGCCCATGCTATTTCTTCTCCCCCCATGGCAAACGTGCTTATGTGTTGAAGATAGTGACATCCCAAGATACAAGAAGCCTGGCTCCCTGACTGATCCTGAGGAGAGGAACTGTACAAGAGAGCTCTCTGGGGGAGCTGTCCATCAAACTCGAAGCCTTTATCTTGTTAAACTGCAGAGCTTTCGGGTAATTGTTACTACAGCGTAGTCTATGACTACAACAAAAAGCTCGCCATTTAATTTCCTTTGAAGACTATAATTCTCCAAGAATATACTCATACTCTTAGTCATTAATTCCAAAGCATCATCTTTCTACTACACTAACTTAGTTAGTCACGGACCATGTTACAGTTCCTTCTCCAACCATTTAAGAGTCCAGGCCAATAATCCAGATGTCTATTTCTTTCAGAGGTAGTTCCACTTTGGAGCCTTTGGTATACTTTCTAGCTATCTTACCTCAGCTGGGAACAAACCCACCAGAGAGACCTCATCAAAATTTGATCTCAAAAAGGTGGTATTTGAGGTTTCTATTCCTTCCTTCAAATTTACTCAAATCTTCCTCAGGGATCAATTCTATATACCAGGAGTATTAAGGGGGCAGGGTTTGCCAGTAAACGAGAAGTTGTAGTAAATACTTCCCTTCCAGGAGGGCAGGGCAAACTGTAGCCTACAGATAAAATCTGGTCAGTGCCCTGTTTTTATATAGCCTGGAAACTGAGAATGGTTTTAACATTTCTTTAGGTTTGTAAATGAATGAGAAAAAAAGAGGAGGAGAAGTGGCAGCGACAGAAACCTTAGAGGCCCACAAAGCCTTAACCACTTACTTTATTTACTCCCTGGTACTTTACAGTACAAGATTACTGACCTTTGCTTTAGAGAATTGGGCTAGTACTAACTTAAATTTATATAAATGAGGAATCAGTTCAGTGACATTTCCTGGGAATATATCTACTCCAATACAATCTTTTGTGTCCATTTTCAGAAACAGACCATTTAAGTTTAGTCTCACCCAACCATCCGGCTAACATTGAAGAGTGTATAATGAATAATTTTGGAAGGTTATATGACAAGATATCAAAAGCAGCCATTTTTGAACAGAAATTGTTCATAGGTAATTTTATTTTATTTTATTTTACATTAATTCTTTTTTTTCAGATTTTTAAAAAAGATTTTATTTATTTATTTATTTATTTAATTTATTTTATTTTATTTTTTCGGTGTTCCAAGATTCATTGTTCATAGGTAATTTTAAAGCATTTTTGCCTACTCGTGCTTTCTAATTCTTTTTCAGTGAATATTTGTTACTTGTGCTATTTTCGAAAAGGACTGTGTCTAGTTCTGGGTGATATGAAAAATAGGAAAATCAACACATGGAATGCATCTAGGGATCTTATGAGAAACAATTTCAGGAAGCAAGGGAGATTTTTCCTGGAGAAGAGAAAACTCAGAGGAGCTGTGACAACATCTTTGAAATTTCCGAAAGATCCATCAGAGGAGAAAGGAATTTAACTTATTCTATATGGTTAAAAGGAATAGGATTAGGACGGCAAGGGTAGCCTACAGGGAGTCAAATTTCTGCTTATTATAAGAAAGCCTTTCTAAAAGTCATGGAAGGCCCTAAGAAATACATTGGACAAACATTTGGCATGGAAGTTATAAAAGACGTTTTTTGTTTGTTTGTTTTTTTAAGATTTTATTTATTTATTTGACAGAGAGAGAGAGATCACAAGTAGACAGAGAGGCAGGCAGAGAGAGAGGGGGAAGCAGGCTCCCTGCTGAGCAGAGAGCCCCATGCGGGGCTTGATCCCAGGACCCTGAGATCATGACCTGAGCCAAAGGCAGAGGCTTTAACCTAAAAGACGTTTGATCATATGATTGGATAAGGAGTTTTTGAGTCTTGTTTGCACAAGCACACAACACTGAATATTTGAAAACGCTGCTGGTATAAATTCTACGTCCTCCATCTACCTACTCAGGCCACATACAGTCTGCACATGGACATCATTCCCAGTCATTGCAAATATTTCTGATCATTAATTCATAGCATCTCTGGAATCAAATGCATAGGTGAGGAATCAAACAATCTGATCGTATTCTTTGCACTGACAGGAGTTCTTCAATAGAAACTGGGTACCTGAAATGCCTCCAGTCCCATCCACACAGAGTGGAGGAAAAGAGCAGGGGTGGAATAAAGGAGAAGGAAAGAAAGCAGAGGAAAAGCAGAGAAGAGGGATGTGACATAGCCAGGGCTCTTTTCCCAGAGCTAAGATGAAATTACCAGGCAACTATGTTTTCCTTCCAGGAAAATCAACCCTGTCTTGGTTCTTTCCATTGTTTTCTGTTTCTGGGGTTTTTTTGTTTTGGGGATTTTGGGTTTTGTTTTTGTTTTTTGTTTTGTTTTTTGGCTTTCAGCTTTTTATTATTATTATTTTTAATTTTCCTTGTCATGGTCATTTAAAAGTGATCCAAAGAGAGCAGTAATATGTCCAGATGGCAGAGTTAAAGCAACCTGGGGAAATTAGCTAAGCACATTTTGGGATCAAAGACAGCTGCTTTTTTGGTGTAATTAAACACATTCAGGGAAAAACCTACAGACAAGAGCAAGGCTCAAGGGGCAGCCATTGGCCTTCTGTCTATTCATCAGAAGCCAGACAGCATGTAAATCAGCCTCACAATCTAGGGATGCAAGGAACCACTGAAGCAGACTGCAAGATTGGCCTCTTTTTCTTGGCTTGAGAAGCTACTTAAGATTAAATTATAGGATGTTGAGGATACTTAATTGTCCCTGGAAGTCACTCCCCTTCTCTATGCCTCATTTTCATCTGAAATAAGGTTAGGACTACTGTTTCTCACCTAAGGTTTGCTATCCTCAAGGATTTAGGAATATACATGGTAGTGATGAGAATCAGTGGATTATTTTCAGTGTCTCCAAGAGTTTAATAGAAATCATAAGGCCGTAAAAGTAATGACTATTGAGTTTGGCTCTGTTTGGAATTTATCAATGCACTGAGATCATATTGGTTATTTAAAAGTGATAAAAAATACCGCCTGACTATTGATAACTTGAAGGACTTTCTGAGAGGTGACCGGTGGACCAGACATCGGTAATAAAACACTTGCATCATGATGATGAAGCTTTCAATTAAGAGAAAAAAAAATACGTAAATAAATGATGAAACACATAAGAAACTCTAAATTGTCCCTCGAGTCTTCACACTCTTTAGTTTGAAGTTTCTAATATCTGTGGCCTAAATCTGTCGTGATCAGGTTTTAAATTGTTTACTCGAAACTAATTTTCCAGGATAAACTTGTAAACGAATTTGCTTCCATGAAGGGGCAAATGGATGACATTTTTCTCTATAAAAGGATTAAGTTTTATAATTTCTCTTCTTTGCACCGGAGGTACAATTTAAAGGCTAAAACAGCATTTGGAAATGTGAGCATCAGGGCTTTACTTTGCCAAGGCTTTCCCTCTTTGGGGGCGCTGTTGATGTCCTTAAGCACACCAAGTAATTTTTCCTTTGTGCTTGTTTTTGTAAAGCTCTTTTTAAATAGAAATAATTACTTTAGATCTTCTTCGTGGGCAGTGACAGTAATGGAGCTAACTACTACAGGAAAACTCTCAGCACCCACCTTCTCAAACTACAGATGCGTTTTTGGCCAAGTGTACTGCTTCTCTTTTCAAAATGTACTATTTTAGGTCTTCAACATCTGCCATTGGTATTATTTTAATAATTGGTTTCCTGGCTTCTGATCTTACTATCTTACTGTTGCTGCCAGATAAATCTTTCTAAGGCATAATTCTGAAAATATTTTTTGCTCAAAATCTTTCAATGACTCCTTGTTGAATATAAAAAGAAATGAAATCTCCTTAGCCTGGGATTCAGGGCAATGTATATTCTGGCCTTGAAATTCATTTTTGGGCTGTCTTTCCATTATAGTCTCCTCTACTTTTAACTCAAGCAATGATAGTGTGCTTACTGTCCTCCATTTTACCATGCATTTCTCATGCCTCTAAACCATGGCTCATGCTGTTCCCTATGGCTAGAATACTCTTTCTTTAAAACATTTTGTTTTGTTTTGATTTATTTAAATTCAATTAGCCAACATATAGTATATCATTAGTTTCAGATGTAGAGTTCAATAATTCATCCGTTGCATGTAATACCCAGTGCTCATTATATCACATGCCCTCCTTAATGCCCATTACCTAGTTACCTCATCCCCTCACTCACCTCTCCACCAGCAACCCTCGGTCTGTGTCTTGAGTCTCTCATGGTTTTGCTCCCTCTGATGGCTTCCCATTCAGTTTTCCTTCCTTTCTCTATGATCCTCTGCACTGTTTCTTACATTCCACATATGAGTGAAACCATGTGATAATTGTCTTTCTCTGATTTATTTTGCTCAGCATAATACCATCTAATTCCATCCACGTTGATGTAAATGGTAAGTATTCATCCTTTCTGATGGCCGGGTAATATTCTATCGTACATATATACCACATCTTCTTTATCCATTCATCTGTCAAGGGACATCTGGAGTCCTTCCACAGTTTGGCTATTGTGAACATTACTGCTATAAACATTGGGGTGCAGGTGTCCTTCAGATCAATACATATGTATCTTTGGGGTAAATACCTAGTAGTGCAATTGCTGGGTCGTAGCATCTTTAAAATGTTTTAAAAATCTTTTTGAAGTTGCTTTTTGTTGTTATTATTATTGACTACCTTCACCTATATTAATGAAAAGAAATTATTAAATCTCTGGCTACCAGCTCAAATATTTCTCTAAGAAACATAGAATCTTTCCAGCAATTCTGCCTCTGTCCTTCCACAGAACTTTGCACGTGTTTTAGTCAGCCTTATCTTTTATTACACAGACTAGTGTGGCACTTTTGTAAACTTCTATAGATTAAGAATTAAATTCTTTCATCTTGAATCTCTACAAGTTGTTAATGGAGTCTCTAAAATAATTCAGTTGTCCTCAAACTAATCAATTGATAAATTATCCTCTAAAAATTCTCCTGGAGAGATACAGCGATTATGTAAGAAGGGCTATCTTCCTGTGATTTCATAATTAAAAGGTAAGAATGAATATTTTGATGTTCACATTTAAAATAAGCCCCCACAATCTTTATTAAATGTTTTCCTGAGCCACCTTGGCTTTTCCAACTTCCCAAGTGGCATAACCAATAATCTGGGTTTTTTATTTTGTTTTCTAGGTCAGGAGCTTGGGTGTCTGATGGCTGGAAACCACCTCTATCCCCTACTCCCCAAAGGTCCTGAGCAAAGACAGGGCCTGTTGCAAGAAAAAGCATATTCCCACTCAAGAAAAAGTGCATTTCATTCTACTTCTGCAGGAGTTAAGGAAGAGAGGCCTGGAACTCTGGGGAAGTCTTACCAAAGCTGCCCAAAGGTGTCAGATACAGATGAGGGTCCTGAGGAAAGACAATGTGGTCAATTACCAGGTGGGACAAGGTAAGATTAAACAAAGGGGAGAGTTGAGAAATAGATGAGACTCAAAGTCAAAAGTAGGGTAAAGATTGCATTTCTTAAGTGATCGTTAATTACTTTCCCATTGTTATTAAAAACCTAAGAATGTCTGTGTTAGAATTTAGCACCAATGTATCAAAATGGTTGAGAAAGAACCAGACAAGAGAAAAATCTTGATATTTAGCTCAATTATGCAGCCTTACTGTGGTAAAATATATAATGGCCATTAGATATTAAGAACTATTGAAAATGGCTTGCAGACCCCTATTATAATCTTTGTAGATTCCTAAGAGCTCACAATCTACGATTTGGGGGAATTATTAGAGGAGGTCAATCCCCATTCTTCCAGCTTTATTTCTGGAACATGAGGAACTTAATATTTCCCTTAGGTTTACTTTGTCATCCTATTGCTCTACTCGCAGAAAAGAAGGTCTTCATTTTTAAATTCTCTGTTCCCTCTGAGGCCACTTGTATGTTGATGACTCCGGTCTGCTAATCTACCTTATCCCTTCAGGAAAGCTAATGCTGCCATCTGCAACTATTTGAAGGTAAAGAGGTCCAGATCCAAGCCTCACAAAGAATTTTCTTCAAGGGAAGCTAAAAATGCACAGTATGACATGACAGTCACATGACACCACTGGAAAATAAGGCCTTCAGAGGCTTCTGGAGAAAGCACTCAATGGCGTGAGACAGGAGGGAGCTGTTCTTGTCAGCCATGGCTTAGAAATTTTACAGAATCGGGTGCCCTTCCCTCCTTGTCATGAATAATCTGTGCTCAGCTTGCTGACCTTTTCTCTTTTTATTCTTTTACTTTTATTTATAAAAACAACATGTAGCTTACTACCGAAATATCAAGTAAAAAGACAAATTATTCTTTTACCATCCCATTACACCTCTCGTTTTACTGCCAGTCCCAATTCAGTACGAATCCTTACACATCTTTTTGTCTGTGTGCACTGAAAGGTGTATGCATGTGTGTTTTTTATCTACATTTTTTTTTTACTTTAAACCCAATATCTCATGGACATCACTTCATACAAATTATCACGTCAGGGATGAGTGTTCTTTTCACAATCTTATTGTTGAAATAACTAGAAGTAGACATATGTTTTTGTGTCTTTTTTTTTTTTCCCTCAAGATTTGGCCCTTGGCTTGATTCCAAATCTTAGGTTTACGGTCCGCTGTTCCATAGCTGCAACAAGAGAATAATTTCAGTATTCCTACCTGTCTTATCATTCCTTTACCATGTTCTTCTGTGAGAATTTGCCAGCCTTTAAGATAAAGAACAACTATACAGCACTCGTCTGCCAGCAGCTGAGTATTTCAAAGGGCAAAGATAAAGGTCGAAAACCTGAAACCTCCAAATCGAATGAAAAGCCAACCAACTGCCGGTTGATGGTTAACTGCAGATGACTTCTGCTTTTCTTTCCTCTCTCTTCCTTTGCTTCTTTCTGTCTTTCGCATATTCTTTTTTTTCCTTCATGTTTGTGTCTTTCCTTTCTTGGTTGTCTCTTTCCTCTGTGTTTCCTTCTCTTCTAATCTACATCTTTTCTCCCTTTGCTCACACTCTTCTTTCCTATCCTTTCCCTACTCTCCTCTTTAACTGTTCTTTTTATAAAACGATAGCATTTTTTTTTTAAAGATTTAATTTATTTATTTGACAGAGAGATCACAAGTAGGCAGAGAGGCAGGCAGAGAGAGAGGGGGAAGCAAGCTTTCCGCTGAGCAGAGAGCCCAATGCGGGGCTCGATCCCAGGACCCTGAGATCATGACCTGAGCCGAAGGCAGAGGCTTTAACCCACTGAGCCACCCAGGTGCCCCAAAAGGATAGCATTTTTAAAAGCACATTTACTATAAAGACTTAATTAAACATACTATAGCATATTGACACAGTGGGATAATCTATGACCATTAAATTTTACAGTGTGGAAATACATGTTTAACATATAAAAATGTATATAATACACAGTTAAATTTTTTAAAAATCTACAAAACACTATTTTTATATGGTAAAATCCCATTTTGGAAACTAATTTAATTTATATGGACGTGGGATGTTATAAAACACTTAACAGGATATATCTTTTGGTGGTAATAAGGTTATATTGTTTCATGTTACCTTTTTTGAGTTTTCTGTATCTTAAGTTATTTTCTTGTGTGGTATACGCAGCACATCAAAAAAATTTCTTTTAAGTAGGCTCCATGCCCAACATGGAGCCCAACAGGGGGCTCGCACTCAATGAGGCCCTGAGATCAGGACCTGAACTGAAGAGTCAGACACTAAACCCACTGAGCCACCCAGGGACCCCTCAAAATGTTTTTACAAAGGAATTTCAGACATATTTGCTTTATTGAATGAAATTATTTTATCTTTTCTAAAATTTTGGTAAGATAAATTGTGCAATCAAAAGTGCATCATATAAGGAGGCAACGAAGTTAAAATTAGAACTGAACATCAATAAAAATTAAGTGACCTTTCAGCCATTTAGAAGGCTAAGAAGAAAAAGCGAAAGAACTCTTCTGCGCAAGGGCAAACCGGACCTCTGCATTTAGGAGGCTGTCAGGAAGAGACTCACCCCCTGCCTCCAGGGCTCAGATTGGCTCCCCCTTGCCTCAGGCCCACCAGACCCAGCAGCCTCAGCCCATATGGGACCTTGGAGCAAAGCCCTGCAAATAACACTTGTGCTTTCAGTACCTTCCTGAGGACAAAACGAAACAAAATAAATTTAAAAATATATATTATATACATATAATATAAATTTTAAAAGGGAAAATAAATTGGATTTCACTTATTTGTGGCCTTGAATTGAATCCCTATTCCCCAGTCCTCTACTCTACCCTGAAGTTCTTGCCCCTAAAATCAAAACCCAGCAGATGCAGGGGAACCATACAAGAGTTAAACATGAAGAGGCTGCCATCTTGTGGCCCCTTAGAAGTTGTTTCCACTGTCCACTTGGTTGTACTGTTACACAACACAGCTGGTTCCTATTAGTCTTATTTCAGACTGTGGACTATGAATACAAATCCTATTCATGTGTTAAAGCAGGATTGGGGTCTTATGCAGTCATTTTTTATGACTTTTAAAAAGAAAGGATCATTTGAGTTAGGGAGTGTGGCCTATTTCCGGAGGTTTTTCCATTAACATTATTCTGAATGACCTACTGTCTTCAGTCATGGGAGGCCTTCAGAAATTCAGTGCACCTTACTGTGTGTGTTTGCTGCATTCTAAGGACTTTTCCCCGACAACCAGAGAAAGAACGGCTATACACAAAGGCTCTCTGTATATTAGCCGAACAGAGAAAATATTATAAAGATGTCTTAGAATTTCATAGTGTGCAAAAAATTTTCTCTGGAGGCTCTGTTCAAGCACACATGCAGACACACACACAATTCACCTATTCATTTGATTTTCCAGTGTTTGAGGAAAAGGCATGGCAGGCTTCAAATTGCCTTGCATCATTTTGTCAGATGAGAAGATAGCTCTTTTGGTCAAATAATCAGCATTGAAATTACTAAAAAGACTTCAAATCTATTCCAATATAGGCTTCTCAGACGTAAGAAGCACTATACATACCAACTATTAACCAATGCCCAAGAGTTGGAGCTTCCGGAAACAAAAAACTTTAAAGGAGCGAGTGACTCTTTCAAAGCCTCTTTCAAAGACTCATCCACTCCTCCTTCTAATTCAGTCCTGGGGAATCTGTGTTCTGACCTTCCCATCATACTCACACATCATACTAAGTTCTCCCTCCAAATCTTTCTTGATCCCATGTTTCTAACTCTCCCCTGATGTCTTGTTCCTTCAACTATCTTTTATTTTTATTATTTCCTTCATCAACTTCCCCTTGGTGTATAAATTAACTAAAACTCCCTGATCCCCCAAAATACAGGGAAACAAAACAAGATAATAAACCTAGTTTTCTCAATCCTGTATTTCTAAGTTAGAGTTCCCAGCCTTCTTTCCCCTCCAAACGTTTCAAAGATGTACTTTACATTTCTGCCTTTCTGTGACTTTGATGATGGGACTCAGACATGAGAACTCAATTGGATACAGATATTAAGATGTCGCCAATAGTGAGACAATATTTTATGTCATCAAAGTGAAAAAACCATCCAGGGAATAAATATAGTTTGAGAACAAAAGAGGGTTGAGAGCTACTAATTATGAAATGTCTGAATGTAAGGGGTAGACAAAGAGGAGGCAGAAAATGATTGATGGGGAGAGGTCAAAGGACAAAAAACCAGAAGAGTTCAGTGTCACTGGGCTTCAACAACAGTAGTATGACCAATGGCCAAAATAACCAACAACAATAACTATGATGACTGCTCTTTATGTTGACCATCCATTTTATACTACCCCCTTTCTTAGGTATTTGCATTCTTTTCATTTAATTCTCACAGAAGTGATTCAGATAGATATCATTTCTCCTCTGCTGTTGAAGAGTCTCAAAAGATTTATATTATTTCCTAGTTTTGCAAAAGGAAGTGACGGAGACAGGAATTTCAGCCCTATTTGTAATATTTCATGTGCCCCAAATGATACTATATAATTTTAAATATATATGTATATAAATACGTAATATATTATGTAAAATGGGTCATATATTTTTATAAGACAATTTTTATATGTCGTTTTAAAAAATATATTTAAAAAAATTTTTTTAAGCTATTTCCTTCCCTCTGTTTCTGTTTTGATAAGTGCCCAAGGACTCTCAGGATGAAAACATTCTTCTCTCTTTCTGCCTCATTCCTTCTTGATTTTATTGTACTTCTGCAGTGTGTTGATTCCCAGGTGCACTACTTTGGTTCTTCATCTTCACCTATGTTACAAATTAAGCTTCTAAAGGATTGCAAATCCTGTAGATAATCTTAGTTTCCCAATTCAACCATCTGCCTCTAGAGACCAAATTTTTAAAAATCATTCTCATGATAACCTTGTCTTCTTAATCTTTTTTTTTTTGAGAGAAAAAGTGTTTACACGTGTACATGCACACATAGACATGTGCAAAAGAGGGGCAGAGGGAGAGGGAGAGAGAAAATCTTAAGCAGGCTCTAGAGCCCTATGCAGGAATTGATCTCACAACTCCAAGATCATGACCTGAAATCAAGAGTCTGATGCTTAACTGACTGAGTCACCCTGATGCCCCTTTACTCTTTTATTCTGGAAAAAAAAATGTATGAGGTTTCTATTGCTGCTGTAGTAAATTCCACACTTACTGGCTTAAAAAGCACAAGTTTATTATCTCAGAGTTCTGGATCAGAAGTCTGAAATGGCTCTCACTTAGGTAAAATCAACATGTCAGTGGGGCCATATTTCTCTGGAGGCCTTCGGGAGAATCTGCCTTTTCCAGCTTTTACAGGCTATCTGAATTCCTTGGCCAGTGGACCCTTCTTTCATCTTCAAAGCCAGCAACTTCAAGCCCAGTCCTTCTCATGCTGCTATTTCTCTATTTCTCCCTCTTCTTCTTTACTCATCCACTTACCAGAACCCTTGTGATTAACCCACTGAGATAATCCAGGATAATCTCCCCATCTCAGATTCAGCTGATTGACAACTAATTCTATCAGCAATATTAATGGCTCTTTGCCATGTAACCTAACAGGTTTACAAATTCTGGGGATTAGAACACGGACATTTTTAGGGGGTCACTATTCTGCCTACCACATGGAGTTGGTGAAGATTCACTAAAATTGTACCTTGAACTCCTATGTTTCTTTCACCACCATAACTTTTCTCTCCACATATCTATATGTTTTATGTGTTGATATAAATACATGCATATTATATGAATCGATAGATATATGGTATTAAATCTACACATATGTATGTATTATATATATATTACTTATGAAATGTTTGAAAGTAAGTGACAGACATTTCGACCCTTTATATTTCAGAACCTCTTAAGAACAAGGACATTTGTTTATAACCACAGTGAAATCAGTAAATTAGTAAATTAGTGAAATTAGTAAATACATAATAAATTAACAATAAATAAATAATAAATTATGCATCACTATTATCTAATATTCATATTTCGCTAATATTTATTAGTAAAAATTTAAATATTTTTACTAATATTTATTTTATTTATAAATATTTATGTCATATTTTGTCATATTATGTCATATTTATATCATATTTTTATGTCAAATAAATATTTATTTATTTGTAAATATTTTACTAATATTTATTAGTAAAAATTTAAATTCTTTTTGGTATTCAAATAAGTCGATTTTAATAAGATCCTCTACACATACATTTCCTACTGAAAATTGAAATAGCACATCAAAAAAATTTTATTACAATGTCTGAAAACCAGAAAATCTAGCGTATGTACCTGCCCTAATTATGCTCTAACCAAACCACCCAAAGTTTTCCTGTATTCCTTCTGCACAAGTTAGTTCTAAAAAAATTTTTTTTAGAACAACTAAAAGGGAAAAAAAAAAATTCCAACCTTTCCAAACCATGATCATTCATTGCTGACATTTTTGAAGAGTCCATATGGGACAGTTATTCAATAGAATGTACTTCAATCTTGGTTTTTCAAATTTTTTTCTCACAGTTAGACTCCAGTGATACATTTTGGCTCAGCACTACATAAGCGATGCTCTGTCATCTCAGTACACCACATAGAGAGGCAAATCCTATCAGATTGCTCTGTTATTGGTGATGTTAATTTTGATGACTTGAATCATGGTGTTTGCCACTTTTCTTTAATACACAGTTGCCATTTTCCCCTTCATAAGTGATTAATAGTCTTTGGGACATAGTTTGAGACTACAGATATGCTAATCTCCATCCCAACAAACATTCACCCAAAGTTTTTAGCATCTACTACTGATCCTTGCTTGAATCAATTATTAGTAAAAATGACTGCAAAATAGGGATTTCTTGAAAACTTTATCATTCTTTCTACGCTTACGACTTGGCATTTTATTATAAAGAGTACACCCCTCTTCCAAATCTCCAGTGGCTACTCATGGCCTACAGACAAATTTCTAACCAAAGTCGTGAAAACAATGTGGGACTACAGGGCCATAAGGATGTAATTTTCCACTCGATGCAAGTCATCACCTACAGAGACTCTAGCTGACCTGTCAATTTTTCTGTTTACGCTAATTGCACCTTGGCCTATGTGATGGGAAGAAGGGTCTTTAAAGAGGAAAGGATTAGTGTGACCTCTTGTACATGGTTACATGAGTGAGGCCAAAAGCTACGCTAAGCGTGGGGCAGGGAAAATAGTAGCACACATGCCATATACCTGACTTCCCTGGAAATCAGGCCTTTAGGGCGTATGAATCTTGGAAAGCTCATACTAACTTTTCAAACTCCTAAGAAGGAATATGAATTTCTTGTACATAAAAAGAAAACTCAAGTTCATTTTTTGACAGTTCTTTACAGAGATATTTCCCCATGATCACATTCAATCACAGTTTGTAGTAACCAAACAGAGGCCACAGACATTTTCATCTATATTGTGTTGGGGACTCCGGTTATATTGCAAATTTGACTCAGTATTATCATCATAAAATGCTTCGTTGGACAAATCAGGCCATTAAAGAGTCCTTCAGGTCTTCAATTTCACAGATTCTCAAATATATAGCTCTAGCTGAGTACTGGATTATGGTGTGATCACGGCTTAGTAAGTATTTTACTAATTTTATACTAACTCTCAATGCTGTGCTTAGTGACGTGACCTAAGAAAGTGATACAATAGAATGGTTGCCATCAAGGAATACATAATTCAGTTGGAGAAATTGTGCATTTGATGGGGAACAACCTTCAAGATTTAGAACCTTTGTGAAGGAACACAGCTTGAGTCTTAAAATTGGATTGGATTTGAATTGGAGGAGAGGAGCAGGGAGGGTATTCCAGTAATGGAAACTGCACGAACATGTGGGAAGCAAGAACAAAGGTGACGCTGCTGTGGAAAAATGAGAACAATGAAGAGGAAGGTTGGAGAGCAGAGAGAAACGATTTGTAGGAGTGAGATGGGGTTAGCTTGTGAGAGCTGTTGGCGTCTAGGCAAAGATGTTTCACCTTCATATGGCAGATTGTGGTTCTTGAGAAAGATAAAAAATAGTACTTTAAAAAATTATATCGTGTGGATTCACAGGATGGATTAGAATGGACAAAGACATGAGGTAAGGATATTGCTTAACAGGCATTGTGAAATGTTTCGGTAACTCAAATGCACGATGCAAAAGCTTACAAACGTGAAGGAGAACCAGAAACAGAATAAACTCCTCTGGAATGTAGAAGCAGAGTGAGTTTAACAGATTTGAGAGGAAGAATCAAAGTAGGTTAGAGGGACCTTTCAGACTAACAGCTAAACCCCATGTCCAGGCTAGTCCTGGCTGCTAGCAGATAGTGAGTATGCACAATAACTTGGCATGTCTACAAAAAAAAAAAGTGAAATAAGTATTTGAAATAAGATTCAGTTAATTCACAATTTAAAGACCTTCATATTGACTACCTATTTATTATTTCAGGAAGCTTAGCAATGACTTGCAGAGCACAATAGAAAATAATAAATTAGCCTGGGTTAAGAGTAAGCAAAAAAAAAAAAAAAAACAGAAAAAAATCATAAAAGACTGGATACAAAATGGAACCATAAATAAGGTTAATCATTCAAACTATAATAAGTCACACATTTAATATGGGTTTGAGCCAGCAATTTGGCTTTAAACTTTCTGGCAGCTCATGTCAAAAGGGAAGAACTTGGCAATTAAACAAATCAGTGTCATCAGATAAAACCATATAGATTGCTAGATGGAATTCTAAGTAA
This sequence comes from Potos flavus, assembly GCA_028534135.1. Taxonomy (NCBI): domain Eukaryota; kingdom Metazoa; phylum Chordata; class Mammalia; order Carnivora; family Procyonidae; genus Potos; species Potos flavus. The sequence goes on along the minus strand of CM052884.1, from coordinate 67,952,644 downwards.
TCTTGGTTCTAAAGTTAGCAAGATAACCTCCCGTTATAGGTATTTCAGGTGAAAGTCATTTTTCTGTGCCACAAGACTTTCTTTCTCTCTTTCTCTCTCTCTCTCTTTCTCTCCCCCCTCCCCACCTCCTGACATACACTGTATGCACAGACACACAGAGAAAAGTACTAGAACTAATAGTAATTAAAGAATAGTTGATGTCTAACTTTGGCCATATTGGTGAGTTTTGATGGATAATTCAATACTCCTCCTCTTCATACACACACACACACACACACACACACACACACACAAATCCCAGAAAATATTCCCTTAAGATACAAATACTGATACAAATAACTGATTGTTGTAAACTTATGTCTTATGTTGGACTTGATAAAATTAAGGATTTATAAGTAGCAGGGTGGGTAGGAAAAAGTGAGGGAAAAAGAAAATGGGATTTTTTTTATACTTTTTCTATGATCTGAAAATTTATCATAAGCCGGTATTTGACCTTAATCATAATAGGGCTCCACCATGAAGTTTAACTGAATCTGTTCCAGGAAGTTATCTAAATTTGGCAGGCAGATAATGTTTCATACCTAAGGAAAGATTAGAAAAATCACACAAGTCAAATGTGAAGGAGATCAAGTACCAGTTGAAATAACATTTATAAATAAGAAAGCAATGTTATTCATAGTGAAATACCATGGGCTGCTTAATTAGGCACTGTGGTCTTGGAAAGGTGAAGCATTTATGTGCGAACCCATGCCAAGTGAGCTTCCCAAATGAGAAAGAGCTCATTAAAGTATACTCTTCCTGTGCTATATTTCTGTCACAATGAAATCAAGGACTTCACAACAGGCCCTGGTAGATTCTTGCTTTTATAGGCAAAGCCACTACAAAGTCTTAGGATGTTTTCATTTTTGTACATCCTAGCCACTGGTTCCAAAGGTTCTGTCTCTCTAGTCAAAAAAAAAAAAAAAGTGAAATTACAGCTTATACAGTACAAAGAACATTGGGTGACTCCTTGGCACATGCAAGTGGAGATGTGCAATGAATAGTTGTACATTTTGGTCTGAAGCTCAGGAGTCAAATGAAGATAAAAGATGAATGAATATAAATAATTATAACAATAACAGCTGCTATGAAAAGAGTACCGATTACATACCAGTCACAATGCTGAAAGTTTTAGTATGTTGTTTTACTTAATTCTGTCAGTATCTTCTTATTTAAACTGGGGAATCTCGGAGAAGCTAAATAATTATACATAAAGAAAGTGGATTTCATTACTTAGAGGGAAAGTATATAGAGTCAGTTGAAAAGCTCATAACTGTAGGTAACAGGAAGCTAAACTCAAACTCTGTAATTTATTGATTCACATAATTGAAATGTCCAAAAATAGAATATGTTCAGTTGAAATTTAGCCTAAAACTCAACACTGTCTCATAAAAACCAGCTTCCATCAATTCCTGCTCTGCCTTCCACAGATTTGCTCTGATTTATGATTTAAATCATATGCTTACTCTGTCCCCAGTTAATTTCGGAGGAATATGATGTACTCACTCACTTACACCTGATTTCACATGCGTCCTTGTGATGTAGCCAGGAAAGAGGATGAGATTATGCTTACTGACGAAGGCTTAGAAAGACATATTCTTGCTACCTTGATATGGGCACCAATTCTATTCAAATTTTAGAACTGGGAAGAGTTGAGTTCTTTGGGGAAGAGAAGGGAGATGTTGGGGAGACAAATAGCAATATTCACTAAGCAGAGTAACCAGGAAAGGGGATCAAAGATGGAATTCTGAGAAGGCATCATACTTAAGGGACAGGCTAAAGAAGCCATGTCATTAAAATGAGAATGAAAAAGAAGGTTTGAAGGAAGGAGAAAGCTAGGGAAAAGTGATGTCTCAGACACTGAAGAAAGAATGAGTTTCATGAGTGCACTTGAGGCTAATTATGTAAAATTCCCTCAGGAAAGTCAATTTGATTTAGTTCTTAGGAAGTGAGTAAGTCATTACTAAACTTTTCCAAAGCTATTTTAGATGAGTGGAAATAAGGATTTACTTTAATATGACCATAAAATTTCACTTACTATTTTACAATTCTCTCTTGAAGCATTCTAAATTCTTTTTTTTCCCCCTTTAAAGGAGGAAATATGGAGAGTCTGATCCCAGGCATATTGGTATGGTCTTCGTTGTGGAGGATCCTCTGACATTCTATACTGCAGAGGAGGTCTCTGTGATGCCTTTGGACTATCTGACCCCATCCTCAAGGCCTTAGATGGCACACAGACTACAGCTACATACTTCTTATACACAGAGCATTCCCTCCAAAATTAAAGAGGCAGAATAAACCCAAATCGTGATCTACCAAATGGAATTATTTACTGCAACTAAACAGAGATCATTGCTTTATGGATAAGTATGGGGAGGTCCAGCAGACCTGAGTCTGGATTTGACTTTTGATTCCAGCCACGTGACCTTGACCAAATTACTACATCCTTCTGAAGCTCAGCTTCCTGACAATAAAATGGGAAAATTACTACTCTCTTGAAAAGTGTTCATAATGTCGAATAAGGCAATATATGCATACTATCTAGCATGGCATATCATATTTGTTCAATAAATGGCAGTTATAAAGTATCCTGTGTGTCATCTTTATGGTTGTTATTGCTGTCTGTTGCAAGAAGGCAGTATGAATAGTGGTTAAGTGCCAGGAATAGAGATCAAGTTGCCCAGGTTTGAGTCCCACAACCATTTTTTTTTTTTAATTGAACATCCTTGGGCAACTGTACCCCAGCCCCCTCATCCATAGGCTAATGGTAATAATAGTACTTTCTCAAAGGGTCGTAAGGAAAATTAAGACATGATAAATAAATGTTAGGCTTGCCCCTGATGCTCTATAATGAGCAGTACACATTAGTTTGAATTAGTATTATAGAACGTGATACTGGGAAGGTTTGTAAATGAATTGACCATCTCCAAGTGTTCCACTTCCCAGGGCATTTTGTATTTTACCTGACGGCATTCCAGTTGAGAATGCAGGTAAGTTTCTTTTTGGTTATCCTGGGTCACAATCTCACTAAGAGCCTGGGATGTCCTGGATGATCTACACTCACCTTTGTGCCCAGCATCTAATGTGCTTTGTGGTTGGGATAGCAGTAGTCACGTCACAGCGCAGTTGTGAAAAATTAACCATGACATCTTGTAACCCTCCAGATCTAGATATGATTTAATTGGAGCTCCATTGACTCCCGGGAATTTCTAATTCCGTCTCAGATAGAACATAGTTTTGTATTCTCATGGTCAGTTCTGATGTTGAGCTTTTCGCTTTCTCTGAATTTGTTCAGGAATATCAACCATCTTGCTTCCTCTCTCAGACTCTTATCTGTAATGATTTTCTCAGAAACACAGTTCCCTCCTTGAATATCAGAAAAGAAGAAAGGAGAAAGGGAAGGATGATAGGAGATTGAGAGAGATATTAAGGAAACACAGAGTGGGGTGCATGGGTGGCTTAGTCGGTCAAGCATCTGCCTTTGGCTCAGGTCATGATCTCAGGGTCCTGGGATCGAGCCCCACATGAGGCTCCCTGCTCAGCAGAGAGCCTGCTTCTTCCTCTCCCTTTGCTGCTCCTCCTGCTTGTGTTCTCTCTGTGTCTGTCTCTTTCTCTGTCAAATAAATACATAAAATCTTAAAAAAAGAAAGAAGAAAGAAAGAAAGAAAGAAAGAAAGAAAGAAAGAAAGAAAGAAAGAAAGAGAAAGAAAGAAAAAGAAAGAAAGAAAGAAAGAAAGAAAGAAAGAAAGAAAGAAAAAGAAAGAAAAGAAAGAAAGAAAGAAAGAAAGAAAGAAAGAAAGAAAGAAAGAAAGAAAGAAAGAAAGAGAGAGAGAAAGAAAGAAAAGAAAAGAAAAGAAAATACAGAGCGTTTAAGTGTGTAGTAAAATTCCCTGAAGATTTGGGAGAACAAAAGGGAGTAATACATGGCAATAATTTTTAAACTTTCTAATTAAACACTAGATATTTCTTTTGTTTAAAGTCTTCATATGAAGAGACTTTCTTCACACATTATTTCATCTTTCAGTGAATAGTAGCCTCAAACCATCTAGCTGATTTCTCTCTTGTCCTTCTTTCTCTTATTTCATTAGTCTTTTGCAACTTTATCCATCATTCTCCAACGTAATTTCTCTCTTCTCTGTCTCTCTTATTCTATCTCTCTCTTTCTTTGACTTCTACCAACATATATCCTTAGGTTTGCACTTTCTCCAATGTGACTTACTTACCAAAGGGTTTGCTGTGCAAATGTTTTATCTTGTTACCTATGAGCAGCACTTAGTAAAGTTCTGGCACATAACATTAGTGGATTTAATTCATTTAATAATAATGGAGGTAGTAATTATCATTATTATGATTTTACCAGGGGGAAAGGCACTGGTTATGGGAGGGATATACGGTTGTAAAGCATCATTCTATTGCTTACTTAGATAGGAACTTTGGACTGGTTAATTAACCTCCTTATTCTCATATTCCTCATTCATAAAATGAGGAATAACATTATTATCTACCTCAGAGAGTGGTTAGATGGATTACAGTAGAAGATATGTATTTGGCTTAGCACTATGCCTGAAAATACTTAATATTCAATGTTTGTTAGCTCATGAAATACATACTAGGTCAAACCCTGTCAAACCCTGAAACACTCACCATCAGGTGTACTCATGGCTTTCTTTGCTGAATGACTCATACAGTAGTCTGCAAAGGGGAGTTTTTTCACCAGTGAATTTACTGGGATACAGGAAAAATAGTAAGGAATTATACATATACTTATTATATACACACAAACATATATATATATATATATATATATATATATATACATGTCTGCCTGTATATCATATATTCTATATCTAATATCTATATATCTTATTTCTTATTAATCTAATACATATAATATCCTAAAATATATTGTATAAATATATATATTAATCTATAAATTTATATCTTATATCCTCTCTTAAATGTATAAGTTTAAATATACTTTAAAATGGCATAATATAGGGGCGCCTGGGTGGCTCAGTGGGTTAAGCCTCTGCCTTCGGCTCAGGTCATGATCTCAGGGTCCTAGGATCTAGCCCCGCATCGGGCTCTCTGCTCAGCGGGGAGCCTGCTTCCCCCTCTCTCTCTGCCTGCCTCTCTGCCTACTTGTGATCTCTCTCTGTCAAATAAATAAATAAAATATTTTAAAAAATGGCATAATATATTAATACACGTAAATAATTTATAAGTAGACAAAATATACCTGTATTAGAAATGTGCTGGAGTTTTGTTTTGTTTTGTTTGTTTGTTTTTGAGAGAGAGCGAGAAAGCACATGGGCAGGTCCAGTAGAAGGGGAAGGGCAGAGAGAGAGGAAAAGAGAGAGCCTTAAGCAGGATCCCCATCCAGCAAAGAGCCCGATGCAGGGCTCGATCACACAACCCCAAGATCATGACCTGAGCCGGAATCAAGAGTCAGACACTTAACTGACTGAGCCACCCAGGTGCCCCAGAAGTGTGATGTAGATTTTTATTGAGAGGGAATGAAATGAAAAAAAAGTTTAGAAATCAATTTACAACTTTCTTGGCACAATAATGTATAATTTGCTACAAGATACTAATTTGCCAACTTCTAGCCAAATTGATAGGAAGAATGGCAGTTGATATCTGGTACAAGAAAGTCCTAGCATGAGCTATTAGTTAAGCATAATAGGTATCTAAGATGAAAGGCTTGTGTAATAATAATTACTCTAGCAGCTAATATATATTAAATGCTTATCATGCATCAGACATTGGGTAAGCACTTTCTTTATGTTAACTTCATTTAAACTTCATAAATACCTGTGGTAACTACTAAAATTTGTGTTTTACAGATGAGGAAAAAAGTCCTAATGAGGCGAAGTAACTTGCACAGTATTACAAAACTAGTAAATAGTAAAGTCAGAGTTTGTACTCACATGTCTAGTCATTCCAGGTGTTATAACAGTAACGGTCTGGTTCTACTAATTCTCCATCCCCTTTACCAAATCCAATTTTTTAAACTATGTTTACAGATCGAATCTTATGTGAGCCTCACAGCAAAACCTGAGTTATAATTAGCCCTTTTTATAGACAGCACCATATCATAGAAGTTGATATGCCAAGAGCAGAGGCCCACTAGATCACTGGTCTGCAGGTTCTTTGTGTGTAATATTCTTTCTAATAGATAACCGTTGCTCTCAGGGAAAGCCCAACATCCGGCAGAGTTGAAATATCAGAGATTTGATGGATTTGTCCGATGCTTACACTTGAATTCCAAATGTCAGTGTGTATCTGTCCTATCTTTTGTTTCTGATCAGAAGTTATTTTTTAATAAAATCTAAATTCTAGGAATTGCATGACTTCAAATTACTTGTGAAATGTAAATTGTCTTTTTTCTGTCCATGGCCTTTACCTTTCATCAAGTTATAACATGTTGGTTAAAGAAACAACTGACAACTAGCTCCTTTTCCTAAAGCATAAGCAAGGGGATGGGTTTACTATACTTCCTCGCTCTAAACTGTTTCTCACTTTTAGGTTAATTCTCTTGTTTAGATGTCATTTCAGTGTCATGAGACAGGAAGGGCTGGTATTATTATTCATGTGCTTTCATCTGTAGAAGATGAAAGTAAGGCACTAGATAACTGGTAGAATTTGAACCAGGTCTTCCAAAACCCAACCATGGGTCTTTCTTCTCTGGATGATTTGAAATATATCAATTGTAGCAAATTTTGACCTCACGCAAATAAGTTTATGCCCAGATTTTATAATGTTACATTTTAGGAAATATGGATACCAGGTACACCTAAATCAGGAATCCGAGTAACATATAATTAAATTTTGTATTAGCTTATATTTCCTAACAAATGGAGGTCAACGATTTGGTTTACAGCATCATCAATATGGACTTTATTATATCTGTATCTAGAAGATCAAACAGCCCGGCTTCCATACCAGACAAGCACTGGGCTCTTATAGCATTGATTCAAAGCTTTCTTTGTATTTTGTGTCTGTCAAGGGGAGGCCCAAATCTGAGTTAGTGGGTAGGAACTAAAAAAGAGCTGCATTATTCTGAAGAAGAAAATAGGAGGATTTTTTTTTTAAGAGACAGATGGGGGAGGGACAGAGAGAGAGAGAGAGAAACTTAAGCAGGCTCTATGTGCAGTGCAGAGCCTTACGTGGGGCTTGATTTCATGACCTTGAGGTCATGAACTGAGCCAAAATCAAGACTCTGGATGCTTAACCAGCTCAGCCACCCGGGTGCCCCAGGAGAATTTGTATCTGATTAGTTGGCTGATAGATTTGGCTCCCTCAGAGAAAAAGAGAGGGGAGGGGAGGGGAAGGGAGAGCGGAGGAGGAGAAGAAGAGTGGATGAATAACCAAAGTATAAAATGGCAACAAAACAAAACAAAAATAACCTTAAGAGGTTTTGCAGGGATGGCTTGCATTCAGTTTCAAGTTGTTTTCATTGCAGTGATGTAAACAGTCCCACCACCTCTATCTTCCCCAAAGCTTCAGAAAAGTCTGCTCCACATTACAGGCTCTAGTGCAAGTTTATGTGTATTTAAGTCAGGGAAAGAAGGCAGTTTTCCTCTCTGGTGTGGTGCTGTCTGTGGACAGGAAAGAAAAATCCACACTTAGATTAAATGTCCATTCTCTGAGAACAAATCACTGGGCTTTCCAAGTTGGACGGGATCCTCAATAATCAACTTGCCACCCAGTGGTTTATTGATCTACTTGAGCAGCAGTGCTCTTCTGGAGGCCATCCTGAGTGAAGCTTTATTGTAGCCACGGCCCATTTTTGTCTTCTGCTCATATACCAACTCGACCCATCTTTAAACCGTGCTTGGTCCTGCTTATGCTTAATCCTGCATTAAAAATTTCTACCATATAATGGATTTCTGCTGCAACTACTGGATGGCTTTATGATTTGGTCAGTCTAACAGGAGCCAGTTCATGAGGGGAAGTTCCGTTGATGGTTTCCTTTGCTGTGCAGAAGCTTTTTATTTCAATATAGTCCCAATAGTTATTTTTTATTTTGTTTCCTTTGCCTCAGGAGACGCATTGAGAAAAATATTGCTACAATGATGTCAAAAAAAATTACTGCCTGTGCTCTCTTCTAGGAGTTTTATGGTGTCGGGCCTTACACTGAGGTCTTACCCATTTTGAGTTTATTTTTGTGAATGGTGCAAGAAAGTGGTCCAGTGTCATTCTTGTACATGTAGCTGTCCAGTTTTCCCAGCACCATTTATTGAAGAGACTGTCTTCTCCCCATTCTATATTCTTGCCTCTTTTGTCATAGATTGACCATAAAAACATGGGATTATTTCTGGGCTCTCTATTCTGTTCTGTTGACCTATATGTCTATTTTTGTTTCAATTACTACAGCTTTGTAGTGCATCTTAAAATTTGAGACTGTGATACCTCCAGCTTTGTTCTTTCTCAAGATTGCTTTGATTATTCAGGGTCTTTTGTGGTTCCATACACATTTTAGTATTATTTTTCCTAGTTCTGTGAAAAATGTTGTTGGTGTTTTGATTGGAATTGCATTAAAACTGTAGATTGCTTTGGGTGGTATGGACATTTTAAAAAAAATATTGTCACTTGGACTCTTGAGGCCAAGCTTTGTGTCTTTACCAGAGTCCAGACCCAGCAATCTACCCACTGATTCTCCCACTGGGATCTGGCATAAATTCACCAGTGCATCTTTTTACACAACATCTTCAAAACCACAGATTCTGCCACATCATGTGATCCAAATGGCTGGCCAACTTGTACTTCAGCTTGATCTGTGGCAGAACCATTCCTTTTTTTCATCCCAATCAAAGATGACTTCCTTTCATGTCACCCAATATAGAGTCCAGACCAGTATTCCTGGGTGTAAAATGAGTTGTTTCCAGAAAAAGAGAGACTTCCAGAAATTAGATTTCTTTGTGAAAGAGGATGCAAGATGCATAATTTGTCTTCTACTTTAAGGAAATATCCCTGATTTGTGGTGTCCTAAAATGTTTCACTAAAACACTGAAGTAGCAGATCTCTCAGTATTTGTAAGATTTATCTACTCGCCTCTGCAGTGCTTATGTCTTAAAGATTTTTTCATGTTAGTCATCTCTAGCTTATTCTGGTCAAACAGCATGATGCCAAAGATGTACTAGAGTAGTATGATATTCCGCAGGTCTGGAGAGCTCGGATTTCTTCACCATATTATGACAGAAAGAAGGAAAGGTAACATAACCCTGGGCTAAAATTGTTGAATATATTATCAACTACTTATTGTGAAAATCAACTGTTTCTGATCTTTAATCCTGTTTCAATAGAAAGGAACATTTACCAAATTAATGGTCATATACCATGTATTGAAAACCATGCTACATCAATCTATGGTAGAAAAAAAATCTTGTTTGACATGTGTTTGTGGCAATTCCTTGGTTGAGTGTGCCATAGTCTACACCATTGTCCAGGATCCACCTGGATTTTATAGGAGCCCAGACTAGCAGATGGAACAGAACTATGAGAAGGAGTCTCACTCCTGTTTTTTTAAAACTTATAATGCCTTAATCTTTCTACCATCTCCTCTGGGCTGTGATGTTGTTTTTGATTTGCTATCTTGGCCAGGCGTGGGAGGAAGTTTCAGAGGTGTTCCACTTGATTTCTCCACTGTGCCAGCAATTACCCCATATGCAAAGGACTCAGTGTGGGGGTTACTCCAATTGCCAAGGATGTCAATCACTAGTATATATTCACAGGTTGAGGACACGGCCACCAGGCGAGTTCATGAACCCGGTGAACTCTGTAATTCAGACTTTGGGGAACATGCTGATACCTCAGGTCTCCAGGTATCAGTGCCCTTAGGGACACTCTGTTCTACTTACTATCTCCACAACTCTCATTGGTTTAAGACCCCCTGACTGCCACCCTGATCTTGCCATTTGTTATAACAATTATAACATCCTAGTTTCTGACAATTAAGTCTGTCTCCTAGTTTCTATTGTTTTAGAGCCCCGTCATCCCCACTGCTATCAGTGAGCCAAGTTCTGTTCCAGACCACTGCAATAGAGCAAATATTTCAATGAAGCAAGTCAAATGAATTTTTTGGTTTTCTCTATGCATTTAAAAGTTATGTTTATATAAAACTTTAGTCTATTATGTCTAAAAAAGCAGTGTACATACCTTAATTAAAATGCTTTCTTGCTAAAAAATGCTAACCATCATCTGAGCTTTCAGTAAGTCCTATATTTTTTGCTGGAGGAGGGTCTTGCGTCAATATTGATGGCTGCTGACTGATCAGGGTGGTGATTGCTGACGGTTGAGGTGGTTGTGGACATGTTAAAAAACAAGGCAGTGAAGTTTTTCACATTGACAGACTCTCCCTTTCATTAACAATTTCTCTGTAGCATGAGATGCTGTTTGATAGACTTTGAACCACACTAGAATTCTTTCAAAATTGGAGTCAGTCTTCTCAAACCCTATCACTGCTTTATCAACTAAGTTTATGTAATATTCTAAATCTTGTCATTTCAACAATCTTCACAGCATCTTCACCAGGAGTAGATTCCATCTCAAGAAACCACTTTCTTTACTCATCCATTAGAAGCAATTCTTCATCCATTCAAATTTGATCATGAGATGCAGCAATTCAGTCACCTCTTCAGGCTCCACATCTAATTCTAGTTCTTTTGCTCTTTCCACCATATTCACAGTTACCCCTCCACTGAAGTCTTGAAACCCCCAAGTCAACCATAAGCATTGGAATCAACTTCTTCCAAACTCCTGTCAATGTAGATATTTTCAGTTCTTCTCATGAATCATAAATATTCGTAATGGCATCTAGAATGGTGAATCCTTTCCAGAAAGTTTTCAATTTACTTTGCCCAGATCCATCACAGGAGTCACTCTCTATGGCAGCTATAACCTTATGAAATCTATTCCTTAAATAACAAGACCCAAGGGACACCTGGGTGGCTCAGTTGTTAAGCGTCTGCCTTTGGCTCAGGTCATGATCCCAGGGTCCTGGGATCAAGCCCCGCATCTGAGCAGGGAGCCTGCTTTTCCCTCTCCCACTCCCCCTGCTTGTGTTCCCTCTCTGGCTGTGTCTCTCTCTGCCAAATAAATAAATAAAATCTTTATAAATAAATAAATACATAAATACATAACAAGACTCGAAAGATGAAATTACTGCTTGATCTGTAGGTTA
>CM052884.1:67888841-67940920 GCA_028534135.1 Potos flavus | reverse complement strand
GAAGAAAGAAAGAAAGAGATGAAAGAAAGAAAGAAAGAAAGAAAGAAAGAAAGAAAGAAAGAAAGAAAGAAAGAAAGAAAGAAAAAGAAAGAAGGAAGGAAAGGAAGGAAGGAAGGAAGGAAGGAAGGAAGGGAAAGAAAGAATGAAGAAAGAAAGAAAGAAGAGAGAGAGAGAAAGGGGGAGAGAGAGAGGGAGGAAGGAGGAAGGAAGGAAGGAAGGAAGGAAGGAAGGAAGGAAGGAAGGAAGGAAGGAAGGAAGGGAGGGAGGGAGGGAGGGAGGGAGGGAGGGAGGGGAAAGAAAGGAAGAAAGACAAACACAAGACAGACAGAAAGAAAGAAGACAAGAAAACTCAATCTCCTGACTTTGATAGAATAGGATATCAAATGATTTTCCCCACTTCAATCTCAAAGGTCATACTGTCAGGAGGTCTTTCTCCAATTTTTATTTTTTTTGGGTTCTCAATCTCCCCCATGTGTCATACTTCCTTCAATAGTTTTCCTTTCTCCTTCTGCATTTTGAACCCAAAGGTCATCACAACCTCTCTTCTCTATAGTGTATTGATGAATATACACCAGCATAACACACCAGTGATGTAGCAGCTTTTCCATAAAGGTTGGGATACAGAAGGGAATTACACTCCAGCACAACATGACAAAAATTTAACATATATCTGGGGACCTAACGTACAACATGATGACTATAGTTAGCAATATGGCATTATATGCCCAAAAGATGCTACGAGAATAGATCTTGAATGATCTCACCCCCCACCCCCCAAAAAGATAATTATGGGAAATAATGCAGTCAACTAACCCTTTCGTGGTAATCGTTTTGCAATATATAAGTGTACATCACATTGTACATCTTAATCTTACACAATGTTATATATCACTTATATCTCAATAAAGCTGGAAAAAATTTTAACAATTTTAACATTTAATATTAATTATTCTCATTATTAGGGACCTTTGGTTCTCCTTACACTGGTTTTGAGAAATTCTTACTAGTTTTGAGAAATGTCTCTGCCACCAGACAGATTCTTGTACTGTTTTCTTGTCTTCATATCTATGCCAAGTCTCCAACACTATTCCCCCAGATGTCTAATCTTGCCAGTTCCTTATCCTTTCCTCCCTTTAGTAGCACTCAGTGTTCTCAAGCTCTTTTCCTTTCTCCCGTTAGAACTTGCTCCAAACAAAGTGCAGAACTATTTTACACTAAGGAGACTATTACTGATAACAACAACAACTCTAACCTATTAGGCAGTGGGTAATTAGATAATGGAGCCTCATTCAGGGAGAATGTGTGTGTGTGTTGGGGGGAACAGGTGATGATATCTTACCTTCTAACAAAGGTTCCCACCTGACACTAAGGAATAAGGTGCAAATATTTGCATTTGGAGCACCTGCAAAAGGATGCAGAAGATGCTGGGATTTCTTCAGATCAAAGAAGTACATTTCCCCTCCCTTCCATGTTAATATTGATGATATAGGGATGTACCTTCTAATTGATATAGCCATTTGGGCACCTGGGGGGCTCAGTCAGTTAAGCGTTTGACTCTTGACTTGGCTCAGGTCATGATCTCAGGGACCTGGGATCAGGTCCACAGCAGGCTCCCCACTCAGCAGGCATTCTGCTTATCTTTCTCTCCCTCTGATCCCTCCCCCGTTCTCTCTCTCTCTTAAATAGGTAAGTAAGTAAGTAAGTAAGTAAGTAAGTAAGTAAATAAATAAATAAATAAATAAATAAATAAATAATCTTATAAAAAATAATTGATATAGCCATTGAATGTGCTGGTTCTGTTGTTTTCCCTGAAAAGTTATGAATAAGTTGATTCTATGCCTTGTAATCATCATGAACCTCGCAGAAAGTGAGTTTCACTGGGAAGGAGGAAAAAAGTTTGAAGATATTGAATGCTACTGAAGGGAGAAAAAAATTTTTTTAAATAGGAAATAACTGAGAATTAAATTAATAAATTGATGCTGTGCCTTAGAGTCAGCGAAATGTTGAAAGCAAGGAATATTTTATTATGAGAGGCATGAAGTTTCCTTCACATACCAAGCCATTAGCCACTCTGCTTCCCCACAGTTTTGAAATCCACAACTAATGGAAGTTATGTACACAATACTGTTTCTTGACAGCGGCTGATTAAAACCAGCAGTGCTCATGGACTCGTCAGCTGCAAGCTTCTGGTATTTAACCCTGGGACCTCATAGATATAATGATAATGTTTTGCACAAATATTCACCTGACCAGAACAAGTTGTTCACATGCCTTGTGGATTGAATATTAACACTTAGTTGATGTTAATACTAAAGTATAAGGTAGTCAAGTCTCTGAAAGAGTGCTGAGTTTCTGCTGAGACCATTACAAACAAAACGCCATTATATAATTAGAATACCACATGATAAAAATAATTAAAAGTCTAGGTTAAAATAAAAATATTAAAGGCCTAGTTTCCTATTAACACAGATCATACCAAGTCTGCAAATTCAGAGGAGGAATTTTAACGACAGGACACAGATAGTTCCTGGCAGAGTCTTTGCATATTTATTTGTAACTAAAAGTATATTTTGGCCATCGGAGCTTCCTGTGGCCTAATTCAAATCCATGGAGCAAAGTAGGGATTGAAGATGGTGTCCAGACTAAACAAATAATCAAAGATGTGTTCAGTTATCCAGATGTCAAAAGAAAAATTAGAATTTTCTCTGTTTAACAAAAATATTTCTGGTTTTGGACATACTGAATAATTTATATTTTCTTCTTTAGCTTTGTTGATTATTTCCTTATTTTCTTTTTCTTTAAAAAAGATTTTTTATTTACTTATTTGAGAGAGCACGCACAAGCACACGAGGGGGTGCAGAGGCAGAGGGAGATGCAGACTCCTCGCTGAGCAGGGAACCCGATGCAGGGCTCAGTTCCATCCCAGGACCCTGAAATCATGACCTGAGCTGAAGGCAGACGTTTAACCGACTGAACCACTCAGGCACCCAATTTCCTTACTTTCTACAGTGGCTACTATTTCTTGATCACTATGGACCAGGCCTTGTGCCTCTATCTTCCAGAAGCTGGTCATCTAAAATAGCTGACTGACACTTTTGGACATACATATAGGTTCTTTAAAATAGCTGAGGATACTCTCAGAGGTCAAATTGAGTACCAAGGGATGCTGCTTCCCACAGGAGCTGGGGTGCAGAGAGCAGGTGTCAGCCAGAAAAGCCTCCACAGAGCGAGGAGATGGGAACTACTAGATCTTGTGGAATAACCAGGCTTTGTAGAGCTAGGTCTCAGGGAAGACCATCGAGAAAGAGAAGTATGAATAATAGAGAACGATAGAGAAATTGTCCCCCAAGGCTTAGTGGGAGATACTTCAGGACAATTGACAGTCTAACAAGAGCAGAAACAGGAATCGGTAACTGGATTGTCACCTTCCTTTTCTCGTTTGTCCTAGTACTCACTCTGACTTAGCCTCTGGGTGCAATCGTTATAAATGTCAAAATGAGGGAGAGACAGGGAGATAAAACAGAGGACTACAAATGGTTTATTAATTAATATTAATTAATATTAAATATTAATTATTTACTATTATTAAAATATTAATTTAAATGATAATTAATTATCAATAATTAATAAAATATTAATTATTGAGTTGAGAGAGAAGCGACTATTATGTTCAGGAGTGCTCTGCTCTAAACACCAATAATAGCCGATGAGGTAGATATTAGTAGGTTTCATTTTACAGATCAGGGAAAAGAGGGCAGAAAGTTTGAAACACTTAAAGACTTTAATAACCTGTTAAGGTTATATTACCCCCATGTTCCAGTTGAAGCTCAGAAAGGTTAAATGATTTGCCAACAATTACACAGCTTGCTTACAACTGAGCCAACTTGAGCAAAGGTCTCCTGATTGCCAGTCCTTTGCTCCTTTCCTTCCACACCCACAGCCTCGGAAAATTACAGGTACCCCTGCCCCCCTTACTCAGGAAAAGACACCCCTGAGAGTGATGTTGCGTATTGTAGATTCCATTTCACTAATTAAAAATGCTGAGATGGTCAACTTGTATCACTTCCATTTTTCCCCCAGTAATGTTTAACCTTAAATCAAAAAAATCTAGAAGATAAAAGAGCATGTTATCTGGCAAGTCCATTCCACCCCCATGGTTATTAATTTCAGAACACATCGGAATTCCTTCTCTGGGGAACAGACAGCTCCTGGCCGGGTCAGATTTCAAATTCTCATCTGCTGGTACCAATACCAGTAACAGATTCTTCTTTGTAGTCAAACTCTGAGGTTTTCCCCGAGTACAACTTGGTGTCTGGAGATCCAGTCAAGTGCCTGTGGTCATCAGTCTTCATAAAATCAGTCTCCTCTCTTGGCAAAACATCTACTGCCCTGAGCTTTGCTTTTGGAAACAACTTCTCCCCGAGACCTGGTTGAAAGCAACTCTCTGGTACCATACTTCCCAGCATGGAGGCAAAGAGCTTCACAGTTTGGGATTATGTTGTATTTGCAGCCCTCTTTGTCATTTCCTCTGGAATTGGGGTGTTCTTTGCTATTAAGGAGAGGAAAAAGGCAACTTCAAGGGAGTTCCTGATTGGGGGAAGGCAAATGAGCTTTGGTCCTGTAGCGTTGTCGCTGACGGCCAGCTTCATGTCAGCTGTCACTGTCCTGGGGGCTCCCTCTGAGGTGTACCGCTTTGGGGCACCTTTTGTGCTCTTCTTCATTGCATATGCATTTGTCATCATCCTCACATCAGAGCTCTTTCTCCCCGTGTTCTACAGATCCGGCATCACCAGCACTTACGAGGTAAGACAACTCTTTTCTTCTTCATTTTGGAAAGAGTTGCTATTTTCTCTACACTTGGACATTTTCCCCCCTCTCTCTAATGACATACATTGTCTTAATAACACGTGGTAGTTGAAAAGTACATTTATTTTCAGGACGATTAGGCATGATGGTAAAAACATATTTCGTTGTTATTGGGAAAAGCTTATCTTTGGACACACAGAACTGTTTTTCCATCTGTAGAATGAAAATATGGAGCCAATCCCACAAGGCTATCTCATTGATTACATGAGAACCTATCTGCAAACACCTAATGCATTGTCTCAATGAGAGAGAGCTGAAGTTCTTATTTGTATTATTCACATTAGTCTTCTGAAAAACGTGCAGAACATACACTGTAAATATCGTCATTTTCCAGATAAGAAAACTGAAATTGAGATAAATGGCTTAGTCAAGATTGTATACTAGATAAGGCCTACTGAGAACCCATTTCATCTTTATTCCTTTCTGTCACATAGTAGAACTGAGTACTTTAATATAGGTTATTACTATCAGTGAAGAAATGGTAATGGTTTTAAAAAATTGAAAACATTTTAATGGGAGGAATTGCTAAATGACACAAATATGGGAATTATGTTGATGAAAACAAAATGAGGCAGTGGTGTTTATCAAGAAAAATAGCATGTTAAAAATTGAATTTGCATGTCCAGTATTTAAGCATGATCACACATCAGTTTCTATGAGAACTGTGTTTATTTTCCTTATCCAACACCATCCCTACCAAGTCACAGCAGAGGACTCTTAACATATCTCTTTTTTCTTTTTTTAATTCTGTGAACTAAATGATTATAAAGGATTACTCTGGACTTCAAAAGCCACTTTGGCAAATGCATGCTTTACAGAAGGTTTTAAAACTTGTGATTCTGCAGAGAATCATAATCAAACATCCAACCTCAAACTCCTCTCCCCACCAAAAGTAGGTGATCAGAATTAGGTCATGCAACAACTACTGTCCGGGATGTAATTCAAGGGGAAACAACTCAATTTATGATTAGTCCTAAAATATATATATGCACATATCCTCGCTGCTCATTAGTGTACTTCTGAAAACATGAATATATCCTAGGTTTTTCCATTCAGCTAGTAAGGTTTGACTCCCACAGACATTGCTAGCATTTTATGAAAGAATTGCCTCAGTAACTGCTAGAGAGAGAAGGAGAGGAGTCAGAAAATGGGAGTTCGATTTCAAAGCAGGGACACCAGGCGTCTTGCAGTATGTAAGGCACATATATGCGATGGATAATTGTACCACCACGTGCTTAGTGATTTTTTAATGCCCTCATGTTCAAAACCTACTACAAATAGAAATTAGTAGTACTTTGCTACATAATACTGTTAACTTTTTTTTAAAGATATTATTTATTTGAGAGAGAGAGAGAGAGAGAGCGAGCATGAGCTGGGAGGAGGGGCAAAGGGACAGGAAGTAGAAGACTCCATGCTAACCAGGGAGCCCGACCCAGGGCTCCATCCCAGGACCCTGAGATCATGACCTGAGATGAAGGCAGACCTTAAACAACCAAGCCACCCAGGCACCCAATAATGTTAACTTTTTAAAACAAGAAGCTATACACACACACTATATAAATTAGTCTATTTCCCCCAAATTAAAATGGAATAAAAACATTGTCTTGAAGGTACTGAAACATTTACTGAGCAATCTCTTCCAGATGTGCTACTCAATATCCAGGTCATTGTAACTGGTTTTAGTAAAGCGGTTCAGTTACTGTATCAGATCAACTGCAAATATGTAACTGAGGAGATGTGAGATTGCCTTTTAATTATTAAGTTAATACAGTTATAAGAAATGTTAGGGTTTCATTGAATTTAATTTATAAATTTTGTTGCCCTCTACATATTGTGTAATTTTTAGTACCCTAATGATAAGAACTTCAGATCGTGTAAAGTACATAAGGGGCGATTCGGGGACTGCCTTTTGCTTTATGAGAACTGGCAGGCGGCACAAGGATTAAAAGCATGGTCTCTTGGCTGTTTGGCTTGAAACGCTAGCACTGCCACCCACCAACGGCATGACTGGGAATTGCTTAACCTCTCTGTGCCCATTTCCACTTATGTGGAATAGTGATAATAAAAGCAGCTGTCTCCCTGGATGTCTGGGTAATTGAAGTATTATGTGCAAATACTTTTAACAGAATCTGACAAATGAAAAATGTCCCATAAGGGTTTTGTATTATTATTTATTATTATTGTTGTTCTTGTGGCCACTGTCCCCAAATTTATACTACTCGAGCTCTTTATAGAAGCTTGAATATATTAGGTTTCTTTTTGCATCCTCCATTCCGTTACCCAGCCATAGATATTCTTTCCGGGGTGTTTTAAAGCGCTAAGGACTGAAAGAAGTGGAGTCTATTTCCCTACCCCTTAAATCTGGGATGGCCTTGTGACTTGCTTTGACCAATAGAACGTGGCAGAAGGGATGTGGGAATTTGGAGCCTAGGCCTCATGAGGTATATAGCTTCTGCCTTTGCCCTCTTGGAATGCTGTACTGGTACTACTGGGCTAGCTGGTCCATCTTGTGGAGGATGAGCAAACACACAGAGGAGAACAGAGGCACCCCAGCCAACAGCCAACACAACCAGCAGACGGGTGAATGAGGCCACGTGGACCTTCTCACCCCGCTGACCTTCCAGCTGATCGCAGTCTCATGAGGGCCCTGGGGAAACAAGTAGAGAAATAACCCAGCCAATCTGCAAAATCATGAAATACATGAAATTCTTTTTTACATTTATTTTTTATTTTTATTTTATTTTTTAAATTAGGGTACAGTGGATTAAATCCTTCGTTTTTAAGCCAATGAGTTTCGGGGTGAGTATTATACAGCAATAGCCAACTGATTAAAATGTTTTGATATATAGTGGGATTTCAAGACCAAGATGTGCCTACTTTATCACTAGCCAGTCCCATGTCAAAGCATAAGTGATTGTTCTCACCCTCACATTATAGATTAGGCTCAGCTCGTTTGCAGTGTCATACAGTTTCATGATCTCCACTTGGATGATTTGTCATTAGTTATTGCCTTCTTTCTCTGAGCACATGCTAATAAATCTAGTCTGTTTTTATTCACCCTTAGCACTCATTTATAGGCTGGTGTCTGCCTGCCTTCTCATTTTTCTTAGATTTCTTAAACTAAACGGCTTCTGAATTACGTCTCTTTAATCCAAACTTTTTCATTATAATAATGCACAGGCTACTAATTTTTTAAGTATCATCTTTTATCGTGGTTTCTAAGCTTTATAGATGACATACTGTGGAGGATAAATTTCTTTCCTTTTAATTCTTCTTTAAATTACATTTGTGGTGTTGTGGTAATTATATTCAAGCTTTCAGAAATTAGATGTGTATAAGATGTCATTATTGAATGTTATTTCAGCATAGTAAATGATGCTACAAAATGTTTTACTTTAAGGTGGAAATTCAGGGTGTGAAAGGGTTTGAACCAATGTTATGAAGTCTTTGAGGTCGTGGTAAGGATTGACGTCTACTCTCCATGAGATGGGTCATGACAGTGTTTGGGCAGAGGAGTGACATGACCTGATTTGCATCTGGAGTGTTGCTCTAGCTGGATGTTGGCAGTGAGTTTTGGGTTTGACTGCTGTAGCAGGGGATCTAGTTAGGAGGCTCTTGCTGTAGCTCAGGCAAGAGCTGGTGGGGTTGCAGGGGCAACAGAAGAGATGATGCAAGTGGCTTATTTTGAAAGTGGGACGTGGGCACCAGGATTCTTGTATGAAGTAGATGTGGGGAGTGAAAGAGAAGAGTTAAGAATGGATCCATTTATTTAGGTTCGAACCAACATGAGAAGTTTGAACCATCTTATTATTCACTAAGATGAAAAAGAATGTGGCTCATCCAGGTCTGCAGTTTTGAAAATAATCAAATACAATGATGGGAAGTGTAACCTGTGCAATTTTTCAAAAACAGGCTTGAAGCATGCAACTCTTCGGTTGAACTTCCATTTTTACTTTTGCCTGTAGTGATAGATAAATACACATCAAAGAGAACCATTGAGCAAGGGAGGGAGTAATTGAAAGGCTGAGTAAATACATTCTTTCAGATGGATTATAACGTAGCTGAAATTGTCTCTCTTGTTTCATGGATGAGAAACCAAAGGCTTAGGTCACAGTGACATAGTGGCAAAGCTCAAAGTAGAATTCAGGGAGGCTTACTTCTGATCCACTTCTTCTTCTTTTTTTTTTTTTCACATATCTTTTTTCAATACTGCTTGTCCAGTTGGACTAAATTGGCTGCATTTAGTGGAACTAAATTGAGATGTTAAAACCCTTGACTTTGTGCAGATTCTTATAGCAGTTCCCTTACTGTCTGTCCATTTTTCAGGAATAATTTCCCCCTTGCTTTCCCAAACTTCAGGTGCCACCCAGCTCCAAAGCCAATACTGCATTATTTGGGGGCTTGGTTACAACATTTCTCCACTCCTAGTACCAATTTTTATATTACTTATATATTGCTGTGTAACATATCACCCCAAAATAAATTTCTTAGAACATCAATTTTATTTGCTCACAATTCTATGGGTCAGCAATTTGGTCTGGTAACACAGTGAGGTTCTTCTATATTATCTTCTATATTACCTCAGTAAAATAGTGAGGTTCTTCTCTTGGTCTCACTGGGGCTTTGTATATAACTGCCATCAGCTAATCGTTAGCTAGTGGCTCATAGGTCTAAGGGAAAGGAGATGAGACAGCTTGTCTGTATCACACTTGGTCGCATACCCCAGTAGGCTATCTTGAGTTCTTTTATGTATTGATGTATTCCCATCAGTAGGACACACCTTTTTACACAAGCATTTTTTAAAGTCACCACTTGCCTTCTATTTGATTTAAGTTCTGTTCCTAGAGAAGAAAACCCTGAGATAAGGATTTGAAAGAAAGTCATTTTGAAGGAAGTAATTTCATTTAACATTCATAGGCAAGTGGCAGTTATAATATGTAAGGAAATGAAGCCAATAAAAGGCGTGTTTTTGAGCAGGTTGCTACTATGAGCAATTCGAGTTCATTCTCACTGGGGACCTCTGGAAGATACAGATCATGTCTCAGTGAGTCCTTCCTGACCGGCAAAGAAGCCAGAATATTTTTTGTCTAACTCCTTTTTGTCACTGGCTCTCAGCCAATGAGAACATCCCGAGGCACTTCTAGCCTGCCCTTGCAAGGGCTGAAACAAAGCCCTTAAGCAAATGCTGACAGGTGCATTTAGAAGCCATCAGCATGTACTGGAATAGTGAGTGCCAGTAAGCTCAGGCATTGCACTCACAGTGACTGCTACGTCACTAAGATCCCACTACATTCTTGTGCTTGTACTTGGCATTATCATAGACCATGCCACTTGAGCCTTATAAGTGCCAATTTTAGAAAAGAAAGCCATTATTTAGTGCAGTAAATGAATCTTTCCAAAAGTGTATGATTTGAACCTAAGTTGTCATAGCCACAAAAGTTTTGCATCATTTTCCATCCTATGACATCTGAGACTTGTCTCCTTACTGACCTCCTTACATCTTTAATAATATTTTCCTTATATCTGGTGCCCTCTGTCACACACTCGCTGGACTGTCTCTGAACTCATAATGTACTGAATCTATCATCTGAAAAAAGAGGGTCTGAAAAAACAAATACTATGGTTATTTTCTCAGGGTAAGGGTTGAGCAGGGTAAAGAAAACAAAAGAAAAGTCTGAGAAATACAAAGCATGTTGATTGAAAAACACATAGTGATGTTATGTGGAGAATAAATAATGGGAGGGCTAGTGGTGTGACTTAGGAAGGGTATAGATCAGACAGTAGAGAATATCAAGTGTGGGATGTACACTTTGTTTTCAATGATAGTCACTGAAGATTTTAAGAGAAAGAGCTACATGATTAGAGCCTTGCTCTGGGAGAAACAATGTGGCAGATGTATGGTTGATGGAATGGATAAGCAAAGACTGGAATTAGGGGGATCAGCTGGGGGATGCTGCAGTCACCTAGGGAGGAGGGAATACAGGACTGGGCTAAATTTGGGGGAATGGGATATAAAAGGAAACAGTGGCCTCAGTATAGTCAGTAGGAAGAATCCTGGGTAGAAAGTCAGAGGATCTGGATTTTTATTCAAACAATAAAAATTTAAAAATAAAAAGCATTTATCTTCTCTATCATGAGAAGCTTAAGCAAAAGTTGATCTTTAATAGAGCTCTGCCATTTCTTGGACTTCAAACAATCTGTATTTTCCCGGTTCTCTCAAGTATATATGGCATAAAATCATATTATAAATCCAAAGGACTAAACATAAAGGAATACAAGAAAAAAGAACCTTCTTAGCAGCTCTTATGTAAATAACTCACTGACTCTTTGCTTGTCCTTCTGTTTTTTCTTTTTTTTTTTTTTTCTCTGTTTTTTCTAGTACTTACAACTACGATTCAATAAACCAGTACGCTATGCGGCCACTGTCATCTACATTGTGCAGACGGTAAGGGGGAGGGGCTGCTACAGATGTGGAAAGTGTGGGGTGACAAGATATGGGTTTATTTACTCCAGGGGACAATGAATGCAACCAAAGGACAGACTTAGCACTAAGAAGAAACTACTTTCTTCTGAGGATAGCACTTTCGAGATAAGTGATTACATTGAAAGTTATCCACATTGTACGGACCCCGTATATTCAGCCAAATAATAAATATAAAACAAATGTATATCATAAACCACAAAGGGAAAAAAATCACATTAAAAACTTTTATTTCACTTGTACAAGTTACTTTGGCTATGAAATGGTCCAGTAACTAGTTTTTCACTAGTTAACTGCATTGAACCAGAAATGCCCATTTTACTGAAAGTCATTTTAAGACAATACTCCCATTCTCCCCGTTTGGTCTCCTCTCCTGCTTCCTACGCTCTGGGTGCCTTCATGCTGTCCCCCAGGGTTGCCTGTGGCACACTGTTGGTATGCTTCCTACAACTCGCAAAGTACTTTCTGCTGGAAAATAACCTTCTTCCCTTTCTTAATCAAAACTTCCACTCGCTGACTGAGGGATTTAAGAGAGAGAAGAGGAAAGCAGTGCTCTCTGACCTGCTCCTGTACTTTTGCCTCCTAAAACCCTCACCTGATCTCTAAATGGTGAAATCCCATTTAAAATAAAAATGGGACTGCACCTACTTCCTTCAGTATAGTGGCTGCAACCCTGGGAGTCCCAAGATGTACCCATGAAGTAGATCACCCACGTCAGTCCTCGCTGTGCTGTCCTGTCTCCATTCTAAAACCTCTATTTCAGCAGCGTGCTGAAATGAGGTTGAGTCATTGTGACATAGACACGGGGGCGGGCGTGGGTAGAGAAACATCGAACCAAAACCTTACCTTGACTTGAAGCCTATCTTTGTTTCCTTCAGAAATATGTCATTTCTAGCCATAAAATCTCAAAATTCACAGCAGTCTTAAAAGTCCAATGTTCTTCTCCCATCAAATGCTTACAATCCCCTTTGCACACTAATGACAGTAATAAATGATTTCAAGATTAGAGTGGTTGCCAACGACATGTTTAGGGACCATGATGAGGGAAATACCTCTCTAAGATTAATAAGGAACGTTTGAGGCAGCTTTCCCTTCCATGTCACTTTTCACACTGTTCACCTGACTCTTGCTTCCCCACCAGATTCTCTACACAGGAGTGGTGGTGTATGCACCTGCACTGGCGCTCAATCAAGGTGAGTTACTGATACTCCCTTGGATACATACTTTCCATCTTTTGTATGCTTACATTCTCACCTTGAGAAATATACATCCATCCTGCTGGAGAGACATTTCCATGGTTAGGGGGCTCTGATTACTGTAGTCATCACAATCGAGAGCTCCAAAAATCAAACATTGAAAATAGCACTGGGTGTTATATGTAACTAATTAATCACTAAATTCTACCCCTGAAACTAATAACATACTATAGGTTAACTAACCTGAATTTAAATAAAATCTAAAAAAATAAAAGAGAGAGAAAAGAAGGCAAATAATTAGTTACTTGATTTGCCCACAAGGTTTCAAACACCCAGTGTGATTGTCATTTGTTTGTTTGTTCTGTTTTTTAATCACTGAAATGATGGCCGTTTTGGTATTGCCTACACCCAACCACTAAAGATGTTTATAATGTATGATCCTATCTCAGGGATTTCATGAAGCTGATAATCTGAATACGGGAGCAACGGTACTCGTAGTAATTATTTTAAAACTTATGCTTGACCTTTTTAAGGGAATAGAATCCTAGAAACAAGAATTAAAAAAACATTAAACTAAATTTCATAATAATACCTATAATATTAGAAGTCTTCCATATACAATTTAATCATGCTCCATGCTTTATTGAGACACATTTATTCATGGCTGATGTTTAGGTGGTTTCAAAGTACCCAGACTAACTTTGTTAAGAAAAAGCAAACAAACAGTTGGTACAAAGACCAGAAGCTACAGAATTTTAGGAGGAAAGGTTTGGCTTTTAACATTACCTAAAAATTATAGACTGAGTTGAAGTATAACACTGTAATAAAATAATCTTTATCAGAGGTGAATGTAATAAGGGAAAATTCTAATTTGATTTTCATTGGCCCACAAAGAACACTGACAAAAATATTGTGACTTCTTTCTCATAAACCTTGCTCTTCTACTTTTCTCAGAGAAACTTCTTTCAATATTTTTTCTTCTTTTCTAGTGACTGGGTTTGATCTCTGGGGCTCTGTGTTTGCAACAGGAATTGTTTGCACATTCTACTGTACCCTGGTATGTATCTAACTGTGAAAAAGTATTTAGCACCATCTCCTAATATGGGAGAAGGGCAAATCTCTAGCAACAGGGCATCTAATTATAGCAGAAATTGCTATTCCAAAATTAAATAGAAATTTGCTGGCTTCTCTGTCACAGTCTCCTGAGGAAGGTGCTGTTCTTTTATTTAAAATTCTTTCAATGCCATTAGCAGAATTGGGTTCTGGGCTCCTTTGAGAAAGCCATGGCAAAGAAAAGATTTCATGAAAGAAATCCCTCCTTGCTCAGAGGATAAGGGACATATGCAACTGCCAAGAAAACAATGTTCCTGTTAACAGTAATTATGAACCCTAAGTAGCTTACACTTTGCTGTCTAGTGATTGAGAAATGCACAATACATATATGAATGATTAAGGATGGCTGGTATTTTGTAAACTTGAGGATTCCACAGCTTGTTGTTGTTTCTTATTTATGGATAGGCTTGGATTACAGTAACATTTGGCTTAACATATGGTCAATTTTTCATCAAGGAATCTGGGTGGCATTGGCAACATATTTATATAATTGTTAATATCAGTTTAGTTCAACATTCATTGAGCATATATTATTTATCATGCTTTGCAATAGGAAGCTTTGTTCTTCTGAATCATTGGCACCCATAAACAGAGGCCAAAAGTAACCAGTTAAAAATATGACACTGGTTTTCAGAAAGCTGGGTTTTCTTTCCTCCTTTATAGAAAAAAACAAGGTAATCCTATTCCTATATTATCATAGAGAAGACCATCCAGGTATGTTGACATTGTGTGCATATCAGAGACTCTTTGAACATAGGTCATGAAATATACAATTTCAAAATGCCCTTATCTCTCCTTTTCATACATGCAATTCCCACCATTTCTTTTGCACTATAGCGTTTTGTCTTTTTTTTTTCTCCGTTCCATTCTCACTACCATAGTTTTATTCCAGACACACTCGATTACATAGGTTAAAAATAAGCTTCTGCTCCTTATATGTCTGGCCATATCTGTCAGGATGACTAGACACATTGCCAGAGACACTGAAGGCAGACTTCTTAGCAACAATAATGGAAAGCAGAAACGAGGAAATAATATCTTCAAAGTATTGATGGAAAACAATTATCAACCTAAAACTGTGTATTCAGCAATACTAACTTTTAGAAAATGTCAAGAACCAAGAGAATTTATCACTAATCTATTTTTTCCTGAGAAAAACCTAGAGGAGTACTGTGGGAAGAAGGAAAATTATCCAGTTTGGGATAGAAAAGTAATGATAAGAAAATAAAAATAGTAAATGTTTAGTAAGTCCAATCAAA
Source organism: Potos flavus (assembly GCA_028534135.1). Lineage (NCBI taxonomy): Eukaryota > Metazoa > Chordata > Mammalia > Carnivora > Procyonidae > Potos > Potos flavus. The sequence continues at coordinate 67,926,005 of CM052884.1, read as the reverse complement.
CAATTTTTGGTGCTTGATGATAAAAAATAATTTTATAGTATAGTAAAACATGCATATCTAATTATACATTATAATTTATAATATAAAATACACTACTACTAATAATTATTATTAATATATGTGATTCTGGGATTAAGAAAAAGAATAACCCTCATTTGGACAACAATAGCATGTAAATCAGGAAGACAGTAATCTGATTTGACAATTATATTATCTTTGAATTGTTAGGGATTAAGACATTCTTTAAATTTAGACTCTAACTTAAAAATTTATGGCAAAATTTCAAGGGGAGCCATTTAAATAAAATGGTCAGAGTGGAAAAAGGGAATTAAAACAAAACAAAACAAAACCTCAAGTGATTTAAGCAAGAGAAGAGGATAAAAGCATAGAGAAGGCACAAATAGAAACGAAAAAGTAAGGTCAGACACAAGTCTGGATATTTTAATAATTGCAATAAGCTAAAATGAACTAAATTTGCTACCTCTTAATTGGTTTCAGTGCTTCCCTCCACCCTGCATCCTTCTGGAAGATTACTCTTAATCACTCATTTCTTCATGCCACTTAACTGACCTAATTCTCTTCTCGCTTCCCATTGTTCCCAGGATAAAGTATAAGCCTCTTAGCCTCGTGCTGGAAATCTCTCATGATATGAGATAATCCGCCCATCTAATCCCTTACCACACCTCTGTCCCATCTCTCCTCTCCCTAGCCAGATTACAGGCTTCCAGATCTCACTGCAATGGTGGCTTATTTGTCTAACACGTGTTGCTCATGTTGCAGTCTCTTTATGATCCCGTGGATGGTTGCATATCTAAGATAACCGGTAGAAGAGATTAAAACAATAGCCCCTGCCATTCAGGGGTTTGCAATCTAGTAAAGTAAACATTAGATTCAAACAACACAGACTGATTAAATACATCAGTGACACCGCTGGATCATGGTTATAGGTCAGTGTGTGTGTGTGTGTGTGTCTCACTATATGAAGGAGTTACAGTTAGAGAAATTTACATGGTGGCTATAATCTGTTTTTGATATACATCTGATAAAGTGGTTTGTTCTCTTGCCTCATGTCTAGCTGAAGTTCAGGTTTATGCATATTTTTGCATAACCAATAACAAGTAGCTGCTGAAAACTGAGGTCTGTGACATTGGGTCTTCATATCACTAAAATCTAATGTTGTGATTTGGGTTTAGAAGTCTTAATATCTTTAGAGAAAATCATAATACTATTACTTGGGAGGTAGGAGGTAAATACTGATTATTCCTCAAGTCAAGAAGTGAACCCAATATACAAATACAATGCCTCTGGCAAGGACTTTCATGCCTATTTATGAAATTGCATTTTAATTACAAAAGAAATGATGGGACAACCTCAACGTCTTCTTTCTTCTCAAGATAAAGATGAAGCCTGTCATCTTTTCACAGAAGTTCTTGACACTCTGGAGGAGTAACCGGGGATGATAATTCTATTTTTCAGTGTTAAAAATACCACATCATTTCATTCTCATAGTGCTTATTCATTTTCAAAGTCCTTTTTTTTATATCACTTTGTTTAATCTTTCCCAGTTTGCTCATTCCACCTCACTGTGGTCCTGAGGGATTCTATACCTGGATTACTCCAGCAACCTCTTTCTTGCCTCCTTTCCTCTTGCCCACATGCTCTCAACTAGAATTGTACATTAGAATCCCTGTGAGAGCTTTCAGAACATATTTAGGACTAGGTCTCAACCCAGACCTCAATTTATTCGGAATCCTTGGCATTGGTGCTAGGACATTGGCGTTTGTTTGTTTGTTTTCAAATTCCCCAAGGGATTCTACAGAGGATCCAGTTTTGATAACCAGCATGCAAACCTCTTGCCTCGTCACTCTGTCCTGAGTTCTGCTATGAGATTTATCCTCCACAAAATCTGCCTTGCTCATCTCACTCTTCGACCATCCTCTAGCTCTTAAAATTCCTTTCTCCATGAGAATCTATCATTCTCTCCTAGTTCTTTTCTTCTTTCTCAGCATTCTACCATCTCAGTCCCCCCACCCAAATTTATTTACTATCACTAAATTTACCAAAAAAAAAAAAAAAATCCTCATGTTTGTATAAGCCAGATCCAGATGATTATCCTTAATTCCCCCACTTCCTCATCATCTGTATGCAATTATTCACAAGTTGTGTTGATTTGACCTCCCAGTTATCTTTCAAGTCCATCCATTTCTTTCCATCTTTACCCTGCTGAAAACCTGCTTCAAGCCTCTGTCCTCTTGGGCACAGACTACTGAAACCAACTCTGAGCGTCTCTCTCACTCCTTCTTTTCCTTGGTCCAGCAATCTGTTATCCACACAAACACCCCTGAAACCACTGAGAAGCAAACAAATAAAAATCTCTCATCATGTAAATCTTTTTAATGCTCTCTCATTGCTCTTGAGAAATCATTTAAGTAGCCTTGTCAAAATCTGTATCTTCTGGCCTCTAGTAAATTCAGCAACCTCCCTTTGGGCATTCTATATATGCTCGATCTATATATTCTAGCATTCTTTCATTTCCCCAGGCAGCCATACATCTCCATCTTTCACACATGTGGTTCTCCTCTCTTCTTGTCTTCTGTACGTGGTAAATTCCTACTCATTCTTCATAACATAGGTTGTGAAAGAAGAAAGAAAAGGAGGGAGGGAGAGAAGGAAGGAGGGAGGGAGGGAGGTAGGGAGGAAGGAAGGAAGGAAGGAAGGAAGGAAGGAAGGAATGGAATGGAGGAAGGAGGGAAGGAAGAGAAGAAGGAAGAGAAGGGAGGAAGGGGAGGGAGGAAGAAAGGGGAAAGAAAAATTGCATCAGCAGAGAGGTTGTAAAGAATTGGAAGACTTGCAGCCTTCCTTTCCGAGAACTCACATCCATTCTCTCCATTTCAGGGAGGATTAAAAGCAGTGGTGTGGACAGATGCATTTCAGATGGTTGTCATGATTGTGGGATTCTTAACAGTTCTCATTCAAGGATCAGCTCATGCTGGTGGATTACACAATGTCATAGAGCGATCAACAAATGGATCTCGACTAAATATATTTGAGTATGTCCAATACTACTTTTCCATGTTTTATAAAGATTTAGCTGTATGACCTCAGTAACTAAAATAATACTTGGGCATCAAAGGAACATTTTTGTTCACTCACTTCTCTCTGCCTCCTAGCTTTGATGTAGATCCTCTCAGGCGGCACACTTTTTGGACAATCTCAGTGGGAGGAACTTTCACCTGGCTCGGGATCTATGGAGTTAATCAGTCTACCATACAGCGATGCATCTCTTGCAAAACAGAAAAACATGCAAAACTGTAAGTTATAAATAAACATTTCAGTTTTCTTTGCCCTTATTGGGTACTTATTATATGCTTCCATGTATGGTGTGTGAGAGAGAAAGAGAGAGAGAGAGAGAGAAATGGTAAAGTTTTATTTAACCCTCTAAACAATTTTTTGAGGCAGGCATTACTACTCCCATCTTAGCAAGGAAGTGTGTTTGAACTTATAGGCCTGCCTGCCTTCGCTCTCCACCATTTGCTGCCTGCACTTACTGTGAACTTACCAGGTGAAATTAGGTGCCCCGGGTGGCAATGCAGAGGTAAATAGCATATTTTGCCTCCTCAGAGTTTCTGTGATAAGATGGCCCTTATGACTGACTTGATTCAGCCTGTGGTCTCTTGACTACTATCATTCTTTTGATGGATATATCCTTACATTTTCCAAGGAGAGGTTTAAAAGAAGGAAAGCCAAGGTGATGAGGTAGGTCATAATGGGGCTTTCACCAATCCAGCTCTTGCCGAGCTAGCAGTCACTGGTCTTGCCAGGTGTGCTCGCCCTGAAGGACCCCAGCAGGGCACAGCTGGGGAAGCCTCTTCCAAACCCTGCAATGCATCCCGTGCTCTAGAATGGGGATTGGAGGAAGTCATGCATTATTCTGCAGACATGACAGAAATAAGCTAGACTTGCATTTAAAATGGATATTTTCTCCTCTTTGTTCTGTCCAAATTTCAAGCATCCCCAGATTTGTCAGGATGTCCTCAACTTTTCTTCAAGTGAGAAACAGCCACTATGAATATTTCCCCAACTTATTTTAAAATACTTTCAATGCACAGTTTTTGTTTTTTGTTTTTGTTTTTTTGTTTTTTTGTTTTTTTAGACTGAATAGAAGATAACATTGCTGGGACATGGTTCACCGTTTTGTAATCTGAATTCCGAAAGAGACTATATTACTTATGTATTTCACACACTCTCAGAAGGAAGAATTGAAGGCATTATCTAGTTTTCCATTAATTTGCTGATAACACAGTCATATCCTATTACAATAAATAATGTTAACAAACCTTCCATACAAGATCATCACTTTGTATCAAATAGCTGAATTACTGAAAATGTATTTAAGATCAAGTGTGACTTTGATCTCATAATTCATTTAAAATTAAAGTTCATTTAGGGGCTCTTGGCTGGCTCAGTTGGTAGAGCATGTGACTCTTGATCTTGGGATTGTAAGTTCAAGCCCCACATTGGGTGTAGAGCCTACTTAAAAAAAATAGATAAAATTAAAATTCAGTTAAAATTCTGCCTTAAAATGGAGATTGTATCGCTAAAAGGAAGGATCTTTTGATGAAATAAACAATAATTCTCTACTATATCTTGATTGAGTTTACTCTTATGTATTTATATTATGTTATATGTTATTATGTTATATTATTTTTTCTTGTGAACATGTCTAATTTCCCCCATTACTCCAATAGTAGTAGTGTGTACTCCCGAGTGTGTGCTTGTGTTTGTGTATCTTTAAGCCTCACTTAGTGAGTTCGTTTAAATCAAGCAAAAGTTGATACAATTACATTCATAATAGTTGCTCGGAGTTTGGAATTTATTGCATGAGTATTTACTGGGCATGAAAACTGTCAGAAAAGGAGAGATATTCATGGAGAAAAAATGTACACAATTTCCTAAGCATTTAGGATTGCAACTCCTGGTTCCACCCATCCCCACTTCTGTGAAAGGACCAGAACTATGACAGGAATTTTGTGAGAATAAGGAAAGATAGAAAAATAAAAATTCTCTTTAGAAAAGACTTCCCTGAGAGAATCCAAATAGATTTGGTTACCGCAATTCAGGAAAGAGAAATTAGTCAAAATGACCGGTCCAGTTGAAATGCATGCAGCTGAAAGGAAGCCTGCAGTGGGGATGTGTCATTTGTCACACAGCTGAAGCCTCAAGGTCACTACTGGGGCAGCTGGAGGCCAGTTGGAGCCAGCTGCCAATCTGCTCTCACCTAGGAGGCTCTGCAGAATGTTGATTAAACGCTCTGCTTCTGTTCAATTATCTGAGAGTTTGGTGTTGTTAAAACGTTCCATCAGAGTTTAGGAAAAGCCGTGCTACTTGGGGAAAATACATCCTGAAACATATGTAGGTGAAAATAGATCCATAACGTTCATACTGAACGTGTCCATAGGTTAAAACCAGGAGCAACTCGTTATATATGAATACAATTTCATGGCCAGGAATGCTGATTACTTACTCACTCATTACTCACATCACTGATTGATGTTGAGCCCTATTGACCTTCCTCGCACCCAGAAATAATATCACCCACCATGTCATTTTAAATGTGCTCCCTGGAACTTGACTTCACCTCCTCTTGTTTCTAGACCCCAGTTTATCTTTCAAGACTGCCGATCATAAGTGGTGCTAGGAGGGTAGTAGTGGCTGATGCGGGTTCTCTGGTCCCTTCCCATCTCTAGCCCATCTCCTGGCTAAGACGAGCACAGCCACCCAAGTCACTTTTGTTCTATTCCTACTGCCTTAGTTTATTTTCCTCATTCACATCTAAAATCATTGTATTCATTTATTTCATTTCAGAGATGATCCGCTTCCAATTTCAGAATGTAACCTCCGCAAGGGTGGGTTCTGTATTGCTCACGGCTCTACCCCAGGACCTAGAAGAGCTTGGTATATAAAGATGCCTGATAAATATTTTTTGAATGAATCAATGAAGTGGTTTAAGTTACAAGGAGGAGAATTAGCTCTGTAAAGAATCAGAGTCCAATTTCTAAGGAAAAATTCACAACACAAGGATTTTAACATTCAATACAATTTTGCCATTGGTTTCTCATTTCCCATCTTTGGCGAAGCTTGAAATTGTTTTGGATAATGTATGAATGTATGGCTATATAACCTATGTCTCTTTTTACAGATTGTAACTCATTCATTCCTCATATTAGTCCCATAATAGAAGGAGAGCAGGTGTGTTAACACTCTTTTTACAGATGATATCATCGCCTCAGGGTGTCACATGACTTGCCTAACATCAGATGGTTGTTAGGGATAAAGCTTTCTGACTCACGGTCCAACATTCTTTTAAAGAAATAAGTGATATGAGGGGTACAATCACATTGTACTCAATTTCTACCATTAATTAATTAATTAATTCAATTATTTATTACCAAAAATGAAATAATTTCATGTCTGCTATGTGCCAGAACAATTCTATAGCACTGTGTCTGTTTGAGTGGGGGAAACTAATCAAAAGCAAATGAATGTATTTTACAATTTCAGATAACGCTAAGTGCTGTCAAGATGTAAAATAGTATAAGAAGTAGAAACTGATAAGAGAACAGAGACCGACTGTTTCAGATAAAAGATGGGCAGGGAGGTCTCTCTTGGAGGTGGCCTGAGTAAATATTTGAATAAAGTTGCCCAGAAGGGAGGACAGCAAGAGTACAAACAATGCAGTTAATAGGTATTGACCTCCTCATGTATTAATTGTATTCCCAAAAGGCTATCTCTAAATCAACCCCTCTAAACAAAAACAAACCAATACAGCTCCACAAGAAACATCGTTAGAATACTCTCAAGGAAGTAACTTCCAGGATAAGTCCCTTTTCTAATGTAAATAGTATGAAATAGAAACTTCCAAACGACTGAATCATTTAACCAGATTTGCTTCATAAATGGGTAGTTTGACTCAAGGGTTTTCTGAAAGCTAGGTACACCTGTACAGTATGGGCTTTCAGAGGCTTTGAAATTAATGTATGTCCTTACATTTAAAATGTGGATGTATCTGATTCCCTTCAAACAATGACTTGATCCAAGAAAATTCCCACTGTTGCTCTTCTGGCCCTTTGAAACTCTCTCCAGAAGAAGGTTGTTTACATAAACTCAGCCCACTTTCAAGTCTTCACTGAGATTAAGAAAACTAGTGGGGCACTTGGGTGGTGCAGTCCGTTAAGTGTCTGGCTCTTGATTTCGGCGCAGGTCATGATCTTAAGGTTGTGAGTTCAAACCCCTCGAGCTCTGCGCTGGACATGGAGCTTGCTTGAGATTCTCTCCCTTCTTCCTCTGCTTCCCACCCAAGCTCTCTCTTTCTCTAAGTAGATAAATAAGATCTTTCCAAAAAAACCCGAAAACTAGTAATATTTTGACTTTCAAAAACCAACAATGAATACAAAATAACCGTAGCATACTGCCAAAGCACTCAAACTGGAATTAAGCATAACGCTTTATTGTACAAATAAAAGAACTGCTCCCCAGAATATGGGTAAAATGACCCTAGGTTTTGCATATTTTCTATTCTCTTAAAAAAAAACAAAAAACCCTCAACTTTAAATTTCATCTAAATCAGTCTCCAAAGTGATTATTTCCAAAATGTGTCTACTTCTACATTTATCTCATTATCCCTCTGGAAGAAAAGATGTTAAAATGTAAGTTTGCTTTTTGACAGTTTTATGAATTGAGTGGGGGGAAAATCACTGTAAGTTATATAATATGAGTGATCGGTATGTGAAATTTCATCCAAGAGAATAGGTCTTACACTGCACATTGAGATTTTGCAGAAAAACTCCTGATATCAAAAGGAAAGCCATCAAATATCTACCTCATTCAAATTTAGTCATTTAAAAGTCTAAAAGTGTAACATTTCCAAACAAACAAAAATTTGCAAATGTATAAAATGTAATGATTCTTGAAGACTGTGTAATTTTATTTTAGAGCAAAAATCACCCCAAATTTTTACCTTGAATTTTTGGTAATGCCTTCGTCATACCGTAATATGGCATAGAGGCTACAAATAGATCTTTGTGTTCTTTTCTAGAGCCTTGTATTTCAACTTGTTGGGTCTCTGGATCATCCTGGTGTGCGCTGTCTTCTCTGGTTTAATCATGTACTCCCACTTCAGAGATTGTGACCCTTGGACTTCTGGCATTATCTCAGCACCAGACCAGGTATGTGTTCCCTTGGGACCAGTGGGGAACGGCTGAGATGAGTGTGCTTCTGGCCATGAATGAGTAATATGGGTTCTTCCCTTTTTTTCCACCTGGATCTCAAGCCACTTCCTGAGCCCCAGAGAGTTGGGGCTTTCCTCTCCTCTTCGGTGACATCACCACACACCAGGTTCTAAAATGGGGGAGTGACACATAAAAAGGTGTCTCACCTTGTCCGTGATGACAAGGCCACGAGCCAGGGCAAGGCTGAGGAGAGTGAAGTTAGGCTTGAACCCATGGCTTTGGTTGTTGATGCGACATTTCAATTCTTTTTTTCTATATATCTCAAGGTTGATTAAAGATGCTTTATTCTCAAATTGAAGAAATGACCCTTATTTCTATAAAGCTTCTGCTCATGTCTTCTCATCATAACTTAAACACCATCACCCCAATATACTACATTAAAAGTGCTTTCAAAAACCCCATTTATAGAGGATGTGTTCAAGAAGAACCATCACCTCTCTCCCCTCTGTATATTCCACTGTCCCCTCTGTCCCGGGGGGGCTCCTCTCTCACAAATCTGACTACAGAGTAGAACCATAATTCCTAGATTCCCTGAATACACGTTTTAAGCATTCGTTGTTAGGATTGAACTGCTAACATTAAGGGTAGACAGGCAAGGGATTGGCATACATTACAAACATAGGAAAATAAAACAAGTTCCTAAACCTTCTAAAGTTCATCCAACCCTTTTCCCTAATATCAGCTTCCCCTTCCCACCTCCCAACTCCCCTCTAGCTGGGGCTGGACCTCAGCTCCACGAAATTGGACTAATCATAACCTCAACTGCCAGCGGGTAACAACCTGAGTCCCTGCAAACTCCTCTAGTATTTTATTCTTTTGTCTTTTTTCCCACCTCCTTTTGCTAAAAAGTGACGTGTTCACATTTCAGACTCTGCTGCTAAGACCGCTGATCCTGTCTTGTTTTACCTCCCCTTCAGCTGATGCCATTCTTCGTCATGGAGATATTTTCCACGATGCCAGGACTGCCCGGACTCTTCGTGGCTTGTGCCTTCAGCGGAACTCTGAGGTTAGTATATCGACAACATTGCTCTGACGATGCGGAGGATGATGACGGTGGTGATGGCAAGCACAGTGAGGTGACAAGGGTGACGGCAGTTGTAATCGCCACTACTTACTGCGTACTGACTGTGTGTCGGCTGCCCTGCTGAATGCTTCATTTGTATGTGCTCCTTCATTGTATGAGATGGAAACTTTACTTGTGAAACTTTATGAAGTAGTTTGGATTTGAAGATCAATGGGAAAGCATTAGAAGCGTTAACCTTAAAAATAAAAACTGCCAATTATCTTACCAGCAAAAGATGGGTTTATTGGGGGAATAAGAGAGAATGGTAATACAGGACAAGTAAGCTGAGGCAAAACCATAGGCGAGTGTGGGGAACAAAGGAGAGGTCTGCTTTTCTGAGGAGAAAAGGAGTAAGTCGGGAAGCCTGGTATGGACTAAAAGACGGATTAGAGTAAACTGGGAGCTCCATGCGTGGTGGCTTTTCATTGGCTGGGTGGTTTCTGAGGGGAAAGAGATGCTTTCCCTCTGGCTGGGATAGAGTAGTATCCACGTGCAAGGTCAAGCCTGTGTAAGGTCAAGTCCCTCTCTTCCTGATGGGTCTGCAGTAGACTTACGTGGTAGGGCATGCTTTTGTGAGGAGAAAAGGAGTAAATGACCTCTGGATTTTACCATTAAATGTGATATCAAGTTTTAATTTGAAAGATATTATTGTCATTTAAGAATACTTATTTAAGGGGCACCTGGGTGACTCACTCGGTTAAGCGTCCCACTCTTGGTTTCGGCTCGGGTCGTGATCTCAGGGTCCTGAGATGGAGCCCTGTCTTGGGCTGTGCACTTAGCACAAAGTCAGCTTGAGATTTTCTCTCTCTCTCCTGCCCCTCCTGCTTGTGCTCTCACTCTCTCTCTCTAAAATAAATAAATGAATCTTTTTTTTTTAAAGAATATTCATTTAAGTTAATAAATTGTAAAAAAGAATGAAATGCATATACTTATTCTACTTTTAGGAAAGTTTTTATCAGAGATATTGACTTTTATTAAATTTTTGGCATTTTCGAAGTGGCTATTTTTTTAGTTTTTGGCATATTAGTATGCTGACAGATATCCAAATTAGCAATATCCTTGAATTCATATAATGACTTTAACTTGCTTCTGGTGTAATTCTAATTTAGTGTACTACTGAATTATTTTTGCTAACATTCTCTTTAGGATTTTGCCACAAAGTGATGCCACAAAGTGGTATCATTCTATGGTGTTGAGATGAGGATCTCAGGGAAACTCGGGACAAAAAAACAAGCACCAGAGGATCAACCACAAGGAGCGGTGGCACTCCAGCTTTTGTTTTGTCCCTCTCTATAGAGCTTTACTTATTTACCTTTTTGTCTTACTCTAGGGCTGAGTCTCTTCCGATAGAGAACATATAGGTGTCAACAGATAATTCCCCCATAAGAGAATGGATGGCTCTTTGGTCTCAAGTCCAAAACCTCTAAGAAAGGGACACAGTGGACAGTACATGCTATAGAGAGATTCCTTCTGCTACAACCTTAAGTCGGATGCTGAGTTGAGAAAGGAAAAGATAGGAATGGGGTACAATAAAGAGATAGTGGTTGAGGGATAGGAAAAATTAAAAAGAGAGATTGCTACCATCTTATAGAAGTTTCAGAATCTGAGAAATTGGCATATGGCTAATATACCTGACTAAAAAGGCAACCCAGCAGAGGTTCTATATGGGCCAAATTCAACGTTTTGCTTCCTCTCTTTCAAAGGATTTAAGGGTCAACCCTGACATTTGAGACTTTCAGATGATGTATTTTGAGACGAAGCTGTTGGGAATATGGACTCTTTTTACTTGGACACCTCCTTTCCTTATTCGACTTTCATGGAGCTGCAGGTAGAAGGGGAGTCTGGCAGGAAACACACACCGTGCTCTGATCCTCAGGAAAAAGACAATGGTATCTCAAAGTACTTACAGTTTCGATTCCCTAGAAATGGGTCTTAGGAAATTTCTACTTGCTGTAACTGCCACTTAAGGAAGGAACTTTTAATTTTGCATACGATGGACCTGAAACTATTCCAACTAAAGTAAGCTACAGCTAAAATTAAGGGCATCATTATCCTGCATTACAGAAAAAGAAAAAGTTTGAATTTTCTCCCATGCTGTTGGCAACAGCTCTAGCTTGTCTTCAGACGAGCACTGGAGGATAAGAAAACAATTAGCTACGGACTAGCAGTGGACAATTAGCTACGGACTAGCAGTGGAAAATTTACAAACAACTGGCCAGGTTTTGTTCATCAGCTTGTTTCTTTTCCAGAACTTTTCTTTGTGGTTGTGATTTTGCATCACATGAATTTAATACTGTCCTCTATTCTACTAGCTAAAATATTCCTGGTCTAGATGAGGAATTAAATAAGCTTTCATGCTATTCTGAAAAGAAATCCCCAACTTCCAGGTCCTCTGTCATCAAAGTGAGTTTTAGGGCCATGAGACTGGACTCTGGTTGAAAAGTCAGAGAGAATATTGATAATTGGTTTTAGTCTTTGCCCGTTTTCCATCCTATCTTTTGCTCCGTTCTCCTTTACTGATTGCGTTCTAAACACCCTGGGGTGGCTTTGGGTTGCTGAATGCAATAAGCTTTCCAGCTAGAGGCATTTAAATGTAATTGCCCCTTTGCTCTAGAATATCTTTTTCCCAATTTGCATGGGTCCTTTCAGTGCCTTTCTTAATCATCATTTCCTAAGGGAAAAATCCCTCAACTTCATATTAGTTTAGGACTCTGCAAGGCATACTTTCATAGCACCTTGTTATTTTCCTTCCTAACAACTGTGATCAATTCTGTAATTGGTTGTTGAATGTCTGTGTTGCTTAGTGTAAAGTCTATGTTTTTCTCATTCACCATTGTATGCCTGGTATCTAGAATGAAGAGATGCATTAATGGTATGAATGAATGAATGAATGAATGATGAGTGGCAAACTATACTGATTCCTGGATTAGGATAGTCACTGCTTCCTGCCTCAAGTCCAACCTAAATACACACACACATACACACACGACCCGTTACTGCCTGCTAATTCATTTAGTGTCTTGTTCAGGGGCATTAGTAGGTATTAGAGCATGAATATCAAGCTTCTTCACTAGAGTTTGGAGAAATCAAAGAGCACGGAGCACAGAGGCAGCTTTGAAGAGTGAATAGGCAGGCCACGTAGCTTCCCTGAAGTCCCAGAATAAGGACGTATGTCTGCCTCTGGTTTTTGTTCCTCGAGCCCTGCCTTGTTTATTTACTCTGAATGACAGGGCAGGCCGGTCAGCTTTATTTAGCTTGGACTATGTTCTTGCTTTTCTCTCCCTGTAGCACCGTGGCTGCCAGCATCAATGCCTTAGCAACAGTGACCTTTGAGGATTTTGTCAAGAGCTGTTTTCCCCATCTCTCCGACAAGCTGAGCACCTGGATCAGTAAAGGCTTATGTAGGTACAGCCGGGGGATCTTCTGCTCCACGTCATGAAATGTGCATGTGGTACATGCTCTTCAGGACTCACGGGCTCAAATGCACCCTGAGCGTATGAGGAATTGCACATAAGGATTCACACTTCCAAAGCTATCAGGAGGGTAACAGGAAAGAGTTACCAGCTAGCTTACCTTTCACCAGCCTTCCATTCGACCCTCTTCTGTCCTCACCCCACACTCTAGATTCATCACTTCAACGTCTCTCGCTTATGCCTTGTTTTGACCATGTTCATCCCTCTACATGGGAAGATGTTCTGCTGGCTGTGATCAGTCGCTTTGTCTAATAAAATCAGATTATTTCCTTTTCTATCTTTTTATTATTTATAATTTTTATTTATTTACTTACTTATGTATTTATGTTTAGTACAGTTGACACACAGAGTTCCATTAGCTTCAGGTATCGTGGTGGTTTGACAAGTTTATACACGGTGCCAAATTCTTTTCTAAAGAATTTTTTATTACCGAACTTCTGGTAACCTCACTTCAAGAAATAATTGCTCCTTGCTTCATCACACAGTTGCACATTATTTTTATGCTCACTGTAGCATTTATTATATTGAACTGTAGTTTTACAGAGTTTACTTCTTTTTAGGTATAAAGAGATCATATGCTTATTCATTTATTACAAAAAATGGAGGTAATTGGGGAAAATGTATGTGCCTCCTAGGATAGTATAGAGAGCATTTTCCTGTGTCATTTATGCATTATTTGAAAACATGGCTTTTGAATGTTTGCTTGATAGTCTACAAAATGGCTTGCTTTTGTATTTTTATGTTGTTACTTTTTAGAATCTTTTTTCATTTTTTATAACATTGTGGTGATACCCATATACATTAATCTTTGATGGCATCTATAACTTTTTTCCTAAATAAAAACCTCCAAAGGAAAATTACCAGGCCAAATAATACAAATTCACTGACAGTTCTGGATATATATTATGAAAAATATTTCCAGCATGGTCCCATTAATAATATTTATGTGTGGCAGCAGTGTGTAGTGACATATTTCTCTGTGCACTTTACATTAGTATTTTTAAAAATTGGCCAAATTCATGGGCAAAATAACATCACATTTTTGCTTTAATTTACATTTTTTGATTTATAGTGAATTTGAACATTTTTCGGCTGGCGAATAACCATATTTATTTTTTGTGAAAAATCTATGCTGTTTGTTGATGAGATATTAGAAATTTTGTCTGTAAAATCTCTTCATGTATAAAGGAAATGTGACTTCTGTATATTGCAGAATGTCCCCCAGATTTTTTAAAATACGTTTTTGATGTAAATTATATTATATTTTATATTTATATTTATATTTAAATTAAAATTTAATATTTAATTTGTATTAAATTATAAATACATATTTGTATTTATACAAATACATATTTGTATTAAATTATAAATACATATTTGGTCAAATATATGTATCATTTCTTTTACTACTTTATCCATTTCTTTATGCTTACAAATTTCTTCCCATTCAAAACCCAATTATAGATTTCCTTATTTTTTTCTGGATTGCAAAAAATTCTATATTTCACATTTAATATTAAATGTATTCAAATTATTTGATCTATGATTTATGATGAGGATCTAAATTGTTTTTTTACTTATATAGCCAATTTTCTAAGCATCATTAATCCAATAATCTTCACTGGTTGTTAATATTTCAGTGATGATAGTATACAATATAAGATTCTTTCATCTGTAAGGATTTGTTTAAAGATCTTATATATTATTTTCATTTAATTAAATTACCAATAGCCAGATAAATACCATCTTGTTGTATATTATAGCTTTATAGTGTTTTATTTAATATATCTGCTAGAGCAAATCCTGTCACTTTTCTTTTAGTTTAAAATTAATTTTCTTTCTATTGTTGTTTTTCTTTACTTTTTTTCCTGCAAAACGAACTTTGGTTATACATGTTTATTTATACTTTAGATTGACTTTAAAATACTTTACTGTATGTCATCTAGTTGCACCTCCATCCCAATGGGATTGCATTAAATCTAAAAATGTTTTGCGGGAAGAATTAACATCTTCAGAAGCTTTCTATCTAGCAATAGCGTTTTTCTATTTAATAGTTTCATGTTTTCTATCCTAGATGCTAATTTCACCCAGATCTTCCTCCTTCAGCTTTTCCTCCTCTCCCTTCTTCTACTTTTCCTTTTTCTTTCTTCTTTTTTCCTTGATATTATGAATGGGATGCTTTCTCCATAGTATCTTCTAAACCGTTTATCATCAAAGTGGAAAACCTATAGTTTCTCCTTTGTTTTGTAGAGAGCACATATCTGGCCATTTACCCAACCCTTCTTGGTTCTCAAAATTCTAATTGGTTTTCCAGTAAGTGTCTGAAAAAACTGAGTTTTATTACCTCCTTATTCTTAAATGTTCTTCAAATTTGGGTTGTTAGTTCTCCATATTTATTCTCTTTACTTTATTTATTCTTTTTACTTATTCTCTTTACTTATTTTCTTTTTTTCTTTACTTATTCTCTTATTTTCATAACTTTGTTCTTTTTCTCTGCATACTTGAAGAACTCAAGTTTTCTCTCGATGTTACTTTGAGTTCTCTATAGAGTAAATTTCTTAACAGTAATGATTTTAATTCTGCGATTATATTTTGTTTCTTACATTTTATTATATAAATTCAATCTTACACCAATATTTAAAGACATTTACCATAAATATATATATATATCCCCTAGATTCTCCATTAATATTGTCCTAATCTTGCTTTTTCATATATCCATCCAGCTCTCTATCCATCCATTAATATATCGTATATTTGATACATTTAAAAGTAAATTGCAGACATCAGTACACTTCCCCCAATTATTTTAGCATACACATTATTAACTAGAATTGAATACTTGTTTAAAAATTTGTATGTAAAATCTACCTACAATAAAATACACAAACATTAAGTACACATTTGCTGAGTTTTGACAAATGCATATACCTGTGTAACTCAACCACTAAAGATAAAAATCATCATTACCTTGACAAGTTCTCTCTTGTTTATTACAGTCAATCCCCTCCACCAACACCCTCTCCCCTTGGGACAAGTACTATTCTGATATTTTCCACCATAGATTAGTTTTACCTGTTCTGGAATGTCATATACATGAAAACACACAGTACACACCGTTTTTTTTAAGACTCCTTTCACTCATTTTTTTGTAAGACTCCTTTCACTCAGCATGTTTTTGTTTATGAGATTTATTCATGTTGTATTGTATATCAGTAGTTCATCCCTTTTTATTTCTGAGTAGTATGACAGTGTATGGATATACCACAGGTTTTTAAACTTCTAATTCTGTTGATAGACCTGGGGTGCTTCAGTTTGAGTTTATAATGAATAAAGGAGTTGAGTTCTCTTGTACAAGTCTTTCTGTGAATATATTTTCATTTCTATTTGGTAAATACTTAGGAGTGGAAGTGCTTGGTCAATTATCATTTTTTATTTCTTTATAGTCCTTCCTTAGCCCACTTGGACCCATTTTCATCTAAATTTATTGGTGTTGCACCCTATCTTGCCATTTTTCACCTCACGTGCTTTCTCTTGACCTGAACTTGTTTGCTTCATTGAGTCTATGCGTTTTTGCATCATATTAAAATTGCCAGTTTCTAAATAGTTTTTTTCTGCTACCTAAGGTAAATTATTTCTAGAAAGCATACCGTGTATTTGAGATTTTAGGTTAATATATTCATTCCTTTATTTGGCAATATCCTGCCATGGATCCCACATTTCTTTTTTCTTTCTATTTATGCTTGAACAAGGAGAGATCAATGCTGACCACATGTTTGTTAACTAGGTAGGTGAATTGCCTTGATTCTATTCACTGTCTGCACAATGGATTAACCTTAATAGCAGGTGGATGGGCATTACTCCCAGTACAATTCCCAATTTCTAAAAAATATTCAGAAATATGCTGGATGATAGTAGAAATTTCTTTTATGCCCATGGTTTATTGTCTGATCCTCTGAGCTGTTGGAGCATTTGGAAAATCCATAGCATGGAGCTTTCTCTCACTCCCACATTTACTGCTTTGTTTGAGGTGCCATACTCTCCAGATCTCTATGGAACCTCCCCACCAATTTCCCCTAAATTTTCTGCCTCACTGGTTGCTATTGATTGTAATCTGGTGGAAGTATAATGTTTGGGGGAGGGGGGAATTAATAAATTTTGTAGTCAGCACAAAAGATTAGAATCTCTGGATTGAGGGATGACTGCCCAGAGTTTCATTTGAACAGATAAGTGTTGGCCCAGCAGAAGGGAAGTCAGTAGTGGACAGAAAACATGTCTTTTGTTATTTTTTTCAGGTACACAGAGTTCTCTTTATTCATGAAGCAGTTCAGAATCAGAGCAAACATTGTTTTTTGCAGTCCAATCTAGCCTCTTTAAAAATAATGAGAATAATTTTAGAATTCCAAAATGTTTTGATTGATCAAACTTGGTTTTTCGTGTTGTTGTGAGCTTCCTTATTTTTCTGGCTCATTGAGAAGTTGGAAAGTATTGCATTGAAAGTTGGTAGCATGATTTCATTTTAAGAGTGAGTTTCTGATAATAAATATCATGAATATCAGGTATCAAACCTGAAATATAGTAATAATAATAATAATAATAATAATAGTAATAATGGCAGACACACAGTACTTCTATGTACCAGGCACTGCTGGATATACTATTCACGTGTAATCCATTCCTAGAATGTGAGATCCTTGGGACAAGAATCAGGTGCTGACTTGAAAGCTCCAGCACTGGTAAAGTGCCTGACATATGGTCAGTACTCCGTACTATGATGTCATGTTGGGAACTGAGCTAGATATTTAGCTGGGAGATAATTTCAAACAGAATAAACAAAATCATTTTCTCTCCACTTCTGTCACCTTATCTCTGTCTATACCTTCAACTCTTCTTCTCTTTCTCCCTGTCTTATTTAGTTTAGGGGTTATAATGGGAAATGAATGCAATTTTAAGATGATTTTTAAACAAAGATGTATAAAAACCAGTCTTTTTTTTAAAGATGGTTTGAAAGAACTCATCATCTTAAAAAAGATGACTAAGACACGTCTGCTTCTTCACTCAGCGAGCTCCCTTGGTCCTAGAGGCCCCGAATGAGATCCTTCAAGGACGGTACTCTGATGGCCCTTGGGCATCCCCTGTAAATGTGGAAACAAATAAATTGTTTCACAATATACTCAGGGCTGGGAGGATGGTAGGAATACAGCACTAAAGGAAAAGGTTAGAAAAACTTTCCAGAGTTGCAAATGGCGTGAGGTAAAATGTACAGATACTTAGCTATCTTAAAGATGAAGAACTGAGTCCCAGAAGGGTTAGTAACTTCTTCAGCTACGTTTTGATGAGTGGTCAAACTGGAATTCCCTGACACTAATTGGGTCTGGATTAGTCTAGGCTGGTGCCTTTCCCACATTTTCATGTTGCATCCACATGACAGCTTTCCTCCTGAATCCCAGAGAGAAAAGCCCTGGAGGCTGGCTTCCAGCTCCTTTTGCCTGACTGGGAACAAAGTCTCCCACATGTCCCTCTCGGGGCTGGTGATGGCCGAGTGGCCAGGACAGTTCTCACTGAGATCCCTTCCAAAAGGGCTTGCCTCAGAGGCTGTCTTGGGCAGGAGCTCAGGAAATCCCTCAAAGCCAGCTTGGACGATGGTCATGAGTTTTCTTTCTTTCAGGTCTCTTGTTTGGCGTGATGTGCACCTCCATGGCTGTGGCTGCATCCCTCATGGGGGGCGTCGTGCAGGTAATGAAAGAGAGAAAAGACGCCTTTGATTTCAGAGCAGCTCTTTACCCACTTTCTTTGCTAAAGCTTTGCCTGTTCCTCCAAGCACCATCTGCTGAGACTCCCTGATATCAGGTCCAAATTAAACATACATATAAAATTTCAACCGAAATTACTTTCAGAAGGGGGAAACTATTAAAAAACCAGTAACGGAAGTAGGTGACATGGTACACTGTAATTAAATTAGAAGCCCTTTTAAAAATCCAGATCTGAGAATATATGATCCTGAAATAAAAGTAGAAGTGATAATTATAATAGAAAAAAAAAAGAATAAATGCTATTAATGGAACAGAGACTATGTTCTAGGTACAGTCCCAGATGTATTACTTCATTTAATCACTTCTCTCAGGGTAGTATTATTAATGTACTAACATTACAGATGAAGAAACTAAGAAGTAGAGAGGTGAGAGGATTGTCCCAGAGCCACATAGTTAAGGAGTGGGGGAGCTGGCATATGAGCCCACCTCTAACTGCCTCCCGTCTGTCCAACTCGCACTTCCATAAAAGGATGATGCTAGAAGGAACCTCAAGGATCATAGGTTTCAGCATCTTCATTTTGGAGATGATTATGGAAAAGAGTGAAAATATCCTGCTCAAGTTCTCACCACTAGTTAGTGGCTGAGTTTACGGCTCTCATCTCCCGAGCCACCTCTGTTTCCTCCACAAATCGCCCACCTCTCAAAGCAACAGCAGAGAAGCTCATCTTCACATTCTACTTCAGCCCTCTCCATCCCCCTTGAATCTTTGCATCATTTCAACATCTTTTATATTATCTTGGCATGGCACAGGTTTTCAATAAATGTCACTTCAATGAAGAAATGAAGAAGAGTGTGTGAGGAGTAGTCACTGACTTTTATAGAATGCGTTTTAGTTTGCAGAGCTGTGCATCTTCCTTGATCCTTCCAAGGACTACCTATGCAGATTCCATTCTTTCCCTTTTGAGCTTCAGGGTGTAGGTCAGGGAGACCGAGGGACACGATAATTCAGTTGTCTACATAAGAATCTGTGGGGCCGGAAAACCGGCGCCTTCTCCAGGAAGCTCAGAACTTACCGTTTCATCACAGATGCTTGATAATCTTTTCCCAGTTTTTGCCCTTTGCTATTTGCCCGTCCACACAGCAGAACTGGCAGTATTAGTTGACCTCAGCAGCTAGCTTTCCATCCACGCATTCACAGGGACCACATTTCTGAGTCAACCCTGAGGCCTTGGGCCCCATGGCTTCCTCTCCTTATCCCAACATTTACTATTAAGAAAGTATCCTTGTGTTGAATTTAGTGAGAATTTGAATCACTATATTGTTGTCTCCCAGAAATGGTTGCATTTTAATCTTACTTCCAGTTGAGGTAAGAAGGGCTTTAGGATAGACAAGGACCCCTCCAAGAGTGGTATAAAATAAAGCTAACCGTGAAGAGGGAATGATTGTGAATGTTCTCAGCTACGTGTCCCACTTATCTCATCTGCTGGGCCCATTTTCTTGATTGTTCAAAATCTACGCCCCATAGTTCCCACAATTTAGGAGATGCTGATTGGCCAGAGATGACAATTCTGAGTTCTTGTTTCCTAGAAGAGATATTGTCTTGTTTCCTAGAAGAGATATCTCTCCTCCAAAGAAAGGAGAGAAAACCGTCTCCTTTCTTTGAATATGTCTAATTTAACAGATACAGAAAGACGCTAATAATTCCCCTATTTAATTTTCCACACAGCTTTGCTATATTGAACATAATGGGACATTCATGTTCCGGTTTCACACATGGGAAGACTGAAGCCTAAATCTCGTGGATGTGAGGCATAGAGGCAGGTTTAATTTCGTGTTCACAAAGCCATCCCATATTCATGGTGTGTGTTTGTGGGTGGTGCTGGGGGTGGGCAGTTTAAATCTTCTTAAACAAAGGTCCTTTTACTGTTTTAGCTTAGGACTTTATAAAATGTGTTCTGGAGACTTTCCTCCTATGAAATACTCTAAGAAAGCAAGTTTCCAATGTCAAAGACATTTGGGAAATGCTGTATACTGCATTCCCCTCTCAGAAATCCACAGCCATATTAGCATGTTGAAGGCCCTGGGAAGTCCCAAAATAAGGAAATCTGTTTCACTTTATTTTTTATTTTTGTTTTTTAAAGTTTTACTTATTTATGTAATCTCTATACCAAACATGGGGCTTGAACTCATGACCCTGAGCTCAAGAGTTGCATGCTTTTCCTACTGAGCCAGCCAGGCAACCCTTTTTTTTTTACTTTATTTATTTATTTTTTTAAGATTTTATTTATTTATTTGACAGAGATCACAAGTAGGCAGAGAGGCAGGCAGAGAGAGAGCGGGAAGCAGGCTCCCTGCTGAGCAGAGAGCCTGATGAGGGCTCGATCCCAGGACCCTGAGATCATGACCTGAGCTGAAGGCAGAGGCTTTAACCCACTGAGCCACCCAGGCACCCCAGCCTTTTTTTACTTTAAATATGTGACCGTAGACCATATGTGGGGGAGGGAAGGGGGTAGTGGTCATGGCAGAAATAGGAGGAGGGGACAGATAACAGCAGCAAAGATCACCCCTTAACTGGTGATTTGCAGAGCTCCTTTTGGGAAAGGCCATTCTACCCATTATGCTTCTATCTTAATGATTATCATCTAGTTCTACTAAAGGCTGTGATAACTTCCAAGCACGTTCTTATCTTAATTTAAGAAAGTGCTTTCTGGGTCCCCAAACAGTCCAACAATCAAATGACATGCCTCAGGAACCAGAGAGCTCACTAACAGGGTAGGTAATAATAAAAATAAGAAGATAATCATAATAGTGGATAATACCTGAAACTAATATAACACTATATGCTAACTAACTGGAATTAAAATTAACACTAAAGAAAAAGAAAAAAAAGAATAATAGTAGATAACACCTGGGGGTACTTATTATATACTCTGGAGTGTTTAGTCACTATTCTGGCCTTTCTCAGATTCCGCATCGAAATCTCACAAGAAAACCCAGGAAGTGGGCATTATGATCCCCACTTGATATATGAGAAAGCTAAGGCACAACGAGGCAACCCCCCAAAACATATGTTCTTAGCCATCACCCCCTGCTTACAGGAGCGACTTATGTGAGATTTGTTCACTGAGGAGAAAGCTGTTGGATGAACTTTAAGCCTTCCTCCAATTGAACCTGCTTAAGAACAATAACAAAAAGAAAAAATTAAAATTAATTTAGTTGTGTAAATTACAGAAATGTATATTTTCAAAAGCCAGAAACTGTTGGATTTTTTTTTCTTTCTACCATATGAAGACTCTTTCTTGCAGAAACATATTGGTTGGTGACTTTATAAGAGATTGTTAATGTTTTTTCCTCCTCTGGGGAATACAAATGCCTTTGCTAAACTTATTGATTCTCCCATATAATAGCTAGTAAATTAGCTTCCAAATTCAGCAACAATGGCAACTATAATTCATGCTATCAATCAACAGAGGAAATGTCAAGAATATTAAATTAAGTATTGACTTTGGGGAAGAGTATCGACTTTAACCTTACCTTCCTCCATCTTGTTGAAGATCCATCTGTGGCATTAACTTCATAAAAAATTAACCCAGAAAACAAACATAACAATGCATTACAGCCCATCTTTCTAGAGAAAAGAACTTACATTACAGCTGGAGGCACTCCACGGCCTCTTGGTCCTAGCTCTTTTTCATAAAGAGGATTCTCTGAAATAGAATGTATCTAAATTAATAACAGAAGGTTCACCAAATTATGGTAATGAGTGGCAGGGCCAAAAGTCAGAATCCAAATATTCTGACTATTAGAGATCGCATCTTTCAAGAACTTTTTTTCCCTTAAACAACAGGAGGAGGCCATTTTGAGGGCTTGTGTTCTTGACTTTTTTTTTTTTTCCATAGACTGCCTTTAGGAGAGAAAATGTGGGTTTTACAACCAAACAAACCTAGCTTACATCTCTTAAATCTGACCTTTCCCATTTTCTAAATGGAATTATGCTTCTAATATGTTTTCTGTCAGTACAGTTTTCTCATCTATAAAATTCAGTTAGTGATACCTACTAAAAAGGGTAATTGTGAGGATGAGAGGAAGTCATTTATCTGGAGTGCCTGGTAATTCCTCTTAACCATCTGGCACGTTGGAGGTGCCTGACAAATGTGAGGTATATATAGGATCTTTAGGGCATCCTATTCTCAATTGTTGATCTAAGAGCCCTACAGTTGCACTGATAGAACAAGATAGGGGCTGCCCTGCAGGATAGCTAGCTGTGTGTGTGTGTGTGTGCACACACGTTTGGCAGTTGCACACACTTATTCACTTGCATGCATATCAGTGCATGTGTATGTCAAAGACTCTTGGAAGGCCATGGGAAAGGTAGAGGTCAATAGCAAATTAGTTTAATGAAAGCTCCTTACCAATTCAGTGGACTCAATAACAGAGGAAAAGAGATATGGAAATGCATTTGTCAAACTCCCTCGTCTTCCAAAGAGAATAGAGCCATGAAAAAGGAGAGATGAGATATGGAGTGTCCAGTGCCCTCCCCATCATGTCCCACCTTAATTCTTCAACATCCTCGAGGTGTCCTGGATGGGATGGTGAGAGTGGGTAACCTATCATTATCAAAATGATAGAACTGTTCAAACTAAATTAGAATAGGTGATCAGTCATGTAGGATATGAAATGTAAGTTATAGATATATTTATTTGGTACATTATAAAAAGAAAGCTTTTTTTTATAACACAGAAAATATAAGCAAATCAATGAGTTCCACCTTAAGGGAAAACTACTTCTACCAAATCCAAATTACTTGTGTGTGTATATGTCTATACATGTCACACAAACACAGAAATGTATATTTGTATGTATTTTTATTATTACATAGTGCTTATCTCCCCAGAAGGGAAAAATGACTTCCAGAAAGCATATGATTAATGAGTGCCACCATCAGGATTAGGACTAAATTTTATGCTAAGTCTGAGAGAGAGTGATCCCAGGTGACTATGGATTCAGGAGAGTGGGTACATTGATCTGATGTGTCTTGTTCCGCAGGCTGCTCTCAGCATCCACGGCATGTGCGGGGGACCGATGCTGGGCTTGTTCTCTCTGGGAATCGTGTTCCCTTTTGTGAACTGGAAGGTAAGGATCCTGCATGTCTCTCCACGATTCCCAGTCCGACTCGTTGGGATGAGCACTGGGTGAATCACTAAATTCTACCCCTGAGACGAATACTACACTATATGTAATACTATATGTTAACTAATTTGAATTTAAATTTAAAGAATAAGTAAAATTAAAGCCCCTGGATCTACTCTTCTAATTGTTTGAAAAATAAAAATTAAATAAATAAAACTGAAGCCCAGCATTTTCTCTCTCTTCCCACTTCTCCTTGGAAAGGCCTTCTCTCCGTACCAAGAAAAAAAAAATGGTGGCTATTTTCCAGAGTAGAACTAAATTAAACTCCTATCTCTGACTTTAGTGAAGCCTTCTTAGAGGCAGGAAACAAGGAAAGTAAGAGATGAACGTGAAGTACCAGATGTCATGGCATCAAAGTTGACTCTTTAGGGTTTAAATTGTCCTCCCTAAATTCAGGACCCGCAAAATGAAATTTAAAATATATACTGAATTCGGGAGTAATTTAGGTTAAATAAAATTTTGAAAACCTAACAAACTATCTGAATTTCATTTTTTCTGTATTTTACCTAAAATGATAACAAATTCAATTAACTTAATTAACTAATTTAAGAAGGGGAGAGTAAACAATCCTGGTATACTCTGATCTTACAAGCCAATAGTAAATGTTGGTTGGATGACTTTATAGTAAATATAAACCAAAATGAACATTTATTTGGAAAAATAATAACTCTTTAAAATAGCTTTAAACTTATAATTTTCTCAATTTAGCAAAATTGTCTTTTTTTTTTTTTTACTTATTGCCATCCATACACTTACATGCATATATTTTTAGAAAGTCTTTAGACTGGGGCACCTGGGTGGCTCAGTGGGTTAAAGCCTCTGCTTTCGGCTCAGGTCATGATCTCAGGGTCCTGGGATCGAGCCCCGCATCGGGCTCTCTGCTCGGCAGGGAGCCTGCTTCCCCCTCTCTCTCTGCCTGCCTGTCTGCCTACTTGTGATCTCTCTCTCTGTCAAATAAATAAATAAAATCTTAAAAAAAAAAAAAAGTCTTTAGACTACCAAAAAAAAGTCTTTAGACTACAAAAAATCTGACTGCATAGTTTTTAATATACTTTAGGGTGCTCGATGAAGCCTGAGTCACATGATCTATTTAGGTCTCTGCAGCTATCTGACCCTTGCTGACCTCTATTCTAGGTAAGTCTTTCAGAGCTAGGTAAAGAGCATGGATAGATAGGGAGCATTTGGTAATTTGTAGTGCTTCCCTTAGAGTCTCATTTGTTTTAATTAACTTTTTTGATATTGAGGTTGACAAGGATAACTATGTTTTGGGGATATGAGGGAAGGCAATATACTGGCCATGAAAAAACTAATAATGAACTATATAGCACCTATGTCTTTCTACACATTAACTTAGTATCTATGTTAGTGAATTGTGGTCCTTCTATTTAGTTCAGAAAACCGTCTTGTTCCAGGTAGAGGAAAGTAAACGTTACAATTTTGGGTCACCTCCCCCCTTGTCACTGGCCATGGCTGATCCTGGTAATGAATCACGGCTCTCTTTGCTGCACAGAATGTGTCTACAAACCCAGAATCCTTCCCCGGATGGCTTTCTAGGCAGCTACTATCAATCACTGAGGGTTGAACCTACTGCTGAAATCTTTCAGGGGACAGCAAACTACACCCCTCAAGCCAAATCTAGCCAGCATCCTGTGTTTGGTGTGGCCAGCAAGCTTAAAACGGTTTTGACATTTTTAAATGATTGGAAAACATTAGAAGAAGAATGGTATTTCATGACCCACAAATATATGAAATTCACTTTTCAGTGCCCATAAATAGTTTTACTGGTCATAATCATTCTCTTTTGTTTACGTATTGTGTATGGCTGTTTTTGTGCTATAGGGCAGAACTAAGTAGTTGTGACAGACATTGGATGGCCCACAACCCTAAAATATTTCCTAGCTGGCTGTTTGTAATAGAAGTTTGCCGACCCCTGGTCTAGACCAAGGCACAAGTACTTGAATCATATACATTGCTTTAGTTTCCCTGAATGATAATGAACAAAACATTCTAGTCTTCTTATCAAAAAGTCTTTTCCTGAATAAATAGAGGGACTAACAAGTTATTTTCTCTCACAGAGAAGGCTCAGCTGTCCAGGCGAGGCTAGGAGCATCCAGATTTTATTTTTCTGTTCTGGTCACTGCTAGAGCACTCTGTCTCCTATAAAGGAGAAATGACTCAATCACTCATTGACTTTTCACTCTTTATGAAGGAATATAACCTTAAATGACAAGACTAGTAAATATGCTTGCTAGTATTTAGACCCAAAGAAAAAGCTCCAAGCTTATGAGTCAGGGTCTCTGCCAGAATCTCTGCCAGATATGGGAGAAAGAATTCCTATATAAAAACTTATCGCTGTCAATAAAAAATGACCACTTTGTCTAGTTTCTGAGGTTTTCCTCCCAAGCTTCTGAATCTCTTCTACTGGGAACTGAGGTCTCAACAGGTGTTTTTCCCTTTAGTTTTGAGATATAATTGGCATATGGCACTGTATAAGTTTAAGAAGTACAGAATAACGAATTGATTTATATATAGTGAAATAATTACCACATTAAATTTACCATCATCTCACATAGATAAAAAAAGAAAAAGAAAAAAATTTTCCTTTCGATGAGAAGTTTTAGGATGTACTCTCTTAACTTTCGTATATATCATACAGTAGTGTTAACTATAGTCGTCATGTTGTACATGTCTCAACAGATTAAATGGTAAGAAGCAGCTAAAAGGAGGGGAAAAAATTCCTGCTAGAAATCTAAAAAGAGTGACCATTATGACATTCTTCAATGTTTTCATTGAAGGAACAAGTGACTCCTAAATAAAACTGCATTGTGGGAGTTGGAACAAGGCAGTTCGGGTGGGCTGTTTCAAGCCCATGTGGCCAAGACTTGGGGGGTGGGCAATAAGAACCTCTGAGGCATGGACTCCTCATCTCCTTTTTCTTTCAATAGCTTTGTCAAACCTCTCCTTAACTTTTGCTTTCCCTTCATCAAGGGTGCATTAGGTGGCCTTCTGACTGGAATCACCTTGTCATTTTGGGTGGCCATTGGGGCCTTCATCTACCCTGCACCAGACTCCAAGACATGGCCCCTGCCTTTATCCACAGAGCATTGTGTCCCATCAAATGTGACAGCGTCAGTGCCTACAGTGTTACCTAGCAGGTATGTGGGCCTTGAGGACGGTGTTCGGTCCCAGGGAGTGGGTCACTGGGATAGAGGAAGATGCTATTCTCCAGGGACAAGGCCGACGAGCCAGATCTTGCCTTCCTGTGAGAATCCTGCCAGGCAGTGCCCGGCATTGAAGAGTGTGTTCAGGGCTGTTGAATGTTCCGCAGAAATCCGTTACCTTGAGTCCCGGGATTCACAAGCGTGAACTCAGCAAAAGCATTGATCGGAAGTCTAAGTGCAAAACAAGAGAAGTAGTGGAGGTTTGAAAATAGGTGAGTGAATATGAAGATCAGAGATGGTACCCTTGAAAGAGTAAAGGACCTGAGTAGAACAGGTTTGTGAACAATGAGGAGAATGGTTGTGGACATACTTAGCTGGGGGCACTGCTGCGAATGGGCAGCTTCTAGATCAAACTCAACTGGGTTTAACAAAAGACTTTCCTTCTCTTTCTGGCTGGAATGGGTGATTTAAGATACCAAAACACAGGAGATAACACAGTGTAGGGAGAAGACCATGGCCTTTGAAATCAGAAATGGCTAGGTTTGGATGTGGGTTTTACCATTTATCCACTCTATGTCTGCACGAGTTAGTGACTTGTCACTTCTTGAATTCTCAACTCTTTGAAAGAAAAATGAGGGTAATAATCTTTACTTTGCTGATGTTTTGAGAGGATTAAATGAAAGAAGATATATATAGCCTGTGGCCCTGTCCCTGACTTTAATAAATGCACATCCTCATGCTCTCATTGTTTGTAGAAACAAATCTAAGAAATGTGGGATAGCTCCTTAACTCTGCCTATCAGATGGAAAAATTCTTATGGGCTGTGCTGAGGGATGAGGTAGGTAGAGCTGCATCCTAGGACTGTCCTGGCTCCATAGTCTATGGGCACTCCATTATGTCACTTCCTCTTGCCTCTGAGTGTCATTCAGTTTAGAACCGTTCCTTTCCATAAATCTTACAAATAACACCAACCTATTATAGTTCCCAAATTCACCATGTTTCTTCCCTCCTGCCTGTGCTTTTTCCATCCTCTTTTCTTAGAGTGCGAAATTGTTGCCCTAACTACTTTCCTTGCTTGATTAGCTACTAATTCTTTAAAAATAAGCTCGGGTAGTGTCTCACACATAAGCCTGGGTTTGATATTCAGATTCCCAGATTCCTTTGCTCCTATTGCACCGAGGTGCTCCAGTCCCTTTATTATTGCCCATTAGCTCCTCTATGTAGACATTGTGGCTTACTCATCTTTTTATCTCCAATATCTGTCACAATTCTTGGCACTAAATCTGGGCTGAATAAATATCTAAAGAATGAATAATACAAAAGAAATGGGTGGCACAGTCCTCCTTGTACTTCTTATAATTTGGTATCTATATGGCAATATTTGTAATGCAAGGATGGGTTGGATTGAGTGCAAGACCAAGCACAACTAGTCTACAATTGATTCTTTTTTTAAAAAAAGAATAGCCAAACAGCAAAAAATTAAAATGTTGGAATTTTGAGAAATGCCAGGCATTACAATGAACGGTCAGCGCTCCTCCACATCATTGTGGATCATGATGTCAGAACTCATGGAACTGCTGATGCGTGCTCTTGTTGTCCACAGACCTGCCATCGCCGACACCTGGTACGCGCTTTCCTACCTTTACTACAGTGCAGTGGGCTGCCTCGGATGCATTGTTGCTGGGATAATCATTAGCTTCGTAACAGGTGGGTTCCATAGAGTCCTCTCTTTGGGGCCAGGGAAGACATGGGCTAGCCCCATGCACTGGCGGACTAGGTGGATGACTTACTGATGTGATTTTGGATCCGCTGCAAGAAGCACTTCTTCCCAGAGACAGATGTCTACTCTCTCCACGTCGATATGCAAAACCATCCTCCTGATTATAATATACATATTATTATTAATATATATGATATATACTTTAATTTTTTATTTTAAAAAATTTAAAGATTTTCTTTATTTATTTGATAGAAAGAATGAGAGAGAGAGAGAGAGAGAGCATGAGCACAGAGAGGGGGAGGGACAGAGAGAGAGGGAGAAGTAGACCCCCTGCTGAGCAGGGAGCCTGATGTGGGGCTCGATTCCAGGACTCTGGGATCAAGACCTGAGCCAAAATCAAATGTCAGATGTATAACTGACTGGACCAGCCAGGTGCCCCCACAATATCCATTTCATAAAGATAAGATATGTTTTGTAACCTACATAAAAATGTGCCTAGTACATAGAAGGCACTCACTAATAAATAAAGATTATTATTAAGGGTAGTACAATTCTATTCGGTTGAATGTTTTTTTACAGAGTGACATAATGCCGGGGAATATATCACTTAAACTTCAATTTGGAGCTTTAGGGATCTACTTATGTTTTTTTTTATCTCTAGAAAGAAATTTGAATTTGGAAAAAGCTTGTGGACAGGCACAGTGTCTGGTACATAAGAGGAATGTGATCAAGGTTGTAATTGCTACTCCGCTACCCCATCTAGGGACATTTAGACTAAACTGGTTATTGAATTAAAGACAGCCATTGAGTGAGATGGGGTGTATTTGCAGAAAAAAAAAACCAAAAAACAAAAAATACTGCATTTGCGAACAGCTATTATACCAAAATTTACAAAGGTTCTAGTCAGGGAACATTGTCAGTCCTTAAATCTTGGTTTGACTGTCAGTGTGATTGACTCTTACTCCACAGCAGGGTTTGAAGAAAAGGGACAATGGACAGGTATGTTTTAATGATTAGAAAGGAGATGTGAGGAAGGTCTAGACTAGCTGGAGGGAATGTGAAGGTATTGCTGATTCACGATGCTGGGGTAGAAGGAAGAAGAAACAGTAAAAATAACATTTTTAATTTTACAAATAATGATTCTGATGACCTCTAATATATCTGATGTGGCTGAAAAACAAAGAGTTTTTCTAGAGAAGGAAATATGATTCCTGCTATCCCCCTTGGTAACGTACCAAAGGGCAAGAGTAGAGTTGTCCATAATCCATAATTAAAAATAAATATAGCGTCTCTGCCTAACTCTGTTTCTGTGAGTTTGCCTGACCTGACAGTTCATGGATATTTAAAAACTATCCCTCCACTCACTTTGAGCAGTTACCAATTTCTATTAACCAGTCAGGCTTATTTTCACCCTCATACTAAGAAGTGACCTACTTAGTAAGTAGACAATACTTAAACCCTTAGCGAAGCCTTGGAAGCATGCAATCACTTCATCCATCTGTCCTTCTGTTAATAGGTCACCAGAGCGGCAAGGATATTCAACCGCTGCTAATTAGCCCGGTTTGCAATTTATTTTGCTTTTGGTCTGAGAAATACAAACGACTGTGTTGGTGTGGTGTCCAGCATGACAGTGGGATTGAGCAGGTGAGCCGATGTTTGAACTTCTGAAAAACACACACGAGCTCAAAGGGAGTCCTTTCTTTTCCCATTTGAACCACCCGCCCAGGTGGCTGTGAGAACTAACATTCATTGTTGTAACAATGAATGTTACAACCCAAATCTAGTTTCAGGGTCAGTTACCTCAGCTAATTAGCTTCTAAGCCTAGGTAAATGTATCTTTGGGGCAAATTGTTGGCTCTGCAAGTGATCAATTTCCAAAATGCCTTTTAACCCTTCTGAGGGTGAATTCTGGGGAAAATATAAAAATGAACTGTAGAAAAGGAATAAAACAGGGGACAGCTGTCTAGTATCATGGTGAAAACCATAGCCTTGAGAGTCAGCCCTGGCAAGAATCCTGGTTCCGTGTCTCACTTGCCTTGGGTAAACTGTTTAACTTCTTCTAACTTCAGCTTTCCCCTGGGAACCGGGAGGAGATCATCCAGTGCCATCTGGACACAGACATTTCTAGCTCCATGAGGTGTAAACAGAGAGTCAGATTCACTGGGAGAACTTCTTAGGTAGAGAAACAGCAGGATGCACACCTTCCCTACCCCACTGAGAGCTGTGTTTAGACCAGGCAGGGCTAGAGACACTATCCAAGTATCATTAGGGTCATAGCCACCAGAGACCCGGAGGAACAGCCTAGGGTCAAACCAAACTGAACTTGTCGACTTGATGCAGCCCCCGGGGTTGGGGACCCTCCAGGGAAGCAGGCAATGCCACCCTTAACAAGAGGGAGGCTGAACATGACTTTTGTAAGTTTTGAGTTCCCACTGAAGGATTCTGAGAGGAGTCTGAGGGAAGCTGGGGATGAAAACAAAGCTGTCTGGGGCCCATTCGGTAAGAGAGCAATAATCCCTCGGCGTCATTATGGCATTTGACAACAGCAGGACCCTGGGAGAGACAATGTTTCCTGTCAAGTTTGCAAATGGTCTTATCTATGTCTGTCCTCCTGGCCTCATTAAGTGCAGGGATGTATTTTTTTTTTCTTTCCTTAGTTACAGTTTATCCACTTTCGTTCAGTTGCAGACATTTTATTCTTTTAGTATTCTAGAAGACAAACTCTTCACCCATGTCACATCACCTAGGTTGTTAATTGTTCTCCTTCCCTAAATACCATAATAACGTGTATATGAAGTAAAGCTGAGTGTAATAGTTACTGAAATAAGGGGAGCACCATTTTGACTGGCGTTCAGAATGTAAAGGCAATCTATTTTGCTGAGAAAGCAGCTGATCGAGCATTGTATTGTTTGGATAAATGGATTTTTGAGTAAGTTCTAGAAGGAAATAATCAAGTTATTTGTAGATTATATTCCTGGGCAAGAATTTCCTGGGACGAATGATAAACCCTGTTGATATAGGCAGCTTCTGTTCTCAAGGCTGAACTGAGAGCGGGAGGGAACACTTAGTATGTCATTCTTGGGCTCCTTCCCTGAAGAATGACATTGGGCAGCCTCTGAGGGAGTCTGCCTGCCGGTCCCCCTCTTATGATCAAGAGGCCCTTCTCTTCACAGGAAGGAAGGGCACCACCACCATCTGAGACATGGGTTTGTCTCTCCTCAGGTGATGAGACTACTACCTTACAGGGCTACGATACTGAGAGATATATACAATATACATTTTTTAACACAACATGATGTATTGTGAATGCTCACTAAATTGTTCTTTCTGTTTTTATTATCACTAGAAATCGTACCTAGGTGGATTGAGTCATCATAGTTATCAATCAAGAAATGCATCGCTTTCATATTTACATGTCATTTGATTTGATATCATATCATTGGATCATATCATATCATTTGATGAGGAGGTGCTCAGTAAGATTCTCTCTGCATGATTTGGAATATATCGAGACTTCAGTGTCTAATATGTGTCTTTTCATTTTCCTCAGGAAAACCTTGAGAATGGCAGTTCCTGGAAACAAGGGGCTAAATCTGTCTTACAGAATGGACTCAGGCGAGAAAACCTGGTCCATATTCCAGGCCATGATCCGAAGGACAAAAGCTATGACAATTTGGCGTTCGAGAAGATTACCCATTTCTAACACATGCACTCGAGTACAACACACACACACACACACACACACACACACACGAACACACACACAAGCAAAAGCACACACACAGATACACACAGTACGCATCCTGCTTGCCTATTGGCTGGTAGATGTGTGTAGTTGTCACTGCTAGAAGATAGGGATGTCTAATGTCTATTTATACTTATTTATAACTACAAATAAAATGACCGTTCCCCTGGATATTCCCAGGATATTCTTTGAAATATCCCAGCTTTCAGGTGAGAAGAAACAGCCCAGCCTTAAGTGCTCTGGCAACTTCCTCCTGAATTTAATTAGGACTCGATGTCACCTCAGTGCAAAGAGTCTGTCCCTTTGCTTTATGTCATATTAAATTTCATGGTGTTTTGTTTTGTTTTGTTTCGTTTTGTTTTGTTTTGTTTTTTGGTAGTTCTTGAGCCATCATATATCTTGGAATTCACAGGCAGAATGTGGAGGGGGTATGCATACTAAATGCTTCTCCATCACTGCTGCTAAAATGAAGGAGCGCCATCCACCCCGACCTCCATATCTCACATAGATGGAGACACATTTCACAACACCCCACACTGCAGTTGCAGTTGGAACACTTAATTGCCATTAACCCCCTCACCCTGCGCCACTCCCCCCATACCTGAAGTCCTCCTTAGTCATCCCCGCTCCTACAGCTGTCCTGACCAAGCCTTAGAAATAATTTTACTCAGCACAGGTGAGGGACTGGTAGATCTAGTTAGTGCAACAATCATAACTAAATACGCTCCTCCCTTTGGGCTCTTGGTGTAGTAGGTCTTTCTATCACCTTACAAAGAAAAATTGATTCTGCTCAACAGAAGTCTGGAGTCTTTCTCCAGGCCTGGGTGAACAGGAACAAGGAATGTCCTAGAGGAGGCTGTTAGGATAGCATTGAGGAAAAGAACCTCGCAAATAGCTTACCAGCCCACAGATTTCACTAGTCATGGGGTCTTCTTTGGCGCAAAATACCTTGTCCACAGGATTTATACTTTTTACTTTTTGAGGATTTCATTTCTTTTTCAAAGCTTCTTCCAAAAAGCTTTCACTGCCTCTCCATTTTTTTTTTTAAAACAACTTCTGTTCTATAGTTTCCTCTTACTCCAGAACTTAAAAATTATTTTCAAGAATTCAGCTCTGATGTGCAAGCTCAGCGTGTTCCATCAGGCTAAGGTGACGGAAGAAAAGATTTATATGGTTGTACTCTCAAAAATAATTTATAAAAAGTAAAAAAGAACTATTGCAACAGCGGCTAGATCAGAGGGAAGATTGTAGGAAATAAGCCCATGTCTCAGTGTCAGGTACATTAGAGTAGTGTCAGGTATTTCTTTTGGTGACCAGGTAAGATCAAAAGGCCTAGAAATAGTATGTCAGCAAAATAAAAAGAAATAATCCAAATGGGCAAGGATGAGAAGCCCCAAAGGCTATGTTGTTTAGATGTAATCCAGGAGGAGAAAACCTTAAAAGAAGCATGAGATAGAGAAAAAATTATGTAACCAGTATTTGTTATTGGGGAGGGAAGATAGAAAGATGGGAGAAAAAATCAATGATGAAATTAAAAAACAACTGGGGTTAATAAGCCACAGCCTAATGCTTGCCTTCTCTCCCTCTATTCTTAATGGGAGAGGAGAATAGAGGGAGAAAAAGAGAGAACTGGTTTGTGGCTTATAAGGGAGATGAGAAAAATGCATTTTGAAAAAGGAGGAAAGAAGTAAAAAAGTAAAAATATGTTTGGAAAAATATCTGAAAATGGAAAGCAAAAAATCATGACAATGAGAAATGTCTAAAAACATTTTTTGAGTTCCAGCAAGCTAACGAAGGTGTTGATCTAAGGATCTGGAAATTGAAAGAGTACAATTATTTTCCAAATGATTTAGTAGTTAGGACATTGTTATGAATTAGAACTTCGAGAATATGCTCAGTGAATGTTGACATCTGGGCCAAACCTCATTGGTTTAGTTAATATCTTATGACTGGGAAGGGAAGCAACAATTCTGAGGATGAAATTTGATAAACAGTAGTCATTACATATGTGGTTTCCTGTCCCCCCTCCCGCCCAGAGGAGGCTTTATTGACAAATTATCCATTATTCGCTTTAAGGAGAAGATAAATCAGTTACCACCCCTGCATCTTGCCTTCTCAGCACACCCTGTAGAGATTCTAACGCTGGAGAAAGAGCTCAGAGCGGTGTTCTTTCCGTGGCAAGAGCACAGACGGCAGTCCCTGAAGGGCGTCTGAACTGAGCAGTGGCCACTCAGGCATCAGAGAGCAAATCACAGCCTGATTCTGAGCTGACGGCTCCGCCCGCAGCAGGTCACAGCGGCCTGCAAGCACACCTGGTCTCTACTGCTGAGAAACAGCACGGAGCTGCCCCTCCAGACACACCAGACACGCGGGGCCGGGGGGTGGGAGGCACACTGCTGGGGTGGAGATGTATGGAATACATTTCAAGATTTTGAACTTTCACTTGCAATTGCATGAAAACAAAATGCACCATAATGTTCTTCATTTTACTCACAAATTATCCCACCAATATTTCACTAGGACAGCACTTTGCCCAGAAAGTTTTTTAGGACCCTTTTTTCCTTTTCTTTTTTTAGTCGCTAATTCTCTTACCTGGAGTGTTATCAAAGCATCAGTGACTTACAAATGGAAGATATAATTATTATTATTATTATTATAAAAATGGCTCTGTCTTCTCTCATGTAATGGAACCTATGGCCTTACGAGTTAACATTTTGAGCGCTTATAGAGGTCAATATAGGGATCCCTCCTCATTCTTCCTAACCGAACAAATATGCAAAAATCTAAGGCTTCAGGTGGAGGGCCGAGTTCCAGAGAAAAACCATCTTCCACAGTGTCTAGGAACCACGTTTGCTGTGTGGCTAAACAGAAAGGAACTGTGAAATGCAGTCATACACTCCACTCCTTGGCCATGAGGCGTCTCTCCTGCCCTCACTACTCCCTAGGAGCATTAGTTCAGACTTGAGTCAAGGTTGCCAGTGCAGTAGAAGATCCGTCCAGTGCCACGCTCAATCCAAACCACGGTAATGGCTTAAATCTGTGACTTTTTTTGCTGACCAGGGAGATTCTCAATAAATGGGGCTATGAATGGTGAGTTCTAGGATGGCCTAAAATGTGCCAAACTTAATGCTGATCTCCTTCCTTTAAATTCAATCACAAATATTGGTTAAAATGAAATGGAATGACCTCAGTTGTCTGTTTCATCCATTCTGAGAAATTTGTTTTGAGAACTGATATTTTCTTTGTTACCATTTGAGAAAGAAGTACTGATTCTGGACAGAGGAGACAGATTGGAGGCAGACAACTTAGGTTCAGATGCAAGTTCTGATACAAATTATCTCAGGAATTCTTGGGCAAGGCTTTCTAAAATTGTGTTTATTACAAATTAAAAGGAGCAAATGTCGTCCCTACTTAGTAGGGTTGTTGCGAGGATTTATAGAGGGAAATCATATCAACTAGTTAGCACGGTGACTGGCCCCATGAAACATTCAATACTTGCTAGTCTGCAATATATGAAGAAAGTGATACTCATTACAGTATTCATTTTCAGTTAAATTGGATCACTGTTTTCTCTTTAAATTTCCAAGATACTGGCTTAGCATATGAATTACTGAAGCAGTTTAAGAACTAACAAGAACAAGAGAACCATAAACTATAAACTAAAAGTCATGCCATTAATTTCCAAACAGTAGCCTTTTTTTTTTTTTAAAGATTTTATTTATTTATTTGACAGAGAGAGAGAGAGATCACAAGTAGGAAGAGAGGCAGGCAGAGAGAGAGGGGAGCAGGCTCCCTGCTGAGCAGAGAGCCCGATGCGGGGCTGGATCCCAGGACCCTGAGATCACGACCTGAACCGAAGGCAGAGGCTTTAACCCACTGAGCCACCCAGGCGCCCCATCCAAATGGTAGCCTTTTTAAAAAATGGCAAATTTAAATAAAATATGATTTTTCAGGGAGCAAATTTTCTAAGGGTCTGAAATTTTTTCTTTTTTTTTAAAGATTTTGTTTATTTATTTGACAGAGAGAGATCACAAGTAGGCAGAGAGGCAGGCAGAGAGAGAGGGGGAAGCAGGCTCCCTGCTGAGCAGAGAGCCCCATGCGGGGCTTGATCCCAGGACCCTGAGATCATGACCTGAGCCGAAGGCAGACGCTTTAACCCTCTGAGCCACCCAGGCGTCCCTAAAGGTCTGAAATTCTTGAAAAAAAGAAAAAAAAACCCACTGTTATAAAGATAGGTTTATTACTGAAAAATGCAATAGTCATATCTACGATTTAAGTATTATGTTTGTACTGTAGACAGGATCTCAAGCCTTGTATACACTCAGTGCACACTTATCAGCGATTGTGATTCTCCAGATGACAGATGGGTGAGGCTTTTTCCCTTGTCTAATTCAAATAATATTTCTTGAATATAAATTTCATTCTTTTGTGATTTTATGGGGTTCTAGCATTTCACT
The DNA here is from genome assembly GCA_028534135.1 of Potos flavus. Lineage (NCBI taxonomy): Eukaryota > Metazoa > Chordata > Mammalia > Carnivora > Procyonidae > Potos > Potos flavus. The sequence continues at coordinate 67,889,155 of CM052884.1, read as the reverse complement.
TTAAAGAGGAAAAAAAAAAAAAAGAAATAAACCACACACCAGGGGGCTTGCAAACAGTGTTTCAAAGAGAGCATTATTGAAATATCTTTATGGTATTATGATCTTACTTAAACACTATTGTAACCATCCCTCAAAATAATACACTCTTGAAAATATAACCAGGAGGAGTTGTGCTGGTCATGCAAGCATGCTTAAAGATAACCTTGAGAAAAACATGGTAGTCCAGCAGGCCTCAGGTGGAGGGGAAGATACACGATCTTGAAGCCGAGCAGCTGGGGATGCCCGGCTCGCTCAGGGCGGAACACCGCCTGCTT
>CM052884.1:67815873-67888341 GCA_028534135.1 Potos flavus | reverse complement strand
GCATTCAAAGTTTTTCCACAGAATCTGATGGTACCTTAAAGAATACCCAGTATATCCCAGCACTAAATTCTTCACTGTATTAAGCTTCTTCTATGTTAAGGAAGCCAATAATACCGTAGCTGCTTAAAAATTTCTTCACAGGACTAGTCTAATATGACTCTGAGAACCAAAATCTATACACATTTTATGAAAGTGTCTCCAGGCATTGTTTATTCAATTATGCACTGCCCTTATACAAATACACATGTGGTCAACTGTAATTATGCTGATTAGCAAATAAGTTTCTCCACCTTGATGAATAAGTAGAAATTCTCTCATCAAATGATGAAAACCATTCTTTCCTATAATGTGTTTACTAGGAGGTTCAAAGTTAAGTTTTCAGTTCAACTGTTAATAGCTTCTTTTATCCAAGTTTTCTAGTATAAATACCCACTGATCTACCTTCTTACATTATTCAACTCTTGCTTTTCTGTATGTCGTATAGCAGTTTCACCATATCTAAACCTTTTACTGTATATAAACAAGTCATTTTTTGGAACTCAGTTAGGAGCTACTGTATCGAAGAGTCAACTAACGTATCAGTCAGAAAAGCATTCACCAATAGTGATTTTATCAGCCTGTGACTAACCTCAAACACGATAATGAAGGCCAGTCGAGCAGCAAGGATATGCCAGTATTGTAAGGTGAACTCATAGGGTTTGGAACTCCAGGGCGGACCTCTGTAGTCTCGGTACCTAAAATCCACAAGACAAAGAATTTGAGGAATAGAGATTAAAGTGCAAAGGCCCCAAATGTTTTTAATTAGCCAAAACCCCAAAATGTCAGTTGAAATGGGCTCATCAGTGTGTAGAGAGAGGAGATGGGAGATGAAAGTAAGAAGAAAAGAAAGCTATAATTATAATGAAGTACCTGCAATAACCAGATTTTCCCATACCAAGCTCGCTCAGGTCAAAGAAGGATAGGCTATTGTTGACATATCCCTTTAAACAACTGGGAGAAAAGAAAAGCATCATGTGATTCAGAGAGTCATAAATTTCTAGTCCAAAATTCTTCATTACACATGACAGGATTTGGTAAGTGCTATCATTCCTTCCATTTCATTATTTTTATTTATTTTTTATTTATATTTTGAAAAAGATTTTATTTATTTATTTGACACAGAGAGAGAGATCACAAGTAGGCAGAGAGGCAGGCAGAGAGAGAGGAGGAATCAGGCTCCCTGCTGAGCAGAGAGCCCGATGTGGGGCTAGATCCCAGGACCCTGAGATCATGACCTGAGCCGAAGGCAGAGGCTTTAACCCACTGAGCCGCCCAGGCACCCCTATTCCTTCCATTTTAACTATAAATTCCTAGCAACTCAGCTCTCTGATTCTATCTCCTAACTTCCATTAATCTGTAATTTTATCTCAATGAGACAGACTCTTGTCTGCCGTTTCCCCCCATTTCATTTACCTCCATTTATTAAGTGTTTACTATGCACTTGGCATTGTGTTAATTACTTCCCATGTGTTAAAACTCTCTAAATATATGTTTTTATAAATATACATGCATATCAGCTTATCTGGCTAATTGTAATTAAGCAGCCAATTCATCAACATGTGTCTTTGTGATTTATTAATTTTTTCAATACATATTTATTGAGGACCTATAATCTGTTAGAAGACTTCCTAGATGGTTGGTCTTTGACAATGAACGAAACAGGTTAAAATCCCTTTCCTGGTGATGAAGTATTACATTGTGTTCAGAATTAACTTTGACCATAACCTTAGAACATATATATTATTATCTTCATCATATAGATTAAAGAACTAAGTTTTACAGAGACTAAATAACTCCCTCCTAAGCCTGTATTTCTCAAAATTTTTTATCTCAACTAACCTTTACATTTAAAAAAATTACTGAGAATCTCAAGGAGCTTTTTACAGAGGGGTATATGCATTGGTATTTAACACATTAGAAATTAAAACAGAAATTTAGAAAAAAATTATCTATTAATTCATTTAAAATAATTTATCAAATACATTACAAGTTGATATAAATAGCACATTTTCAAAGAAAAGTAATTTGTATGTTCCAAAAGATGAATTGAGAAGAATGGCATTATTTTACATGTTTGCAAATCTTTTGATGTCTGCCTTAATAGGAGATAGCTAGATTCTCATACCTATTTCTGCATTAAATCTGGTGGCGATATGTTGTTTTGGTTGAAGAATAAGTAGATAACCTGATAATTACATAGATACGTACTTGAAACAAAGGCTATTTTAATAACATTCCAAGTAATTATTGATATTTTTCATTGACATTACACCACAGTTCTACCTGTGGTCATTTCTTTAAGTTTAACTGCAATGTGGAGTCTTAAAGTATCAATAAACTTTTCATATGGATTTTACATTAAAATCCACAGGTTTACCTTGTACTTTGAATTCATATTTTATCCATGCATGATTTTGTGACATTAAATATGGGTCACTTGGGCAATAGTTTCCTGAATTATGCAGACCTTCCAAATGTTGTTATATTTCTACTATGGACTATGAAAATCATAATGGACTATGAAAATCACCACTGATTTTTATCAGGAAAAAAAAATCTGTAGGTACTGGGAACCTTTCAAGCTCAGTGGTAGGTAAAATTATCCAAAATTCTGATTTTCACTTCAAAACTTGAACTTTATTAATGGCAACAAATACTGTCAATTATTTCCCCTAAAATGACAAGATAGTTTTGTCCATTTCTAGAAAAGTGCCTCCTAAATACCCAAGTCTGAATAATCATAGTTTATATGGCAATCAATCATTATTTCATGTTAAAAAAATTTTGTGTAGTTTGCAAATCCAACAATCATGCAAGTGTTTTTCTCTGAGACGACCACCACCATACTTAAACATGTAGCAGAAGACCTTTATCACACTTTGCATTTTGTCAAATAGAATACTGAAAAGACATTTATTCAGGGATGGAGATCTGATAAAATTAACAATCATTATTGCTTCATCAAGGGCATCCTGAATTTTATTACTGGCACTTTTTAAATGGTAGTTCTATAATGGTGAGGAACACAGTCTTTGCTAGTACTTTTTAGTACCTGCCTTCAGTTACACGAAGCCAGGGGAACATTTTATTCACTATCACTTTTATACTATCTGTACAAATGTCAATATGGCAAAACAAGCAAATAATATCTTAGTATTATTAAGAAAATAATCTGAAAGAGACCTGTGGGTCCCATGTTGAGAATCACTGCCCAGGATAAACAGCTGTTAAAACCTGGATTTGAATGTGCATCTATCTCATTCTAACCCCTGAATTCTAAAGTACAGGACCACACCGGTTTCGCTCCCTTCCCCATCCATCTAGACCCCATGATTTATCATCCCAACTGCTCTCTTGCCAATACCCTCCTCTTCACTGTCATTCTGTCCTTTTGCTATTTTGGTCTGAAAATTTCTGATCTGAATGAATCTACTCCAGTTCAGGTGCTAAGGATAACTGGAAAAAATTAAATAACAGGATGGCCTTAGGAATGTGTGGTTTCAACCTCATAAAGCCCTCCACATCTCTTCTTGAAATTATTCTACATCTGGTCACTGACTATGGAGAAGGCATCAGGTGCTATCTCCATGAAAGGCAGGTCTTGAAAAGTAAACAGAGATAACCAACCAGTATCATTTCCACCTGCCACTAGGTGGAAGCAAAGACAGTAGCAAATAATGCCTCTAAGGAAGAGGGCTGCCCAAATCTGCCTACATATTATAAACCCTTAAAATCTGCTTCTAAACTATTTTGAATTAAGAAAAAAAGGGACCTTTTTTGGCTTTTCACTATTAATACTAAAACCAGTTTATTTATATGGTCTTTTATAGTTTATAAAATGTTACTTTAGACACCATTTCTTTTTTTCTTTTTTAAAAAGATTTTATTTATTTATTTGTCAGAGAGAGAGAGAGAGAGAAAGAGAGAGAGAAAGTAAAAGCAGGGGGAGCAGCAGGCAGAGGGAGAAGCAGGCTCCCTGATGAGCAAGGACCTTGACGTTGACTTAATTCCAGGACTCCGAGATCATGACTTGAGACGAAGCCAGACACTTATCCGACTGACTCACCCAGGCCTCCCTAGACACCGTTTCTTTATTATAGGTCCAGACTGATGATGTACCTTTTAGTAAAAGGCAGAGATAGAATTTGAACCTAGGGTGTTTGATTTTAAGTTAAAATCTCTTGACAAGACTCCAAAATATATTTTATGCCCTTATTACTTCTCTTTGAAAAACTGAGATGTTTATGTTCAGAAAGGCATTTATTTCAGTGTTCTGAGAAAAACATCAGTTCATCGGTGGAGCAGAGGGTTGATTTCATCTTAAGCCACAGCTCAGGCTCTTGGGGCACATGCCTTGCATCTAAATAAGGTGCATGCCCAAAGCTGCTCCTGAGGCAGGAGGGGAAGTTGCTTCTCCCATCACTACTTCCACACCTAAGGCTAATCTCCAGCTGAAACTCCAATTTCTGTTTCCCAAGTGCAGTGCTCCCTTGAATTTTTTCTTAATACTCGCTTTGAAGAAGGAAAGATGTGAAAAACCCATCTCCCCTAAAACAGTGCTTGTAAACTGGGTGATTTTTGTCCCCCAAGCGACATTTTGCAATGTCTGAGGACAATTTGAGGTTGTCACAATGTGGGGAATAGGGAGGTTGCTACTTGTATCTACTGGATAGAGGCCAAGAATGCTGCTGAATATCCTACAATGCACAGAATAGCCCCTACCTTGCCCCCAGAATAGAATTATCTCGTCTAAAATGTCCATAGCACAGAGGTTGAGAAATGCTGTTCTAAAGTATGGACTCAAATTTTATTAACAAACAAAAGACAAAAGTCCAGGGGAGAATTTCTGCACCTTAAAATCCCTAGTTATAAGTTCCTTTTGAAAAAAGGGGCTCCTGGGTGGCTCAGTCCGTTAAGCGTCTGCCTTCGGCTCAGGTCATGATCTCAGGGTCCTAGGATCAAGTTCCATATCGGGCTCCCTGCTCAGCGGAGAGTCTGCTTCTCCCTCTGTCTCCTGGCTTATGCTCTCTGTCGCTCTCTCTCTCTCTCTCAAATAAATAAAATTTTTAACAAAAAAGAAAGAAAGAAAACTCTCCCATCACGTAGCTGCCATTTCCTTCATATTTTGTATCTCCCTACAAACTAGCTTTATTCCCTGAAGCAATCTGATTAACCAGTGCGGGCCTCAGTTTTCCCAACTATGTAGTCAGAAGATTGCATTGGATAATATCTAACATCTCTTCCAGTTCTGAATTATATGTTTTTAACATTTGGATACTAGTGATGCATTTACACGTACAAACAGAGACAGGCTCTAAAATTATTTGCATAAAAAAGCACTGTCGCCCTTTTTATCCCACTTGATTTGATCCAATAAGCACATTGTAAGTACAATGATCAAAAACACTCCCCTTAATGGTCACAGAACAGAACTTCCCAATGAGTTCCCATTTCAATCACAAACATAAAACATATCAGAAAAAAGTATGAATTTCAACCTTACTTTTCACCATATTCAAAACGACTTGCACAGGGGCCGTATTTGTATTCATAGACAAAACGTGGGATGTAATCAGATGTAATAGCAATTACAAATGCATTGGTGATCACAGCCAGGATACCGATTCCTTCGAGAATGCCATACCAGATTCCTAGTAGGAGAAAGATAGAGATAGGGAATGAAATGCAAAAAAAAAATTGAAAACCCTCTCACGACTCTTCTTTAGAAAGAATGTTTTACTTCTGTTGGGGCTACAGCTCTGTCCATTATTTACTTTCTTAGTACAATATCTCACTACAGATCGGACATCTACTGAATACTTTTCCACAGAGGGAAGGTAGACCCCATCTAGACAGATTTGAAAATGAAAATATCATCAGGAATTGTTTCAAGTACCTTTTTAAAGTGAACATATAAAAATGTGTCAAGACCTGGAAATCACTAGTTGACTTTTCCAACCTGGTATACAGATGTACAAAAAAGCTTTTGAAATTGTGTACAGTATCCACATACTATTGGTTACAGTCAAAACTGATGTTTCAAATAGGATTAAACTGAGCTTTAAATATATTGATATGAAAAAAAAAAGTCCTGGAAAAAGATACTCAAAAGTGCTAAAGCTGATTGGATAGAATGACAACTTCCTCCCTGCCGACTCCCTTTCTTTGTTTTTCAAAATCTTTATAATGTTACATTATATTGAGTCATAATGAAAAAAAATAAAAATACAAAAGACATAAGATATAAAAAGTCATGAAACAAGAAATAAAAATTCATAAAAATATTCGAATACATCAAAATTTAACATTTATTTTTACAAAGTAACAATATTTGGTGAAAAGAAAGCAATCAACAGGGAGAAACTATTTGCTTCACAAAAAATGGACAAAGGGTTATGATACAAAATGTACAAAATATCCTAAATGTTAATAAGGCAAGAGAAAAATGGACAAAGAATACAAATGCGTAATTTGCTATGGAAAGGCAAACAATCAATAAATACATTAAAATTTTTTCAATTACTAGTATTTGGAGAAGGTCCTTCAAAAAATAAGATATTTTTTAAAATCTACCAGATTGTAGAAGATTTGAGTCTTAGACCATCCACTGCTACTTAGGGATTGTAGAAACAGTGAACAGAAACAAACATGGTTGTTTGAAGTATGACTTGTTATAATATTTGTGGTGATTAATCTGGTATCTTTTAAATTAAAATATGCGTACATTTTAATCTAGCAGGCCTTCTTTTGGGGATCTGTACTACAGATACCCTAGACACACACATTTATAGACATGTGATACACAATATATATAATATCGATGTCTGTGTCTATATTTATACCTATATTTGTCTATTGCTATATTATGTATGCTTATTCCTGCTTACAGTGGGAAACTAAGTAAATAACTATAAAATTTATAGCACATCTATATAATGAGTGTTATTACACTATTAAATTAAGCACATTACACCAAGAACAAATGTATTGTGTGTAATGTATAATGTACATTACACCAATACGTTATGAGCTGGAGGATGTTCACGAAGAAAAAAATGCAAAATCCAAAACAGTGCATAATTTTTTCATATATGTGTATAAGCAAGAAAAACACTGACAAGGTATAATGCCTAATTGATATCATTGATTCCCTGAGGTAGAAAGGAAAGGCAAAGAGCAGAGAATGAATATTAATTCTTTTTTTATAACTTTGTGTGGTCTGGCTTGAGCAAGACAGCCTAGCAAAGTTTAAAAAATAATAATTTTTGCACTGGAAAGTTCAATAGACACTAATTAAGCTGGAGAGGGAGTTTGATCTTTTTTCCTCTTTGATTTATTCTCTACATTTTCTTTAATGTGTTTCTCTTATTTTAATAATGAAATAATAAATATATCTAAATTAAATAAATATATCTAAATTAAATGAATATATCTAAATTAAATAAAATTAAGTAATAATTTTAATTGTTTTAAAAATGGGAATTAAGTTGAATAGCACTACATCTCTACAGATTAGTATATTTTAATGAACTTTGTTAGCTACAGAACATATATATGAGTAAAATTAACTAAAAAGGTAACTTTGCAATATTAGCCAGAAAATTCCCAAAATGGAAAAGGAAAAGTATGACTTTGCTTTTTCACATACTTAGAATTTCTGTTACAGAGCTAGTTTATTAAAAGTTTGCCAAAAATAAGTAGTCAGATGAATGGAGATTCTGGAAATATACCTAAGTTTATATAAAATTTCATATAATAGAGATAATTCAAACAAGTTAAGAAAGATGGAATATTTAATAAATGGCTTTGGGAAAATTGTCTACCTTTTAGAAAAAAAAAAACAAGCTGAATTTCACTTTCAACCCCTTCATTAACAACAAATTCCAGTTAGATCAACAATTTAAATAAAATCATAAAATGCCAACAGATAGTCAAATAACACCCATATATCTAAAATATAAAACAAGTAAAACACTGCGAAACATCAGTTCTAAAAGACCTTTCTAAGAATGCTATAAATAATAACAACTATAAGAGAGATATATCAATGTGACTATATACACATTTTAAAAGTTTATTCATGATGGAGTAAAAGATTAAAAACCAGCATCTGAAATGTTTGCAACATATATATCAAAGGTTAATACTCTGAACATACAGATAAAGATTACCAAATCGGATATAATATCCTAAGGTCATAAACAGTTAGTAAAGAAGAAATATAAGTATATTTGATCTCATAATTATAAAAATGTAAGGAAACATAACAAGATACCATTTTTTCCTTTCTCAGATTGTTGAGGACAGAACAACAATTAAAAAAAAACTTCATTACACCTGTTGGGAATATAAATTGGCACGATATTTCTGGAGAATATAATGAGAAATTATTTATCAAAATTTTAAATGTAAAAAAAATTAAATGTACACGCTCTTTGACAAAGGAGTTCCACTCAAGGAGATTATCTTGAGGAAATAAGGTATGTAAGAAGATGTATGTTCATCTCATTGGTGCTTATAATAGAAAAAACTGAAGCAATCTAAGCATCTCTAGTTAAGGGAATGATTTTTTAGAAATGTCATAAAATATGCCATACAAATTTGTGGAGTAACTATAAAGAATGAGGCAGAGCTATGTTTATTAACATGGAAAAATGTATATGAAATCATTTTTAGTGATAAACAAGTTCATGAAATAGCATGTTTAGTATAAAATACTCTCAACTAAATTAGTGTTCATTTCATGATTTTGTTAATCAAAACTGCTCAGTTTTGTTGTAGTTGGAAGGGAGCCCCAACAATGGAAACCCACGCAGTGCTAAGATCAAGGCTTTTCTTGGCCTCGGCAATGCAAAAGCCACTTAATTCCTGCATCTTACCTATGTCAGTTGCTCGAGCCGGCAGAGGCCTCCTCCACTGGGTGACAAATTTGTATGCATCCAGCCTGATTTCAATGATATTGTTTAACAACGCCAAAAGAGGGGCCAGAGGAAAAGCCGCAACAAAGATGGTGGTAAAACCAAACTGCAAAACTGTAAAAGGAGAGTGCTGCAAAATTAGTAACATAAACCATATCGTTTCTTGAGTGCTTGTTTTGTGCCCTGCGAGGTGCTTCACATAAATCGTCTTTAATCCTTTCAATATCCCTCCAAGGTAAACATGCTCATCATATTTTGCTGTTGAGATAACTATAGCTCATATGTGTTAAGTAAGCTTGCTAAAGGGTGGATAGCAAAAAATGTTAAAACCTGCATTTAAACTTTGATCTCAAAGGATTGAACGTCTCCGTGCTTTCCATCACTATACCATGAGGCATGAAGGAAGAGCAAATAAAAAAGAAGTCGAAGAGGAGACCTTGAAGAAAACTGCTGACCTCTATGGGACCCAAGACACCTAATCTTGTCCTTTCTTTTTATAGAGGAGAAGACTTTAAAGGCCAGAAAAAAAGCAAATGTGAAGACAACACACAAAGATTTTAAGAGTTGGAGTGAGAATCCTCCTTTTCTTAATATAAATCGGGCTTCTCAAAGAAGCTAAACTCACAACACGTCTGTGCAAAGGTTTACTGCAAGAAATAATTATTGCTTTATTTGAGCAGGGTGGTATATTTTTGATATAAGAATGGGTTCTGATTTATTTTGTTCCTTTTAAAATATCTGCGCTGAAGCTAGATGTTCTACTATGAGAAAACCTTTTATTCTGGTTAAATGTTACAGCTGACAAAAGACAATTTGTGAGTCTTTCAAGGACATTGTTTTAATATCTTCTCTAGTTATGTTGAGATAAAAGTACAGAGGTATTTTAGAATGCTTGGGGTTGAAAAGGAGAGAGATGGTTTTCTCTCTTGAACCAGAACCTGTGTGAAGGAAACCAAACCAAACCAAACCAAACCGTATCAAGAAGGCCAAATAGCTGTGTAGAAGTTTCTCTCCTTACCCATTTCTAAATACTCATCCATCAGTCCATGAATATTCATAGGCTGCAGGTTCCAATCATTTTCCCACTGAGGTATGGACGCATCTTGTATTCCTCGCTTGATTTTATGTCGTGACCACCAGTTCTGGATCAGCCTACGTCACAGAGCAGAAAAGGGCCTTTTGAGCTCTTGTAAGCAGATGGTGAACAATTTATAGTGTATTAAGAAAAGAGAAATACCACTACCCTGGGAGTACACTAAGCATTTCTGTGAATTGGAGATATTTGCATGGTCTCAACTTCCAAGTTTAAGAGGCAGGAATAGGCCTCAGCCTTCCACGACCTTGTTACACATCTACCTATGTATCTGGGAATTATTCCCCCCACACATTTAGGTGCTTCCTGATACTTATTAGACAAACACCCATTTGTAGGATTCCTTCCCTCTACCCCCTCAACCTCTATACACACTAATACTTCTATGTTGCCTGTTGCCTGTTGTGATTGCATCTGAGCCCTTCATTGCTCATAACCCAAAATCTTCTAGGATGTGCTTTCTGAACATGAGTAAAATCATATTCCATACCGAATAACTGAGCCCTAGATAATGTTTCAAGAGATATAGGTTCTAGTCCCCACCCTACAATGCACTAGCTGTGTGACTTTTAGTAAGTCTACTTATCTCTGTGGTTTATGAACATGAAGGCTTTGAGTATTAACAATTACATTCTGCTACTATAGCGAACAATAATTTACGGCAATGGATCTGTGCCTGAGTCCATTTAAAAGACTTGGAAAGGAATTAACATGATTTCCCTAGCTTAGGGGCAGTCTTGAAATTACGTGACTCAGAAATATCCCATTGTGGGGACTTCTGGGCAATTAATTATTTTAAGAGTTAGATGAACATTACCTCCAGAATGAAGTGAATCTCACAGTGCATCGCAACCCTCAATATTAATTAATCATGGACTTGGAACTCAGGGGGTGTTGGAAGAACAACCATAGACAAAAACGTGAGGTAGTTAGTTCTTCACGTATGTCCCATGGAGGTTGCCTCTGGGACCTCATGAAGATGCAAAAGGAGCTGGTTGTTGAGATTGAGGCAGGCCTGCTTGGCTTAATTTTATTTACTTCTGCCTGCTTAAGATTTTACTTTAAAAAAGTGAACTGAGTTATAAACATTTCAAAATTATTGTTTTAGTGACTGGTCCACTCCTGCTGGATTTGGAAAAACACCAACAGGATGTCCCTTACCATGGTACATTAGGGATTTGATATACACAATCCAGGTTGACCACATGGGTGAGGTCATAGTGAAAATGTGCTATCCAAGGTGTATGCTATGTACACAAGCACACAGACAATGACAACAATAAGAATCATTTTCAATACTATAATGATGACTATATCATCTCGATGGTGCTTATGAAGCTATTTCATTCAAGCACGTCAGATCCTGTGGCGGCACTTGCTACCTAATCTCCTCAGCTATTTTCAAGTGAAGTTCCCAAATCCTGTGTCTCAAACAGATGAGCCAGGGATAGGAAGGGGTACAAACAATGGACTGGGCTCCCCAATCCTTCATCTCTATGCTCTCTTCATTTACAAGAAATTTATTTTTTCTGTTTTGAATACTGAGGATCTGTATAAAAATCTCTTCAAAAAACTGTTCTGTCATTTATTGATGAGCTTTAAAGATCACTGGGCATTTCTTGTAATCTCCTCCCTTATTTTATAAATAAGAAAAATAATCTCACAGATAGGTCAAGTAAATTACAAGCATCTTCATTTAGCAAGGGGCAGAGAAGGAATGTGAACCAGGTCTCAGTGATTTCATAGTCCATGCTCTAAGACTGCCTGTAACTCAACACAATAGTTTATGGCAGATTTCAGGGTGGATATCACTTCTCCAGCCCTAAGGTCTCTGCTCTGGAATGTCCTGACACCATTTGTCGACCAACAAGGAAAAAGAATCACGGCATAATCAGATGACTAAGCCTAAGCATGTTTATATCATCAATTAGAAATTCCTCAAAATAGTCATGCTTTTAACCTTGGTTAGGTCTCAAAGCTTCCATCACACATTGTTTTACACAAACTTATTTTGGTGTATTTGGAAGAGTAAACTATATTATTAGATGATAGAAGTAGGCATTCAACACCCTTCATGACAGCATTCCACGGACCGTTAAACCCCATCGGAAGGGACAAAACAGAATGCTATTGTTTTGTGAAATCAATCCTGTTCTAATGACATTTTTTTTCATGTAATAAAGAGTACAAGACCTCCTTATCCAGAAATTTATCTTTGTTTTATTCTTTTTAAAAAGGGGGAGCATAAATGGAGATTGTCTTTGTTAAACAAGGACAACCTTGGTCTTTTGATGGCCGGAAGAACCCAGAAAGTTACTCTTCTCCTCATGAACCTGTACATGCATCTTAATGTGTTGAACAGAGTACCAGGTGCTTGACACCCCCTATTTCCTTTAATCCTCACAAGTGTTTTCTCAAGGTGCATATAGCCACTGATCCTCTCTTAGAGATATGAAGACTGAGGCTCAGAAAGGTTAACTAACTCACACAGGGTCACACATTTAGTGAGCAGCGGAGCAGGAACTGAACCCACTCCTGTCTGTCTAATAGGCCCCAATTCTTAAGAACTATTCCCACTACTTCTGTCTTTCTTATTTTGTAACTATATATAAGGCAGGTTTAAAAATGAAGTGCTCACGGGTATCCCAGTTCCATGAAGTTGTTCCATATTTGCTTCAAAAACATGATAACGCCCATTTGGAGGCAGAGGTCTATCAAACAGCCACTGGGATGACACTGAAACACAGCAACAACAATGATCTTGCTGTTCTCAGTTGGTTACACGTCCCCACCTTTAAAAGCAAATTCTAAAGCCAGGCCACACAAGCTCAGTGCATCAAGAAAATAAAAACAAGGAAGAAATAACATGTATAAGGACACCCGATAGGGAAGTTTTCAGTAATTAGAGTGGAATATTGATTGGAATTATAACAGCAATAAAAACAAATCTTTTTTTATTATTTAAATTCAATTAGCCGACATATAATACATCCTTAGTTTCAGATGCAGTGTTCAATAATTTATCAGCTGCCTGTAACATCCAGTGCTCATCACATCACATGCCCTCCTTAATGCGCATCACGCAGTTCCCCCATCCCCCCCCACCTCCCCAAACAAACAAACCCTCAGTTTGTTTCCTAGAGTTAAGAGTCATGGTTTGTCTCCCTCTTTATTACTTCCCATTCAGTTTTCCCTCCCTTCCCTATCACCCTCTGTGCTGTTTTTTATATTCCACATATAACAAATCTATCTTTTAATGAGCACTTACTATCTGCCAAGCTCTGTATTAGGCATGATCCCATTTAATGAGTGCTCTGGAATACTGTGTATCTATTAACAATCAGGAGATAGAAAAATGTTTAAGTGTTTATAATATGTTCTTCTAAAATAACCTTTTTGACGCAGAATAATTTTAAATGTGTAGAAAATTTGCAAGGAAAGTACGGAGAATGCCCATACACACTTCAGCCAATTCCTTCCACTGCCCCTTATGTTATCAAGGTATATTTGTCAAAGCTGAGAAACCAACATTATCTGATGTTTTCATGTGTTTAGACTGGGTTTATGTGTTTTGAGAATGGAGGGAGATCATAGACATGAATTTCACCACATCCCCTCAGAAGTTACATGATAGCTACAGACATCACTAGTGACATTAATTTTCATCAGCTGGTTGGTACAGTGTTTGCCAGGTATTTCTATTGTAAAGTTACTTGTTTTTCCCTTGCCCTATTCTTTTCTGAAGTGAATTAAATCTAGCCCATTCTAAAGATAGGAGGCACGTGTTAAGGTCTATATCTTGGAGAGGGAATATCTACATATACTAGAATGTATTTTTAAGTGATAAAAACATGCCACAGAATGCCTTGTCAGTATGATCTCAATTTTGCCTTCCTTGTGCTCCTCTGCTTTTTCAGATGTCCAATAAATGTTAGAATTAGAAACCCCCCCCAAACAAAAATGTGATTACAATGAAAATTGCAAATGACGTGTTTTGCTTGAAAACTTTGTACTGTAGAAGATAAAGAGTGGGTTTGTTTCTTTACAAATGGGTTCACGTCCTCCTCATAAGAACAATAGTCACTATAGCTTTCTTTGATCCACAGTTTCTATTTCTATCAAATTGGTACCAGTGGGACTTCAAAGGGAACAGATAATTAGGACACGAAGAGCCTGGTTTTCCGGTTCCAGCCCAGTAATTTAAAACTCCCTAAACTGAGTCAGAGAGAGAGAGCTTGCCAGTGGTAATTTTTATTGTGTAGGGAAGTCTCAGTTCTCCCATTTAAGCATGCCTCTTCCTTCTAGGATGAATTTAGGACCCCCCGAGCTCTGCCACATATATATGATAAATGGGTTCCATAGAATGTCTGAGACAGAATAATTACCAAGCTACAGAGGCAGGCATAGGCATAGATCACAGCTGCAAGATGAAACTCTTCATTTTTATAGAGAGACTGAAAGACGTAAATTAATATGTACAAGGTCATACGATGTTAACTGATGGTGGGGAGTGGAAAGGCTTGGTCTCCCGCATCCCAATCCTCTGCTCTTATACATAATGCTAAAGATGAATTCTATTTACCCACTGTGTTTGTTGCCTTGAAGGGCTGGTTTACCAAAGCATATTATTATGTGGAAAGGGAAAAAAAGAAGGCCATTATAGAACCATGTGATTGGCTCATTCTTCACAATCGTAGGCCAAAATGGGGAGGCCGGACGACAGGCAATTTGTAATTTTGTTGAAATTGAGCCTTCATGGCTTGGCGATTTATAGGGCAAAGAAAGGGATCCAACAGTTTTTGTGGATCTACCCTCCTCAAATAATGGTTCTTTTGAGCAAAGTCTAATCCTTCGCTTTTCTAAAATTCATTTGGTAAGAGAGCCTATAGTTAGAATAAGTAAAAGGGCATGGATGAGTGTGCAGGACACCCAGGCTTTCATTTCTATTGCACCCCCCAAAATGATATGACTGTGGACAACCCACAGCTGAGCGTCTTCACAGATTTTTCTCATTGGCTTCTTCTGAGAACCTCCTAAGATGGCTGTTGGTATTTTCATTTGGGAGATGATGAAGCCAAGTGGCAGACAGGACCATCAGATTCTGATACCGATGCTCCTTTCATAGGAACTATGTTTACTCTAAATCCAATTTACATGTGCAAGTCAGCAACCATTCAGCAATCTCTTAAAAAATCAATTTCCTTTTTGTTCTCAATTTTGCCTCTCTCCTATCCCAATGATGACTGGAAAGCATGATGTTCAAAGTGTAGACTCTGATGCTAGGTTGGCTGAATCTAACTGACGACTTCATCACTTTATAAGTGTGTTTCTATAATTGTAGGCAAACTATATAATTTGTCTAAATTTCTGTTTCCTCATCTGCAAGATGAGTGTAACAGTAGAATTTTTACATTAATATATGTAGAACAGTTAGGAAAAATTGCTGGAAGGTGCTGCCATATAGTAAGCACTCATTAAATATTAATCATTATTAACATGCTTATATAGATTTACATAAAATATTTATGTGAGATATTATACAGTATAGTATGAGGGAAGGTCAGTATAGCCAGTTCATAAATGTTTTAAATAAAATTGAAGTACCTTTTGCTTTTTTTATAATGGCTATCATTATTGTGCCGGAGATTTTATTTTATTTTTTTTAAGATTATATTTATTTATTTGACAGAGAGAGAGAGAGCAAGAGAGCATGGGGGGCAGGGGGATGGCAGAGGGAGAAGGAGAAGCAGGCTCCCCAAGCAGGAAGCCTGATGTGGGCCTTGATCCCAAGACCCCAAGATCATGATCTGAGCTGAAAGCAGATGTTTAACTAACTGAGCCACCCAGGCGCCCCTGTGCCAGGGATTTTACATGAATGATCCAATTCTATCCACCATTCACCAAACCTACTGAGATAGCTACTCTTATCATAATTAACAAAAGACTTAGAGATATTAAGATTTGGGTGGGGCAGAATTAGAATGCAGACTGTCAGACTCCAAGACACAATACTTGTTACATAACATGGTTATGTTCTTCTCTTCGAGACTATTAATGTCATCAAGAAAGGAAAGGGACTTCTTCATTTGCATATCCCATATTACCCAGCAGAAGCCTAGAATGGAGTATGTGTCAATAATGCTTGTATGATTGAATTCTGAGTGTCAATTCTTATCTTCCATTATGTGTATTTATGTGTACAATTCTAGAATTTCTAAGGTCTATCACAAACCTACATTTTTCATTTCACTGATTTTTTTTCAAAATAAATAATTTTTTGTTGGAAAATATGGCCATTATGTATGCCATATACATTGTGGAAAATGTCTAGGATGGTTATGAAACATTTTTCCTGACACCAGTATTAGAACTATTTCCCCGGGACTCCCAAAGAAGAAACATGACTTCCAATAATTTTACCCTTAAGAGTAAAAATACCCAATTAAGCAAAATTATTGGTGACAGCAGTTTCTAAAATGGCATCAATATGCACACCCACCTGCCTGTTTCCCACACTACCCTTGCTATTCCAGTTGAATATTCCTGATAAAAAGTAAGCTTTGGGTCCCAAACCGATGAAAGCCTTTTAGTAGATATAGTCATACTTCTGGGCTATGAGTGAAAACCGCAAGTTTGATTTGGGAACTTTCTGGAGGCCTGAAATTATGGAAGGCCTTCATCTGTTTTTGCCTAAAAGGATAATACCCAGGTGGCTGTGGAGACAAAGCATTGATAACTATCAACTACAATCTATACAGTGCCTTCCAAAGTCCAGGGGTTGTGCTAATTGTATTATGCAAATTATCTCTTATCTATAAACAACTTTGCAACCTAAGTATTACTACTGCTAGTTTACAGATGAGGAGACAGATATTCAGAGGGATTAATTTAAGGGCAAAGAGTTAATAAGTAGCAAGGTTAGCAGGTGAGCTGAGGTTTCTATAATGTAAAGCATGTTATTCTTAGGAAGTTTTAGGCTTTCTCCATGTATTCCAATCAACTAGAAGGCTCTAGGGAGACAATATCAATGAGGACTCCCCTGATTTGGGGGAACTTTTTAGATAGAGACTGGAAATATCTTTTTTCTCAGGGAAATTTCTCCTAGCTTCTCTCTAAATTATGACCTCCTACTAACATTACCACATATTAAATTGGATTTTACATTAGAATAATTAAAACAATTTTGAACTACAGGGGCAATAAACAATCTGACCAATGAGACTGAACAGAGTGCAGAAATAGACATGATTTCAAGATGTAGAATATGATAAATCTTGAAATCTTATTTTGCTGAATGATAAAAAATGCATTATTAATTAAATATGTGACTGCCAACTGAGGTGAGGGGGGGAATCTTTATTACTCTTTACATGAAGATAAACTTCCAATGCACCAAAGATGTTGATATTAAAAAAAAAAAATTAGTGAAAAGTACAAGCGTGAGGGTTTTTTTTTAATTTCTTGAATGAAAAACACATTTTTTGGCATGATATAAATGCCTGAAGTCATTAACAGCAGTGATATTTTAAATGAAAAATGCTATAGAGTTTTTTTAAAAAATCTATCAAAACAAAATTAAGACATACAGGAAAATGAGAAACATATCTGCAGCAAATTTGAAAGATTAGAGCCTAATGTTATTCATTTATAAATTTTTAGGACAGAGAAAAATAGACTAATAGAACAAGGATAGCACATACACATAGAAGTAGAAAATATCCAACAAACATATGAAAAATAGTCTTCATCTTACTCATAATTAAGGGATCTGAAATCAAAAGGAGGTATCTTTTAGACGTTATATTGGTAAAAATTAAGATGTTTTGGTTGGCAAAAGTCTGAGGAAGTAGGCTCATAGACTACAGGTAGGGCTGGCATTTTGGAGTACCAGATGTCCATCTCAGTGACAATATACAATCTGCTTAACCCTGTGCTCTAGCAATACTAGATCTTTTGTTTCCATGACATACATATTTAAAAAATTAATAAAAAACCTATAAGACTTGGAAGATATAGATCTGCATATTTATAGATTGGTGTTTCAAGTAAGATTTCTTTTGGATGAAGTTTCCCTGCTTAAAAAGAAACCTATTTAAAAGCTCAAAAACCCATGGAATAGATGATCATAATTCCTCCAAAGTGAAAAATCCCTGGAGTTAAATTTCTGAGCTTTGTGAGTGGAGGAAATGGGTTTGATAGAAAATTAAAGAGCTGAGGTCAGGATTTGGGGGTTTAAACTATAAGTTCACGTCCTTTTTTTTGAAAGATGTAGTTCCTTCTTTTCTGAACCCATAAGAACTGTCTGCAAAAAATGTGTCTTCAGCATGCCTGAAATTCCATGTACCCACCTTCTCTCTCTCTCCTTCCACCCACTTCTCTCCCACGGTCACTGGCCCATATCCATGCCCAGTCCCACATCCACCCTTCCAAGGTTACTTACTTCCTCCAGTCTCCACCGGTTAAAGAGTTTATTGTAATTTCCTGGGTGGCCTACAAATCTGTAAAAAGCCATTTTAATTCATTAGCATTTATGTGGGGTTGACTGAAAAACATCTACTAATGAATGGGTAGGTAGACATAAATGTTCACTGGTGCATCTTGTCCCCAAACTGCAGACTTTGGCCATGCTTACACATCAAAGTACCTGACTTGAAAAGGAAAAAGTGGTATGTGAATTCAGTCTCACCCTCAATGGGGTGAGAAAGTACAGACAAAACAACTGAAGGAAATTTCCCACTTTCACCTGTAGATCTTTAATGTTTTGTTGACCTAGCTAATGAATATTAATGTAATGTGCTGAGTTGTTTAGTTTAAAATGGTTCTAGCTTTAGAATGTTTCCATGGCATTGGCTAGAGGAGCATTAAGCATAGTTTATTTAATATGGTTCTTTTTCATATTGTGCAGCGAACATAGGAAAAAATGTTGACATGATAGGTAGGAGATGTTTCCACACTAAGGAACTATAACCTAGGGTTATACAAAAATCATTTTCCTATTTAACAATACTGATGATTAGAAAATCATAATCCAACCGAAGTCTGGTACATAGATTTTATTTTTTTTATGCCTACTTTAATTGATGGTGGTACCTGAAAGCTCTGTACTTAGAAGTCTTTTGATGGAAAATACATGGAAAGGCTGAAGAGCAGTTTTCCAAGGCAGGGGACAAGAATTCACCACCTCTATTAACAAATTGGCAATGGAACTGTTGGCAATCTTTTTCACTCTGCAAAGATATGTACATAAAGTTGACTTACCTTCCCAAAAAGAAAGCAATATAGAAGATAGAACTATTTAAATTAACAAACTGGAAGAGGAACATCTTCAAAGCAAAGCTGTTTTCCCACTCAGATTCTGTTCGAGGATATTCTAAAAGGAAAACAGGGTGTGTTTATATAGAGGAGGTGGATAACAAGAAATGGAGATAAAATCAGAAGCCTCACGTTTGTGTTCTGGTTCAGCCATTTACTAGTTCTACGAGGCACTCAGGGTCTCTGAATTCTAGGGTCTGTATCTGCAAAACGTGAATGATAGTGTATGCTGTACACACACAGTTGATAAAAGAATCCAATGATACAATCTTCAGACTTTCCCCACAGCTACAAAAATAAGATGCCTGTTACTAATAATATATAAAGATTTTCAGGATTCTGTCTGCTGTTGGCATTTGCAAGTAACCATGTACATTGGATCAGTCCTTCGCTCAAACTGTTTATGCTTGAATAAGGACCTAAATTGTCCACAGAGTTCTTTGAAGAATGGATATTATGTGCAGACTGAAGTAGAATGGTAAAGAGGAAAGAGGGCTACCTCAGTCATAGGAGCTAGGCTCCTATCTCAACTTTATACCTAATTTTCTGGTAATCTCAAGTAGATCTCTTTACATTTTTTTATGAACAGTTTTAACATTTATGAAACAAGGAGTTCAGACAAGATGATTTCAAGAACTTGTCTACTCTCACATCTTATGTTTCTATGACTCTTAAAATAAAACAAAATGATGCAAGAGACTGAATTAAGATGGCAGTGTGGACTGCAGCCTCTGCTCTCACCCAGGATCCAAATAATTATAGAAGATCTGTATGCACAGCTAATATACATTTTCATATAATTAAAGAATTCAAGGAAGACAGAAAACAGATGGGATCTGATTTAAGGTAAAGGTTGGCCAAAATGCATGCATGGTCCAGTCACAGAATAGGAATAGGTCCTGGGGGATTCCAAGCCCAACTACAATATGTGCCAGAAGTGACAGGGGTCTGTGGGGCATCCCCGAGGCTGACTGGTGGGTGGACACTAGTGAGAGCAGCCAGGAGAGCCCACAAACCCCCAGGGTTTTAGTGGGTTGTGTTTTCACGATTGTTTCATTCTAAACAGTTTATAAATTTAGTACAAAACTTATCTGGAAATGAGAATATGGATTAAAAAAAAATCCCTGTTGTATAATTTGCTTTTTGATCTCCATTTCTAATTTTATTGCATCATGATCCACAAATGTTCCTGTGTGATTTCTGCTTCGGAGCAAAAAAGTTGTTTTCATTTGTGGTCAGATTACTTGGGATATATTTTGTCTATGTATTAAGTGTTTGGAAAGAATATATATTCTTTGTTAAGCATACTGTTTATATATATTTAAAGAGAAGATTGTTAGTTATGACATTCAAATATTTTATATCCTGGCTTATATTTGAGTGTGGATTTGTCAATCCTTTTTTTTTTTGGCATTTCTAATATGTTTTGCTTTCTATATTTTGAAGGTTTTTAAAAAGATGTATAGAAATCATGACTATTACACTGACCTGTCAGACTGTTTATCAGTATGATGTATCTCTCTTTCCCACTCAAACAGATATTAAATTCTGGTTTGCCTAATATTACTATAGCGATATGTAATTTTATTGTTACTATTTTCTTGATATATGTGCTCTTGTTCCTGAATTGAACTCTGTTTGACAAAACTGAAACTTGATTGTTTGGCTTAATTTGTTTCTGGAATCCATGTTCGTTTTTTATAGAGAATTCATATTATAGATAGTTCATTATTATAAATAATTTGCTAATTGGACCATAAAACCAAACTGAAAAAAAAAAACTTTGGGTCAAAAATTATATATTTCTTCTTACATAAAAAATGTGGTAAAATTAAAACTTTGATTTGTTTTTGTGACTTTCAAAAATAAAATATTTGGCTAAAAATAAGTGAAGAAACATGAAGTTTAAAAGATCTTTTAAATAAAATAGCGTGTTACCTCCACCAGGAAGTAAAACCTAATTTCTAATTTGAAGCACAAATTTGCACAGTCTAAAATTATGCAGAATAGAATGCCATACATATTTATTACATATATATGGATTTATGTATGTGTGTATTGATTTATTTACATATTCATTATGCATGTATTTATTTATTCATATTGTATACTTATTATGTATGTATTTATAAATATTCAAATATTAAACACATTTATTTATATCTATATACACATTTTAAAAAACAAAATATTAATATTTTTGTTAATATAAATTAGCATAGACCATTCATTATTAATTAATAGTTATGAGTCTATAGGTATTATGTCATGAGTTATAGTAAAGTCTGAATTCTTTACTATTGACAAAAAATTTTCCAAACTAAGGCAAACATAGTGTGATAGCTTGCATTCCTAAATGCATGAGTTATATAAACAAATATCAAGTGCAAACTTTGGGTCTCCTGGTACTTAACACAAATAGCTGTTCTATTTCCTATTATTATGATCCTCCAAATCACTTCCTTAGATTTGCTTCCATCCTCGGTATAAGATACTTTAAAACCAAAGTAATATAGAGAATTAGAGCTAGAAGAAAGCTTTCAGACAATCTAGTTTAAGTGCTTCATTATTCAGGGGAAGAAACTGTAGCTCAGAGGGTTTAAGAACAATGCGACAGATCATTCCCATTCACTGAACACTTGTCATATGTCAGGCAGCCAATCCACAACAATGGTGAAATAGGAAATGCTATCATTCTCATTTTATCAATAACAAAATCTGAGACTCAACAAAACAAAAACAGAGGAAGAATCAAAGGAAGAGAAGGAGTTGGGGGAATGGGAGGAGGAAAACAAAGAATGGAGAGAGAAAACTTGCTCACAGTCACATAATTTCCAAGTGATATGACCACTTATTTCCTGAACCTGATCTAGGACCCAGTTCTTCCCTCTACAAAATGTTCCTTTTATTATTACTTGTACTTATAAATACATTATAGGGGAAGCAATAGTAGAGTGATATAGTTATTCCACCATAATTAAGTGGACTCTGCCACATCTGGGTTTAAATTCTACTTATTCAACTTAATTATCTTGATTTTCTAATTCATACAATTGGGATCCTACTGTCATAGAACTGGGATGTCAATAAAACGAAATAAATGAGGAACGTCCAGCCCAGTGCGTGGGATCTGGTGAGTTTTCAAACAATAAAAGATCACTGCTCAAATAGTTCTGCAATCAAAATTTTGTTCCCCAAACCAAGAGACCAAAAATCAAGTTTCAGGATGGAGAAAAGACATTTTCAGACACATAAGGTCTCAAGAAATTTACTTTCCAGGCAGCAAAATAAGAAATTAAGCCAAGACAAAAGAAGACAGATGAGTCCAAAGAGTGGTATCCAAATGAGAAATAATGGTAAAAGGAATTCCCAGAAGAAGGGAGAGAGGAAGCGTAGGTGCAGCTGACCACCATGAGTGTAGGCCCTTGAGAGTGGAGTAAACAGTGGGTTCAGGAAGGGAAACTCTAAGAAGAAAATAAAATGAGTAGCATACCTGATGGCTTTGAATGTATTTAGAGACCATTCAGAGTTGAGGCAGAAAGTTTGGGATAAATTAAGAAAGTAGGTAGAAAATTAAAGAAAAAAGTGCTATTGTTAGCTTCATGAAAATATAAAGGTTGTATAAGAAAGGAAACAATCATAGCACATACCACACCTTACATATAAAAATAGTTATATAGAAATGATGTAAACATTACTTATTAATTTGGCTAAAAATTGAAATCTGTTGAATATAATTACTTTGGAAGCAGGACAGAGAGTGTGTATATAACAGATGATGGATGGGGAAGTGTGCAGGGACAGAACACTGTAGAGACTGTTAAGACCTAAGTTCTTGTCATTTATAAGGGGAAGGCAATAGCTTCCCAAACCTGAAAAAATCCAAGAACGTCAGAGAAATATGTTATTTAGAAATAGGGTTGGAAATAACAAAAGAAATTGCTAAAATAAAAAAAAGCAGTCTCTCAGGAAAATGGAAAATAAGAATGGGTAATGTGGCAGAGTACTGATTTTAATTATAAGTTAAAAAAAATCTTTATTTGAGAGAGAGAGAGAGAGAACACAAGCGGGAGGAGCAGAGGGAGAGGGTGAGAATTTCAAGCAGACTCCAAGCTGAGCGTGGAGCCCGAGATGGGGCTTGATCCCACGACCCTGAGGTCATGACCTGAGCTGAAACTAAGAGTGGGAGGCATAACTGACTGTGCCACTCAGGCACCCCTTAATTATAAATTTCTTAATAATATTTTGCCTTTTAAATTTTGTACATGTAGTATAATATTTTAATAAAAATAAAAATTAGGGGAAAACCCCAAAGAACTGAAAAGTTAGGGTGAGAAAAGCAATCACACGTAGGGAGAGTTAGGTTTGCTAATAATTCCAAGGAAGGAGATTTTGTAGCTACATACACTGCCTCTCTATAGTTATGCAATTTGCTCCAACTTCCCATGCATGTCTTTCACTTTACATAACTGAAGTTGACATTAAAAATGCTAGAATACATAAAGCAACTACAGAGATATGCCCATATGTTGTTCTTTTACTAAGGAGCTAAGTAAAAACGAAGGACTTACCTAAGTTGGTGAGAAGGTAAGCAATTTTTTCATAAGCCTGTAATAAAAGAACAGTGAATGTCATTCTTTTCCTCTAGAAAAGGCTGCTATTTACACTATTCAAAGAAATATTTAAAGTGCATTCTACAAAGTGGCTACATTTTTAATTAAGCAGAGCATGTTTTAAAACTTATTATGTGGTGCTTTACATATATACACCAATTATATGTACATAATATAAACAATGTTATAAATATGTGTAGATATACAGACGCACTTGATTTCTGTAAGAGTAAGTCTTTTGGGGTAGCTATCTTTATTTCCATTTTACAGGTCAAAGAAATGGGACTTTAAAAAAACTTAAAATTATTTTTTGGTAACAAAAGTCATTCAACTAATCGATGATGACATGGGATTTGATCACTAAATTATATGTACTTTTTACTATGCTGGAAGGCTGAGTGAAAGTCTGAATTCTTTACTATTGACAAAAATTTTTCCAAACGAAGGCAAACATAGTGTGATAGTTTGCATTCCTAAAGAACAACAGTGGTTTGATGGTTAAGTCAAATCCGTTGAATCTATAAATCAGTCACAGGCGTGATAGTTTTATGGTGGTTTTTTTTTTTAAAGATTTTATTTATTTATTTATTTATTTGACAGAGAGACACAGAGAGAGAGGGAACACAAGCAGGGGGAGTGGGAGAGGGAGAAGCAGGCTCCCCACGGAGCAGGGAGCCCGATGAGGGGCTCGATCCCAGGACTCTGGGATCATGACCTGAGCCACCCAGGCACCCCTATAGTGACATTTTTCACATTCTGCCACCTTCTCCCCTGCCTCTACTACTCAACCCACCACTCATAGAGACTTAAGGAAAGGAAACATATTTCACAAAATTCCAGGTAAACCTAGTTGGGAAAACAAATTTGTTATAGACAGAAGGATAGTATGTGTTTGTGAGTATATGTGTGTGCATGTAAATATAACTAACCCTACAATTCAACAAATTATTCTTTATATTATAAATTCCTGTAGCTCTGCCTGATGGCATGCAAAATTAAAAGGTAGGTGTCTGGACACTCTAAAAGTTGTTCACCTTCTTTCAATAAAACTATCGTGACTATTCATCTTACCCATGATTTAATCCTACCTCTTCCTCTAAAGAGTTATCTTGAGACAGGAAGGTTATGTTGAGTATAAACAGTCTCATTCTACCTCTTGTACAGTTCTGTTGTTGCTATTGTTTTTATTTTTAACTATATGAACAAACTGCTATTTTCAAATTTTAGAACAAGATTACTTTGAATTCATTAGCACCAAAATTGTCTTGACTGTAACATGTTCTTTTCCATGCCCTATTTATTAAGTAAGATGATTACAGAAGGGTCTCCAAGGAGTATAATAGCATATATTAACAAATCAACAAATAGTACTTGAGTAGTACTATAATTCTAGCACCAAACTGAGTGCCCTCATGGAGAATGAAAAAAAAGTTTTACTTAAGGGGCACCTGGGTAGCTCAGTGGGTTAAAGCCTCTGCCTTTGGCTCAGGTCATGATCCTAAGGTCCTGGGATCAAGCCCCGCATTGAGCCCCACATCGGGCTCTCTGCTCAGCAGGAAGCCTGCTTCCTCATCTCTCTCTGCCTGCTTCTCTGCCTACTTGTGATCTCTCTTTCTGTCAAATAAAGAAATAAAATTTAAAAAAAAAGTTTTACTTAAATAACTGCTATTTCTTTATTTATTTTATAGTGTGGTCAGAAAAGCCTCTCTGAGAGGATAGCATTTGAGCATAGAGCTCATGCATGAAGTGAGGGAGGGAGCCAAGAAGAGATCTGAGCTAAGTACCTTGGAAATGCAGAAACAGTAAGTCAAATGCCCTGAGACTGGATGGGCTTGGTGTGTTTCATGAAGGGCAAGGCAGTTGAAGGATCAGGAGTGGAGGCAGTAAAGGAGCAAGGTAGTTACAAGATGAGTGAGAGAGATCTCAGAGGGGAACAGGTTTTCAGAGCCTGGCAGTCCATGGTAAGGTCATTAGAATTCATTCTGAGGTGAGAAGTCATCATCTTCCCACTAATGCTTTGTTTTGGGGCTACACAGAAATCCATTGGGGAAAAATGAGAATGGCAAAGGTAGGGAAAGGGCAAGGTTGTTGTGAAGGGGCACTCTTGATTTAGTGCTCATCATCTCTGAGTCAGAGCCTTACAGTCTAATTTATGCTATAAAAATGAGCTCAAAACAGAATTTTGCAGAATCAAAGATAGACTGTTCTTTCCCAGTAATCTACTTTTGTGAATTTCTAGAAACCATGGATATAAACATGAACAAACTAAACAGATGCTTTTCTAGAAAGCGAGTCCTCTTATTAAATGAGTCATTTGGCATTACCTCTTCTCCATGTTAAAATGTGTGGTCCAACCCTTTGATCACCCTATTCCACAATGACCTATTTGCATTGGTAACCCGGTATTGGGGAAGTTAGGTACATCTGAGGTCTTCAGTGGTCAGGCCCATGAAAGAAACATAGGAATGTATGTTCTTGAATCTAGAGGTGGAAATAAATCACTAACGTGAAAGAGTTCAAAACCAGCGTGGAATACTTTAGTTAAATGTAGTTAGAGCTGCCTTTTTTTTTTTTTTTTTTTTGGTCATAGTGTACAAATGGTACATGGATTTTTAAAATGAGAAGAGGAATGCCAAAAAAAGTTCATTCTTTACTTAAAAATTCATTTTAGTTGGGGGGAAGAGGCAGAGGGAGAGAATTTTCAAGCAGACTCCTAGCTGAGTGTAGAGCCCAATGCCAGCTCAAGCTCACAGCCCATGAGATAAAGACCTGAGCTGAAACCAAGAGTCAGATGCTTACCCGACTGAGCCAACCAGGTGCCCCAGGAGTTCATTCTTTTGTTGACAATGTTGAAGTGGTTTAATTGGCTTAATCCCAGATATTTCAAACTACAAGAGTCCTTCTGTGATGTTTCTATTTTTTTTTTTTAAATTACACAGTAATCATGAGACCAGATGGCTGTCATTCTATTGTAACCTATTCATTAATTAATTAAGGTTGATTGTCAAGCAAAAGAATATACATTCTGGAATAAGCATATATTTTAAAATTTCATTAAAATCTTCTTGGAAATATTACCTGACATTAACCATGCCATTTATGGCACCTTTAAGTAGTGTAATAGCATTTTCAGGAGCAGCAACATTAAGGAAAAAACGAATGGGATTAGTGAAGAGTAATTCTGGTTTCAAATTCTGGCTTTTCAAACTGTAGATTTTTAGTTATATGTCTGATAAGAGGTATTAAAAATAAATTGAAGTTTTAATCATTGTTAAATTACTTGCAATTTGTCTTTGCAAATGTAGTTTCTGATCTTGGCTGTGTATCAAAATTACCTCAGATCTCTTAAATCAGAGATTTCCTAATGCTATTTTAGGGGCTGACAGGATCGGAATCACTTGGAGAATATTTTTGAATGTTTTGTTTTATATACAGATTTCCCAACTCCACAAAGGAAATTCTGAATGGGACTCAGGGATCTCTAGTTTTTCAAGTGTTCCAGGTGATTGGAAGCATAGCAAGAACAGGAAACAATCTTTAAGTTACTTTAATGATCTGTAAGATGGACTTAAAATCAAATTTTCATTAGTTTCACCTTTATTTTTATCCCAAATTGAATATTTACTTAGAGATGCCATGATCCATTTGTTTTGAAAGCTTAGAGGATGCATGTTCTTTAATTATTAATTTTAAAATCACAAGTGCTGTAAATGTGAAAAACACTGGAAATAGAATTCCAGCAACAAAAATAATTTTGAATAACTATTTAAGAGGCTAAGATCTTTGCAAAGTGAATAATATTCAAGATGCTAGAAAATTTGAAGAATAAAATATTTAAAATTTATTTGAAGAATATATTCTAAATGTCTTTTAGGCCTAGGCAAAGACCTAGGGACATAAAAGTCAGGAGGCCCTGCTGTCAGGGGCTTATACCTGGAGAGCAGGAGACAAGGCATGCCTCAGCACCATAAACAGAAGAGCATTCACAAGGAGTGTTTAATTCCATGAGGGGAGTCTGATAAGGAGGGAGACTAGGCATGTCCAAGCACCTTGTGAGAAGAATAAACACAAAGAAGAGATTATTCAATTCTACATGTGGGATGGAGAAAAAACTTCATGCAGCAAGTGATCCTTTACTGGAATTTTCGAAGATAAAGAAATAGCCTCCAAGGAGATAAAAGGAAAAAAGGCAAATAGAGGAAGCACTGTGAATGGAGACAGGGCTATGAAAAAGCCGAATGCCAGGGAAAGAGAGAGGGACTTTGTAGGCTGGAGTGCAGAGTGTGAGAGGGAGGGAGGGAGACCCAACTTTAAACAAGACTAGAAAGGAAAACTGACTTTAAGTAATTGGAGGCCTCCGTGCCTTGCTAATGAATTTAGAATTTATACCGGAGGCAATGGGAACCCGTGAAGGACTTTCAAGTACAAAATAAAATGATCAAATCTGTGATTTAGAAAGATCCTTCTTCTTCTTCTTCTTTTTTTTTTAAATTTGTTTATTTATTAGAGAGAGAGAGAGAGCATGAGTGGAAGGGGCAAAGGGAGAGGGAGAGACTCTCAAGCAGACTCCCCACTGAGTGTGGGGTCCAACTAGAGGCTTGATCTCAGGACCCTGAGATCATGACCTGCGCCCAAATCAAGAGTTGGATGCTTAATCCACTGAGCCACCCACGTGCCCCAGAGAGATCCTTCTAAGAGCAGTGTATAAAGAAGATGAGAAGACAGCAAGACTCACCAGTTAGAAGGCTACTGAAATGGTCCAAGCTAGAAATGACAAGTAACTGAACTAAGGAAGTAGAAGTGAGAATGATGAGTAGGAAATAGTTAAGCGAGGTGTTATAGAAGCAAAATTCACAACAATCACTGATGTGATGAAAGAGACAAAAGAAACAAATGAATGACTTAAAATTTCTGGCTGTGTACTTTAAATATTTAAAGTTCCTGATTAAAAAAAATGTTTAATTGAAACTATTTTGCCATGCCTATATGTCATAATTTCAAGCATATGGATTATAGCTGAAAAGCATATTAGATTAATAGACTATTTTGACAGAGGTCAAACCCTCATTTGGAGAATATGGTAGCACAGGGATCACAAAGTTTAGCTATTTAGAAACAAAAAGCACATTTTTATGTGCCGCATATTTAGTGTTGGTCTGAATATAACAAGAGGTAGCATTTGGTATTCTAGGTTAATCATTTTGGTGGTATAATTTTTTTTAAAGAGTTAGCATTTTGATACTAATGGTTTTATTTTTATTTTTATTTTTTATTTCTTTTTGCAATGATATTAATGGTTTTAATCTATGTTTATCTGATTACAACCTTAAATTAATTCTCTGGGTTCAGGTAAATCAGATGGGCTGTTTGATAATCTGTGACATACAAGATGACATGTGACATCTTGAGTAGGAAAGGAATACATAAATTCAGAAGGGCATTACAGTTTTACACTGGTTAAGTCTGAGGACTATAACATTCTTTTCACATTTGTTGAATTGGCTGTGTAGTTCACTTCCTTTATGCTAAAATCCATTTAAAAATATTTTCCTAAATTAGTTGCAAGAGCAAAAGAGAAATTTTGTGGCTGATTCTACTTCCAACAATCTCTAAATCTTTATGTCAAAATTCCCAACAAATAGAAATAAACATTTAGAGAAAAGAAAGTCAGTCTTATCTTCTATCAGGAACAATGGATGAGTTTTAGGACTAGGCAGTTCATGGGCTCTTGTATTTAATTAAGTAGAGCTAGCAGGATTTTTTTTTTTAAGATTTTTTATTTATTTATTTGACAGAGAGGAGAGAGATCACAAGTAGGCAGAGAGGCAGGCAGAGAGAGAGGGGGGGAAGCAGGCTCCCCGCCGAGCAGAGAGCCCGATGTGGGGCTCGATCCCAGGACACTGAGATCATGACCTGAGCTGAAGGCAGAGGCTTTAACCCACTGAGCCACCCAGGAGCTAGTGGGATTTTGTGGACCTCAAAAGATTGTTTTTTTGTTTTTTAAAAGATTGTTTTTATGTCAAAAATAATACTATCCTCATCTGCGTCCAGAGGTCTTATTTCTACAATTAGGAGATTCACTCCATCTAGTTAAGGCTTTGTTATCTGTAAAAAGCAGTACTTTCGAAGAAGGAATATATTGAGCCTCATTAAATATACAGACTTAGTGAGAGGACGCTGTACCTGATGCTTATGAGAGAGAAGACTGTAAGAATATGGGTTCACTGTGATTCTAGGAAAGGGGTAGTAACTGAGGGTGGGGGTTGGAAATGAGGCAGAGTCAGAGTTTAAGGGACTGGTGATTAAGAAGCAACTGGAATAATATGAAATTGGAGTCTAGTTCATCAAGGGAAACTTCAGCCGAATTTCAATTTTTTGCATTATCAGTGAAAATACAAAGAATCTTTTGGTAAGAAAAATGTATGAAGGTGAAAGCTCCTGTTTTATTCAATTACAGGTTCTGATCATGACAAGTTCTTCAGCTTAAGTGAAAAGATAGCTATTTTCCTGGGTGGGAACCAAGGATTGAATCCTGGGCCTGGAGGTTCTGTTCCCAGAGTTGTCATGCTTGCCTTCCCAAGCGAAAGTTAATTAAAACACATTTGGCTTCTTCGTTTTCCCTATGAAATACTTTCCATCTTCAAAAATATTAGGCCAGTTCATAATTCACTTAAGATGTTTTTGAAGATCAGGAGGTCTTTGGAACAAATTGTCAAACCCAGGAACATAGGGTACTCTTTTGAAGATACTAATAATTGATGGCGAGGGGAATAAATAGACATGAAACCATTAACATTGGTTACCTCCAATGCGTACAATTAGTTTATGATAAGAAGGGATATGAGTGGCATTTTGGGTAGAAAATAGTGAGTTTTCTTAATATTCTAAATGTTTTCATACTGTCACTACTTTATATAACAATGTATTGATTTTATAATGCAAAACTAAAAAAAGATAAAAATAGTAAATTTCATAAAGAAAAAAATATCTACAGTACCTTTCACACACTACCAGCCATGCTGCTCCATCCTGTATTATGCTTTTTCAATGTTTTCAATGTTTATTATTTACTTTAATCTATGAGTCAAGGACATAAATTTAACATATCGTGTGGCTTATTTGGAGATACTGTAAACTGTAGTTTCCTTCCACAAATCAAAACGAGTCTGAAGAAGGCAGACTCCAGTAGGAGATATTAACTACCATCCTTGCATTAAAACTTACTTATCACAGTAACTTTTCACTTTTCTGATTATTTTAAATGGTCCTAGCCCTCTCCAGGCTAAACATGTAACATCAGTGTCCACCCACATATAGACTCAAATGCACATTACTCGTACATAAAAAAACATCATTATTTGTGTATTGCTCATCTATCTACAGACATTGTCTTATGATGTAAATATACCAGCACTAACACTTAGTATATGTCTGATCTGGGGCAAGTCATTTAAGCTCTCCAGATCCATTTCCTTATTTACATAATGGAGAGAATACTGGCCTTGCGGCATTGTTGGAAGAATTAAAGGAAAGAGATTATTACCCTAAATGTGCCAATCAATGCCTCCTATCTTCAGAGAAAATAGAACCCCACCCATAAACCTTGCTGAAGACATGGGCTGAGGTAGACACAATAATGCCCTCTCAGCCACAGAGTTCATGAGTCATTCAGTGTATGGGATGTTGAACCAATCAGATGCTCTCTCTGAAAAATTAGTACATTGAGATACTGGATGACCTCAGTTAAATAGGCTATAGAAACCAACATGGTCGCATAGTTAGAACCAAAGAAGATAACAAAATCTTTGCAATACCACAGCATGAAAGAAAGGTCATGGTTAAGCAAAGACAGACATTTCCCAATAGAACAGAGCAGACATGCAAACGGAAGATACTGAAAAAAGAAGAAAGGAAGGAAGGAAGAAGGGAGGGAGAGAGGAAGGAAAGGAGGGAGGAAGGAGAAAATTCTTTAGACCCAGAGAAAGAAAAATGGAGTAGCTGTCTATTTTCTATTTCACACGAGGCCTTGGAAGTAACAAGCCTTCTATTTCGAACAGATTTTCCTATACTTTTGTAACAGATTCTCCACTGAGGTTCAGTTTTTTGAGCCAAAAAATCCTTTATTTGAATGAAAAGAGCATAGCGCTTTTTCTAGCACACACTAGACACTCAATGAATGGAAATTTTCGCTCATCAAGACTATAAACTCAAAGGACAAGGAAGACAATACAACTGTTACTGACTTCAACTAAAAAAAAACAAAACCCATCGTCCAAACCACATAGATTAATTTTTTTCTGCTAAACTGAGTTGCCATTGATGGAAGTGTGGGCTGGGCTCATTTTGGCTTCCTGTAAAATACAATCCAAGCATGAAGGAAACATAGACCTCTCCTTTTAACCTTTTGAAAACTGTAAACACTTACAAGATTCAGGGCCATAATGATTACAAAATTGATACAGACAGCAGCAGCCGATGTTGCAAACTGCCAGTGTTGTTTGATGAAATTCCACTTGAATGACGCAAACTGTTCCATGACAACCAGGCGATACACCACAACAGCAAACACTGCAGTGATCACCAAAGAAATCTACAGTATGGGAGACAGAGAAGACATCCGCATTTTGCATAATTGACAAAACAAAAGCAATAACACAGACCAAGATCCTGCCCCTTCCCACCACCCGAAGAGCTAAAGGAATTTGCTTTTCCAAGAAAGGGTACATAAATTCAATTTTTTCCTTTAAGGAATTGAGTTACATTAGAGTCAAAATACATGTTGTAAGATTTAAACTGTTCAAATTTCCACTTTCAAGTGGAATGCTTAGTTTTAATTCATCAGGACAACTCATATAATTTCCATTTTATTTTAGATGGTCTTTGTTTCTTCCAAAGAGGGTTTTATTTAAAGATATGCCCAAACTCTCTTTGTAATCACTCCTTGACTTGCCGTGATTTAAATTTTGTTTAATAGTATGTATTAAACGTACTGAACTGGATATGGTTTGACCCTGAGGGTCACAAAATGAGTTGGTATCTTAGAACTTCCTTCCAAATGTGGGATCCCACAACATTCTGATATTGATGGTTGTACTTTACCATGAAGAATATGCCTGAGATAGAAACAAGAAGACGAGTGATTTTGTCTGAGGAAGGCTGATGTGGCTCAGGTTTTCCACTGATGGGATTCACTCTCTCCGTCTTGTAATACTTGGCTTCAAACTGGGGACGAAGTGTTTCCTATAAGAGAAACTAAAGTTACCTACCTATCAAAGTCATAAATTAAAAAAAAAATTATCCAATGGCTGGAACAAAATTCCTGCATTTTGGCCTACTTTTATAGCAAGTCTTGGAAAAGAAGTAACTCTTAAAAAATAAAATGCAAATTATTTTCCAAATAAACCCTAAACTCTATTTTATTAACACAATTTTCCACTAATGTAATTTTAGGAAACATTGTGGAAGTGCTTTGAAAAAAATGACATTACTTCATCAATGATCTCTCTTAACTTTATGAAACAAGAAATCTTGGGAGTAAAAAACACCAAAGAAAACCTAAAGGTGTTTAGTTCCTTCCAGCTCGGATGTTAAGTTCAGTGAATAATTTCCTGCATCATATGTTATCCCAGTTTCCCTGTCTCCTGGTTTCCTAACATCTTACCTCCTCTTCTTCCCATTCAATAAGGTCCCAAGTATAGGTCAGTGTACTTCTTCTCCTTTTCCAAAACTCCAAGAAGACTGTAGCTATAGACAATAATAATATCATCATCATCATCATTATTATTATTCTTTGCTAAACCACATCAAATTCTTTCATCATTGCTTTCCTTTTTGGGATTAATGCATTTCTGCCATGTTATTAAATTATTAAAATAAGTTAATTTGTATTAAATTTATACAATTGGACTTTTGTTTTTCCCTCATCCTATCCTCCCTGTCTCTGAATACTGCTATCAGCATGAACCCCTAGAGAGTAATTTTTTCAACGGATTAAATAAGCATAGGCCTTTGCTAGCCTGGCCCATCAAAATGATGCTATAAGAGAAGGTCAATATTAGTGAGCTAAATATACATCGTCTCTTTTGACTTGTATATGCTACTTCAAAATCATATAAAAGACCTTAAAGAAAGGCTGCTCCAGCCAGGAATGACAATAAAGACTAGATGCTACTCCTCCAGGATCCAGAGAGCAATGGGGTGGGAGAGAGAGAGGAAAAGCACAAGGTTACCATGGTGGAAAGAGAAGAAGAGAAAAAGACCAGAGAAGGCACTCTTGGATGAATATTCTAGATGAACTTAGCATAGACTAGAGAGGATTCAATGGAAAAAGTAAAGAAATGCCTGAATCATTAACTGGATAATCATTAACTGGATACATTAGCTGCGTAAACAGCTAAGAGAAAGATTGCTTTCTTTCTAGTAAGTGGGCTTCGCCTTACAACATTCAAGATTTGCAAACATCATGAAGATCTCACGGGTGCATTCTTAAAAACTGTGATATCATTCATCCATCTAACC
Source organism: Potos flavus (assembly GCA_028534135.1). Taxonomy (NCBI): domain Eukaryota; kingdom Metazoa; phylum Chordata; class Mammalia; order Carnivora; family Procyonidae; genus Potos; species Potos flavus. The sequence continues at coordinate 67,853,848 of CM052884.1, read as the reverse complement.
ATCTATCCATCCATCCATCCATCTATCCATCCATCTGCTGTTCTCTTATTTTAGGCAAGGCACTCCAACCTCCTAGATCTCCTAATTTAGTGGAGAGAGACAGTCATCTAAATAAAGTTAACTTATATTGTAGTGAGAGTTATAATGAAGACAAAATTATAATGCAAACATAGAAACACATGCTTTTGGAAAAATACCACCATCACAAGCAATATAGCACAAAGGAGTGAGATGTTCTTCCCAGTTTGTGTTTATTCTCCGCTAGCCTTCAAAGTAAAAGAATGCCAGGGGAAGAGGATTCTGAGGTTCTTTTATTTTTTTTTCTTTATAATTAGAAATCAGCCCTGATATTGGTTAGAAAATACAATGTTTATAATCACATTATCTTACATTTTTGTCACACTTCAAAATGTACAAAGTGCTTTCTTACACATGATTTAATTTTGTCACTTTCATAACACCAGTAGATACGGCAGGTATTACTACCATCAGATTTTTGAAACAAAGATATAAAATTACTGTGTCCAAGATCATATAGTCAATAAATGGCAGAGTCAGGACTGAAACTCTTGCTAGTTATTGGCCGTACAGTCTTCACATTTAAAAAAATTTTTTTTCGTCAGGCCTCCTCTCCGTGCTATCTACTGATTTTATATAAAGTTTTAAGAGAGTAGATAAGGGTAAAAGAATCGAGGTAGCCACGCTCCACTGACAGGAAGACAAATGAGGTTTTCCAAATACTGGATCTGCTATAAAAAATAGTTGGCCATAATCATTGCTACTGACAGGGAGATCTAGAACTTAAAAAATAAGTGGGATATAGAGGAAGTATACTAAAGGAGAGACACAGAGAAATAATTTATGATGAAAAAAAACTGAAGAAAAAAAAGCATTGTGTTATATAAGCAACTATAATATGCAGTAATTATAAGCCAGGGACTTCAAGTCTGTCATTCAGTACATGACATATAGTATGCAATAAAATTCTAATTATCACTGATCCAGTCAAGGTTTAAAGTTGAAATGTGTCACATAGTCATTCTTAATTTATCTTTTCAACATAAACTTTGCCTAGAAGCATCTCCCAGAAAAATCTAAGAAATAAAGGTAATCTTGCATCTGTGAGTTTAAAAACTGGCTTTGGTATAATTATAACTTTCACAAATGTTTTTACTTTGAATATCAGTAATAAACGAGGCTTTGTGTTAAAAATCCATCCTCAGCTTAAGATATATTTATTTTATTCACAGATCATTTAAACTCTCAAGTGAATCAATATTCAAAGGTGATCAAAATACACCTAGAATCTGTAGATTTCACCGCATGTAAATTATCCTTCAAAGACCAGATTTTTGAAAGTAACCAATTTTGAAAATACCAAGTGATGAACAATATCAATGGGCTTGATCATTATGACCAGCCAGTCGTTTCCCCCAGGTTTACAGCAGGAGGCTCTGAGCTTGCAGTGAGGGCCTGAAAAGGAAGCAGGAGGCTGGGAAGACCATATCTCACCGTACCGCCAGTTTCCGGGGAGATGCAAACCCTAAGCATGAACCAGACGATTAGACTGGACCTGAAGAGTCAGCTGAGCATTAAGGAGGCTTGCACAGTACCCTAACACACATACATCAAGTAGCCACGGAAAGAAGAAAGCGTTTTGACATATGCCGAGACCTGGGAAAAGGGCAAAGCAGAAACACCCAGTGGAAGTGGCCTCAAGGTCCTCTCAGGTAGGTAGGTACACGTGTGGCCTAATATAAATACAGTAGGAAAGGCTGAGCCTTACTCTAAACTACTAAGTGCTCTGTACATTTAAACACATTCGAATACCAATAAAACATAATCAAATAAACCACCACCATGCCCTGAGTCATCAGCAAGATTTGTCCCACTAGCTCACATTTTGCCCCCTAAAGAGGAGGCTCCAAATGATAGAAATGTGAGTTGGAGAGGCCAGATGCTTTAAGGCCTCAGTTCAGTGACTTTATTCTTCCAGAAGTATTCTCTGAACTTGACCACTTTCCTGACAGAAAAGGATGAGTAAAGGGGTTGAGCTGGCATCCAGTTCAGGATTGAAGAATGGGAATAGGAATTTCAAGAAGAAACAGGCATCTTTGAAGGACTCCATCAATCAGTGACTTAAAAAAAAAAAAGTATATTATAAACCATGAAAGTCATTTTATTGTAATTGGTGGTGAAAGGTTGGACATGAACTAACGTGGAAGGACTAAGGAACGATCGCTCAGAATGAGCAGGGTGACCGAGACCATGAGATGGTAAAGAGGACAGGGAGCATATTGACTTGCCTTAATGTAAAAGTGAAAATGCCTTAAAAATGAACATGTAAAAGCCATTTCATTTAGAAGGATGTGTCACTATAAATGTAGATGTAGATGAAGTTATAGAAATTTATAGTATATATTGTATATATAGTACAAGTGTTTATATGTTGTGTATATATGATAAGTATAGATGAGCCTGATACATGATAGTTATATATACATCGTGCCCGAAAGAATATTTACCAAAGTGTTAACACTAATTGTCTGCGGAAATGGATTCTGGAGCACTTTTATTTCCTACGAAGTATAAGAAGTACAAACCATCTATGTTCTTTTTACCCTTCTGTGTGTATAGTTTATCAACTCTTCCCCTTGGTCCTGTGAAACTGGATTGGGGATGGGGTAGCAGGAGAGGTTGCTGTGGGAGGAGGGCATTTTGTGATCAGGGGAAAGCCACCTTTCACATGAGTCATGGAGGTAGGAGGAATATTATGGAAAAGCTGAAGATGATATCGTGTACTTCTGTTTCTTAGCAACTATACATTGTTTTCATTTTTTTACTCCTGCCTCTCTGACTATAATGACGTATTTTTCTCTACTTTAAATTTCAAGGATACACGTGCTGCATCTTGAACTTCCATTTATTTCCTCAGGTCCATTTCCAGTGGCTTTTCCTTATGATCCAAAGTCAATGGCACAGAGTGACAGAATCGTCAAGTTAAGCATTGCGAAGAGGTCAGATTCTTCTTTTTTTTTTTTTTTTTTAAGTAGGCTCCATGCCCCGTGTGGAGCCCAATGCAGGGCTTGAACTCATGACCCTGAGATTGTGGCCTGAGCTGAGATCAAGAGTCAGACACTTAACCGACTGAGCCCCCCAGGTGCCCCTCAAAGAGGTTAGATTCTATATGTAGTTTTTTTCCAAGTTATTTATTTCAAATTTATAGAAAACAAGGCCCAGAGTGGTTGGCAAGTAACGCTGGCTTTGTCTAGAAATCTGTCAAAGCATCTACAGTGCTTTACTTACAATTTTTCCTATTATCTGCTTTTTCCTACACTTGAAGTTAAGTTTCTAGAGCGCCTTTTTTCCTTAGCATTCATAGTGTTTGGCACACTGACGTGTTCAATAACTGTTACATTGAGCTGAATTACATTGAGCTGCACCATGGAGATATGGAAAGAGAGTCCCTCACCAGAGAAGTCCATTCTATATCTGTTTTATAATTTGAGCCATCAAGTTCAATTTTATGTGGAAAAATCGTTACTACTTAAAAAGTTTTAAAAAACGATTTCACTGTACTTCAGCAGGTGGGGGCTCAGGGAGAGGGAGCTGGGGAAAGAGGTCAATTCCGAACACAAATGAAGTTAAATACGTCCGAATACGGAGAACAAAAAGGAATTCCAAGTATTGTTTTCATCAGAAGAGATAAAGATTGAAAACCTTCTCAAAAGAAGACCTGGTTGAAACAAAAGTTTATCAGAGCAACGCTTCTGAGACTGCCAATGTAGATAACACCGGGTACCACTAAAGACTTTCTTCCATTCCCCAGATTTATTTTCAGCAACATCCTCGAGCATAATGTGCCTTTCCCACACAGTATTGCAACATCACTATACATGAGGTAGAAATAGAAACCTCACAAAACAGGTTCTACAATTAGCGGGAGGGCCATGAATGTGGAACACTTTATATTTCCATGCCTAGAGAAAGCTATCTTCTTTCTTTCTTTTTCCGGTTAGCACCTTATAAAAAATGTAATTAATGGAGTTCCTTCCGTCAGTATAAAGCAGGCTAATCAATATAAAGAGCTTAAATATGTGTAAAGAGACAGATTCTGAATATTTGGGCTGAACGGTAGGAGACCCAAGCACATGTGGAACTGGTTTGTCAAGACTCACTTGTCTTGTGAAATTTCCTCTTTGTCCAAGCACATGCAGTCACTCTCTGACTTCCAATTTCCCTCCTCTCCTTCCTCCTCGCTAACAATATTAAGTAAAAAAGAAAACAACAAATAACTAGATTCTAAGAACACGGGAAGGCCAGCATTTGGACCCTCAGTACCGAAAATCTTCACCAATTCCTAAAATCAGACTTTATCATTTTTCCCCTAGGAAAATTCATCTAGAAATAAGAAGTGACATAGAAGCAGCATGATGTTATATTAAAATCCAGTGAGAATTCTCACTACAATCTTGACCAGAGCAGACTCTTTGATATTAAGAGTCCCTCTAAAGCTAACTTTAAAGAAAAAAAAAAAAAAAGCTAACTTTTCTGTCACTTGATGTGGTATTGGAGTCAATGCAAATAAAAACTTGTCAGCTTTTGCTATATATTTTTATAAAATATAATGTAACCTTTAAACACAGGATTAATTTTTCTCAGGCCCTCTCTTCATCTTACCACTCAACTATTTGATACACTTACATTCCTTAATTCTGTTGAACATTTTCTGATGACAAATGTAGAAACAGCAGCAAAAATAAGTGGAACAGCACCTTGTCTGATTCACTTTTGAAATACAAGGGTCTAGGAGTGCCTGCTCTATAGGAAGCTTTCAATAAATATATGTTGAGTGAATTAATTAAAATTGTAAAGAAGAAACTAAAAGTTACGTACAATCTCACCATTGATAAGTAACTATAATGAAAATTTTGATAATTCCATCCAAGGTATTTTTCTTGAACAGTCTATTTATGGCTGGTATGTTGCCGATGCTCAAATGTATGGCCATACTGGTTGTCAATTTATGATTAAAAAAAGGAAAAGCAAACTCATAACAGAGTCCCTGACTTGCCTCACACCCCTCATACACTGGTCTGTCCTTCCCAGGAAAGCTTTACCAGGACAGGATTCCTGTCCAGTTAACCCCTGAAACAGTTCATGGCCTCCAACAAAGAGCTCCAGAATTAAGGTCTGCATTCATTCTAACCAGCCAGGGCCAATGCCCTAAACATTGTTAAATATTTGCCTTTTCACCTTATAAACGTCCCTCTGGAATTGGGTACAGTTCAGTTAGAAGTGTACTTGGCACCACAGGTGAATGACAGTCACTATAAAAGAAAGGACTAACTTTGCTTTTATCATCAACATTGTAAAATTTATCTTCTTGAGCAAGTTACAATGATCCTCAAAAAAACATCTAGGAAAGGCAATGTGGTGCTGGAGAAAGAACATGGCTTGGAGTAGCCCAAACACTTTTCTAATTATGTGACAAATGCCCTGGATGAATGTCTACATACTGAGAACGATGACAATAGTAAAATCAGCCTCACGGGGCATTGAATGAATTAAGTGAGGTACAGTTTGTAAGTGGTCTAACTATGCCTAATTCATTTTAATTGTATAATAAACTACAATAATAAATTTTTTCAACATTCTGTTAGTTGTTATACATAGGAAACTTTACATAGACAAAGTTCTGGGCTTCTACTGCATAAGGGATATACAATACAAAATATACTTTATAAAGTTTAAACATATAGTATATCTTCCTGCAAGAAAAATAAAGCTATTGTCATTTATTTATATTTCAATTGATTCACAAATTCAGTCTTGGTCAGTTTCCACATACTTTCTTTTGCCCATAAACTAGCAAATGATTTATATTATCCTTTTTCTTCTTTTGTATTTAAGACTGTAAAATTACTGCTAGAGTAAATAATTCAATTCAAAACTCATTGTTTTTGAAACCTTATTTGTATATTCCTATAGGGATCGTACAAAAAAGCGAAAATGAGTTGCATCATATTCCCAAAGAGGAAGAAGAGAACTAGCATTGATTAAGCACTTAAAATGTCCCAGACTTTGTGCTAGCTATTTTTAAATTAACCAGTGTCATTTCCACAACAACCCGGGTAAATACAAGGTTATTAATGTCATTCAGTTAATAAGTAAATTGAAGCTCTTAGAGGTTAAGTTACCTGACAAAGATATTTGGCTGAAATTCAAATCCAGATCCAAATGCTGTGCCAAAGGAAAAATTACTCCAAACATGGTTTGGGATAGAACTTTTCGAGCTATATAATTTGCAACATCTTTCTGGGAAGAAATTATTTTTAAAATTTCAACTCTTGGGGCATCTGGGTGGCTCAGTCAGTTAAGTATCCATCTCTTGATTTTGGCTCAGGTCATGATCTCAGGGTCATGAGATCAAGTCCCATGTCGGGCTTCACAGTCAGTGCAGAGTCTGCTTGAGATTCTCTCCCTCTGACCCTCTACCTCACTCAAATAATAAATAAAATCTTTTAAAAAATTAAATTTCAACTAGTATGTGAAACACACCAGAGATCGTCTCAAATTTATATTAAAAATGTGCAACACTACCAATAATGAACTATAAAGCTGAAATAGACTTTTTAAAACTATCAATAAAGAAGACTTTCAATTAACCATGTTAGAGGAAGAGGAAAGACTGAATTGCTTTTCTATACATTCTCTGAAATATTTTTAAATGGCATATTAAAAGGTAATTTGATAAAACATAGACAGAAATGTAGGACAAAAAGCATTACAGAAATATGGTAGGCAGTTAGCTAATTAACATATTGTTACTTTTCTGGATTTTGACTTTATGTATTTAGAGATTTTTAAAATTCGTAAATTTGTGATTTTTCCCAGTTTATTTTCATACCTCATTTCTGTTCATATTTTTTTAGCTTCCAAAATTGTGTGTCTCCTTCCCATAAAGAGCTGTAATGTATCACTCACATTTATGCCAGCCATCCTGCTAAGTATTTCACACATGTTAACTCATTAAAGCCTCACAACAGCTCCATGTACAAGAAACAGCTTTTTTATTGCTATTTTACTGGTAATGATACCAAAGTTCAGAAATAAAGTTTTCCTGCCCCAAATGAACTTGACTGCATACCCCAGGTCACTCTGGCTCCTAAGGCAGGGTTAATGGCTTCAAATACTCATTCAAAGGGAGGGTTCCCAATAGTCCTAAGTGTCCTTCTTTAAGGATTCTGTCCTGATCCCATACAAAAATTTCTTTCTTGTTCTGTGGCTAAGAGCTTCTAGGAACTGTCAGCTTAGTTAAACATAGCATGTTTTCATTGTTCTCTCCAAAGTGTTTAAGGTGCTTGGAGTCTAAATGGATGAGAAAGCCACTTGTCATTGTTATTTGCTGTTCGTGAACTTGATTTCAAAATCCCCTTCAGGCCACGGATAAGTTTCTTTTCCTTCTGTCCTGGGTTCTGAGCCAAGAAACAAATCAAGAACCTTCTTCAGAGTGTACAGACCTAGCCTTGGCATCGTATTCTCTCCTCACTCTGCCCCTTGCAAGGTCATGGCTCAGTGCGGAGGACACTCAGCAAATAAACTCTGTGCAGTTGCTGCCATGGTTATTACTTAGCTCTGCTAACTTTCTAGACAGAAAAAAAAAAACAAATTAGAGATGCCTGGATTTATATATATCTTAATATATTTTTAGAAAGCATTAATAAATCAACCTTTTCCTCAAAGTGGCAATATAAGTTATATTTTCCATGTACTAGCTTTGCCATTTTATTATATTTATGCCTCGTTGTAACTTCATTAAGTCCCTATAAAAATAAATTGCATAGTTGATAAACTGAGCAGTAGTCATCTAAAGAGATTACACTTTGTAACAAAATCAGGGCTCTAAAAGAAGGAAACTTGCATAACAGTATAATCCATCATACAGGAATGAATCTGCTGTACCCATTTCTGCACAACAGAGTATCATGTACTTGTTAAAGAGAGCAGTATCATTTTCCAGCAGGTTGCCACTGGCAAGGCTGAGCAGTTGTTTTGGGTGCTAGGAGTGAGAGGCTTCACCTCAGAATTCTTCTATGAACAGGAGTCTAGAGGGAGCCCAGAACTCTCCATCTTAGCAAGATGCCTCCATGTTTGTATCCTACACACACACATCTTTTCCTCCTGTTATTACTCACAACTGGGTCCATCATGACTCACTCAATGTGCTCCTTAATTCTCTTCATATCAGTTATCTCAAGAAGACCAAGATTTCCAGATCATCCCTTAACCCTCAGAGTTTGATCTTCTAGTTTCAGGGAAACAGTTTACCTTTGTGACCATCTCCCACTCCTTCCCAAGACTTTGAGATACTTTCGCTTTATCCTCTTGCGCTCAATGTCGTAACAGTAACTTACGTTTTCTCACCTTCTTGTGCTAACTGAAACCTGGGACACTCCTGAAACCCCAATTTCCATATGGCATTCTCAGGTAATAGCTATTTGTCTCCCATACCAGTTGGGACTGAGATGAGGTGGTGAATTTCTTGCTCCTCACTGCTGCTTCAAGACCATTTCCTCCCCTCCTCATTTACAGATTTGAGTCCCACATTATCAATCCATACTTCCTACTACCTCTCCTAGTGGAAGTCATGTACAAATCCCTGGGGACACTTCCCTAGCTTGTCTTAAGATTTTTAAACTCTTGGCTTAGTGTAACTCTTTTCAACACAATTCCTAAAATAATTCTTTGAAACTGCAACATACACAGATAATCTTTCTAGGACCTCGGCTCCATCTTCGAAGTTTTCTCCTTGTCTATTTCACTCATGTACTCCCACAGCATACTTTCAATCAATGACATACTTTTGATCAACTTCCAGTTATCACCTCCATTCTTTTAGTTCACTCCCTATAAACTACAGTTCCAACTCCTTGACCCATATTTTCAACCCACTGACCCTTGACCAAGATTTTTCAATCCTCAACCCCATCATATTTTGACTGTCCTTTCCTCTCCTGGAGCCCTCACTTTCTTTAAGATTCTAGTGGTCTGCCATTATATTCACCCACTTGCATACACCCTCAGAGCTCTAGCTTTTATCTCAGTTTGTCATAAGCTCATAGTTTGAACATGACCTTAGTTAAAAACAACACTCCATCTACTGTCCCTCTGTCCCCATGTACACCAACATCACTGAAGAAAAAGACAGGCATCCTGGGTGAGTCGATTTGTTTTAAATTAATGATTTGAGTGGACTTGTGCCATCCTGTCATATCATCTCTTTTCACTTTTAACATCCAGCACATACACTCTTATCACTCTTACGTGCAATTTTGCTGTCTACTCACTGTTAAAAACAAAGTGTTCAGAAGAAATGATCCCCCAAGGCCACACCTACCCACTTACCTACACTTATGTGCAATAGTGTCTACACTCTCACCTGCTATAACAGAAGCTTTATGAATTCATAGTTAAATCAACCCTTATTGTAAACTAGTCCCCATCCCTTATCACCTATAGGAAATTGCTCAGTGATGTACATGTACAACCATACAAAGATGCCTAAGAGATATCTTTAAGTGGAATAAAAGGTTGATTTCATATCTGAAAGAGCCAACAATTGGAAGAATATTCTAGGTAGAAGAAAAGTGAGCTTGTAGATGTCCTATACTTAGTATTTTCACTATTGGTTATTATTGTTAATTATATTTATTTATGTACCTACTCACTCATTTAATTCACCCATTTATACATTCATTGAGCATTTAGTCTATGCAAGCAATTAGTCTAGCTCTTTGGATAAAGCAATTAAGAAAGAAGACCAAAAACGTTTGCTTTCATGAGCTTTCTAGGACAGGAACAGATAATGAACAACAAAAATAAGGTAAAGGTACATTAAGTGACTATATGTGCTATGGATAAAACAATGCGGGGGAAGGAGATTAAAACGGGTCATGAAAGCAGGGTTGTAGTTTTCATAAGAATGACTAGGGAAAGCCTCTCTGTCAGGAAAAAAAAAAAACAAAGTTGGAAAAGAACCATTTCATTTTTCTTTCTTTCTTTCTTTCTTTTTTTTTTTTTTAAGATTTTATTTATTTATTTGACACAGAGAAAAAGAACAAGCACAAGCAGGGGAAACGGGAGAGGGATAAGCAGGTTTCCTGTTTAGCAGGGAGCCTGACGTGGGGCTGGATCCCAGGACCCTGGGATCATGACCTGAGCCGAAGGCAGATGCCCAACCAACTGAACCACCCAGGTGCCCTGATTTATTTCATTTTTCACTCAGTAGTTGCCCTGAGCAACTACTATGTGCCAAGGTATAGACACAAACTCAAAGTAATTTAATATAAGTGTTTCCATGCTTGGTTGGACTCATCTCAACGAAAATTATTGTAGTTATTATATAATTATAGTTATTGAACCCTACCAAGTGTTTATCTATCTTAACTCATTGACTCCCCACAGGCGACTAGGAGGTAGGTGTCACTTTTGCTGTTTTACAAACGAGAATACAGTCTTGGAAATGGTATGGTGATTAGGCAAGGTTATGAAACCAGTAAGTGGCAAAGCCAGGGTTCAACAAGAAAATGATGAGTTGGTAGCCTGAGCCTTTCCTCCATTCCCACTGTTCTCTGGCTGATAATGAGCCTGCAGTACCCAGCCAGAGGAAGAGCCCCCAGAGTTCTGACATTGAGTAAAGATTCGGAGGGGCTACTCTATGCTGACAGTTATTCTGGTAACCTATGCAGAGTGTGACCATGCCTGCGATGGTAATGCTCTGAGGAAAGTAGCGTTTGCTTTCAAAATGTCTTCATCGCCTTTTAGCAATATTCCCCACTCTCTGGCTCTTTTTTATTTTTCTTTCCCCTTGATGGAACTGGAAGGGGAGATAAAAAGGCATAGGGAATTCCTGTAGTGTCAGGGCCTAATTAGCACAGATAAATGCCCAATAAAATATTCTGTATCTATGAATAGCTTGAAGCTTAAGCATCATTTAGAAATTAGTGAAAATGGAACACACTAAATCAGTGGTCTTCAAAATTTTAGTATAAGCGTTAAAATCACTTTGTAAAATTGTTTATCCTTTTGTACAATTTTATAAGAACATCCAAAATTTATTTTTTATCATATATGTAAATATTTGCAAAAGATGTAATTTCCAGCACATTATAAAAAATTGACATTTTAAAATATAACTTTCATATTAGTCTTTTGCACTTAACTCATATCCCTTTAAAATACACTTGCGATAAGCTCTTACTATTGTAAAATTTTAGTTTCATTTTATCTTTAAATCTACTTCTGCTTTCTGCTCTGTTTCTACCTCAGAATATTATCCTTTATATTTTGTCTGAAAGTAATTAATTTATCTTCTTTTATAATTTATCTTCTCATACTTCTAACCAAAAAATTAGAAAATAAAACTAGTCATATGAGGAGTAAGAAAAAGAAATAAAAATAATTTTTAAAATTTCTTGTGACCATGAAGCTCTTTTAAAAAATCTGGATTGGGTTGTCATTATGATTAACCAAACAAGAAAATTTAATTCAAAATTTAATAGATATTAAACATAAAATCTAAGATTTTTATTAAAAACACATCTCTTAAGGATATCAACGGGCATTTTGACTGTTTTTCAGTTGGTTCAGGTGTCCGTGAATACGTATTACTTCTTGCTACAATGAGAGGTTTCAGCATCAACTCTATGTTAATCCTTTGTCTTTATGAGGATATTTACAAAGCAAACATCATCTTCACATAAATGTGTAGATAGGAATGCAACATGTTTTGTTAGTTATGTTGTTTGCTTCTCTGAACTACAACTGAATTAAAGTTTGTATGTGATTTATTTATCACGTTTTATCAAATCAGGTTTTTACAATCTTCCTTAGCTCCCCATTTATGTAGGTATGCATGCAAGTATGCACACCTGCATATATGTAAATGCTATGTCACAACTTGTACTTAACAGAGGACATTGTTGTACAATGTTCTTAGCAACAAAATGGAGCACTTAATCTTTCCATAAAGCTATTGTTAAATGAAGAAGACCATATTATAATACCACATGACTTAGGAAAAAAGATAAGCTATGTTAAACAATTGTTAGCACTCATCAGAATAATCCCTCTATTTCTCTTCTAACAGAATACTGAAACAAATGTTATCAATCACAACGAAATTTTCCAGCTATCAATTTCATTGTATTTCTGAAGAATATCATTAAATTATCCTCAAATAATATAACCATGATGTTATTTGTTTTATTATTAATCAAACAAAATTGTTTCTTAAAGTGCCCATGCTCCTGTGGGGAGATAAAACATGAATTCAATTTATATCATGTATCAGACTCAGAACCTGCTATTAATGGATTTGATGTATGGCAACGAATTCCCTATATGTGGCACCAGCATCAGGCACGTGATACTATAGGGTTTGTTTACAAGGGATACCATTTTGGATCCAGAACAATGTTTTAATTTTATTTGAGGCATGGTCCCAAGTTACATTCTGGCTCTATTTTCAAATCCATCAGTGACAATAACGTAACTTCATGTTCTAGTAACTCCACTTGTTATTAGTCTCACCATTTCAGATAAAGAGAAGTTATTGCTTCTTCCAATAAGTATTGTGAGACTTAATGGGTTTAAATCAATTGGCTCTATTTTCAAATCCATCAGTGACAATAACGTAACTTCATGTTCTAGTAACTCCACTTGTTATCAGTCTCACCATTTCAGATAAAGAGAAGTTATTGCTTCTTCCAATAAGTATTGTGAGACTTAATGGGTTTAAATCAATTGGAGAGGGCCAGATGAAAGGTACCATCGCAGTAAGTACAAAATAGTTAGATAGGCATTGTACTGTGTGTCATCTCAGCTGGCCTGGCTGACTAAATTGCCAGCTAGTTGTCCCTTATTGTTGAGTTCCCCTGGAGAAACAAGGGCCAAAGTGGGATCGGTCTTACCTAGAACATGGTATATACTTGGGAATGTATCTCATTGAGACTTGTTTGGCAAGAAATTACTTCTTTCTTTTTTTTTTAAGATTTTATTTATTTATTAGATGGAGAGAGGGAGCACAAGCAAGGGGAGCAGCAGGCAGAGGGAGAGGGAGAAACAGGCTCTCTGTTGAGCAGAGAACCTGACATGGGGCTCGATCCCGGGACCCTGGAATCATGACCTGAGCTGAAGACAGACATTTAACTGAGTGAGCCACCCAGGCGCCCCAAGAAATTACTTTTTAACTCCAACTCAGGTGATTTCACAAAGATTTGTGATCATGAGAAAGTGGGCTAAGTAACCACTGAGGCATTAAATGCATGCATACTTCTTATTTTATGACTTTACTTCCAGATGTGCTCATGACAGGGAGGGCAAATAGCATTTATCTCTAGGGTAATTTCTAACCATTATGGTTATGGTTATGGTTGTCAGGAGGGCAATGATAAAGAGGATTCTGAGGCCTCAGGTAGAGTCTCCAGAAAAGGAGTTCATGGGAAATAAGATTCATCTCTTACACAGTGAAAGAAGAGAGTTGTAGCAACAGTACCTTGTAATTTTCATGCCTGGCATAGGCCATAATTACCATAGTCAAGTCAGAAAGTGGTAATGATATTCATACACATATCTAGGAAAATCCCTAAGGGCATGGCACACCCAACCCTGCCAAGTCATGTTCAGATCTCTAAGTAGACAAAAAATATTTTGAGTTTGAGTTTTTCCTAGTAACTGACTAACCTGAAAATAACCAGTTGAATTCTATTAAGCCATTGCTCAGTAACCAGTTGTTTGACTAAATTCAACTTGCTTTCTTCATAACAGTGCAGATACAGATGACGTATCCTTTGACAAAACATTTTTTTAGGGGTTGGCTTAATTTCTAATCATACTCTGAAGGGGCCTTTGGACCTCAGAAAATTTACCTACAGCATTACCTTGTTCTTTCCTGGGCCCAATTAACTGGGCAGATTCTTTGCATTCAATTTGAAGGTCCTGTACTTCAGCTAAAGTTTCATTTTCTCTCCCAGTAGTTGGAAACCTATCTCCTTGCACAACAGAAACTAAGCGTGAACCTCAGACATACTGAGCTGAACGGGCCTTGGCGCCAGCCCCCAAATACTGGTGTGCAGAATAACCCAGAAAGTGCAGTTTCACTCTGCTCCCTTTCATAAGCTGTGGAAGGAAGTGAAGGAAGCATGCCAGGTTGTTATTCAACTCCAGTATTTAATCAGGCATTACCTGGGCACTTGTGAAACTCTCCAGCTTCTAAATTGAGAGTAAAAGCAAAGAGAACATAGGATGGAAACTACTTAATTGAGAAGGCTCTCAGGATTACTCAGGATCATGTGGCCATTCTCACACAGGTCCCAGTGACTCCCCAGACTCCTGAAAATCAGCAAGAAAGCTCCTCTCTGTTCTGGTGATTATTTCTAACTGAATGGTTCACAGCTTTCTCAAGGATGCCAATACATACTAATTCACTTTGTGTGAAGTGTGACTTTCTATAAAATTGATTTCAGTGTACTGCGGACAAGACCCCCACCACCGTATTTTCTCCATTCGGCTTTTGGTACACAAAAGGGCATCCTACTATGGGAAAGACAGGTTTGTTGATGATGTAGGAGAATAACATGGGGCTCACACGGAGGAACAGGTGCATGGCGTGAGTCATTTTGGTTTCCTCACCTGCAAAAGGAGAATCCAGCATATGCCAAAAATTCCGGATATGCTGGGGAACATTACCAAAGTCTTTGTCCTTTTTTTTTTTTTTTCATTTAGGGCAGGAAATGGATGCCCTTTGTTCTGCCACTGCTCAAGAGAACTAGCCTGCCCCAAAGTCAAAATGATCAACCTATGAAACCTGGAGGGTTGGGCTTTTCTTTCTTTCTTTTTTTTTTTTTTTAAGGTCTGAATGAGGTGGTATCTTCATGCTGACAGCTGAGAAGCAGGTCAGTCAGGTTCTTGGGTGCTCTATTACACAAGTAAGATTTGGCCAGCTCCACCTAATTTTGCTTCTCTGACACCCTCCTGCTCAGTGGGACATTGTCATACTTAACCCATCTGCTTTCTCTCATGCTCGTCAGACTCATTCCAGCCAGGACAGCTGTCTGTGGTATTTCAGTTCCTGTTTGTAAATACCTCCAGAACCTGAAGGTAAGTGTGGACTGGGTTACCTAGGATCCCAGCTCGCTCGCTCTCTCTCTCTCTCTCCCTCCCTTCCTTCTCTCTCTTCCTCTCTCTCCCTTTTTTCTCCTATCTTTCCCTTTCTCCTTTCCTCTCTGTCTCCGGCTCTCTTTTATTTATTTGCCAAAGAGCATCAAAGCAGGCTCAACTTTTGACAGGACTGTCTGGCAAGTAGCTACGGAGACCCTTATAAAAACAAGTAGTTGTTTCATTAAGTAATTACCTTCCAAATGAGCATTTGCACTAAGTGACTTAGCTTTAGGAATTACTGCCAAATTTGCTTGATGATGAAACCAGCTGGAGAGTTAAATAAAAACCTTACTTAAAATGTACATGACTACAAGAGAGAGTTGCCTTAAGTCTTAGTAAAAAGTTTCATGATGTTTAAGTGGAAATGGCATAAATATGAATTGATTATTTAGATTTAAACTATGCATTTGGGCTTTAAGGATCCTGCCAAAGTATTAGAATATGACAGTTTTTGAAAAACAATTACAAGCTTCTATACATCTTTTCCAAAGATTTTATTAATCAAAAAATTGACAAAATGTTGTGTATGTAACTATTTCACTTAGCATGGTATGTGTGTACATTTGGCGCTCACTGGAAATCTGAATGCCAAGTCAGTTGCTACAGAACACATCTTATGGAATGAAGGTGTGGATCAAGTTTCTTAAAATTATTTTCAGTTTGTGGCGATGTAAGTCTCCCTTAATTAAACGGGTGTTGATTTACCGTTTGACATTTTCTATTTTATCCAATGAGGAATTTTTTACAGACAGTGAAATATAATAGAAGGCTGAAAACTCCACGCTTGGGAGTTTAGGTCCAGAATATTCTGGAGACAGTTTTTCTTTCTAAGCTTGATACTCTTCCACCTAATTATTTCAGTACTAAAGATTATGACTAACAATGCTCAAATTAGCAGGGAGTATGACATTCTATATATTTTTCCTGGATTCCTGCATACCCAGTCTTTTATGTTCACAATTTGATTTTTTTTTTTTTTCCTGAAAGAAAGCTTTGTCTTTTCTTTCAAGTCAAATAAAAGCGAAATGATATGCCCCCGTTCCTCAGGTACAATCTTCCTTTCTGACTACTAAGTGTTCTCATCCTTTCAAAACCCTCTTATTAAAAGAGGCATTTCTAGTTTGTTATGTACTCATTTATTGCAGCTCTTTCATTTAGAAAAAGCAATATACTGTTCAAGATTGTAAAGGCTACTCAAGAGTAACACGCAGGGTCTGCCTGGGATATTGGCTAATGTCAGACTGAATTTCCTATGACAAAGAAAAACAAAACCCATCTGTCTTAAGCCTGAGATCTATAATAAAAAACAAGCAAAAACAACTGAAAGAGAAGTAGCACATTCTATGTACTGTTTAGTTATTTCGCTGCAGAAACATGTTTTTATAGTATCCCCTCAGTGCACCGAACTAATGTAATTTAAAAGTTTGGATTTGATTGGCTTGCCAATAACTAGCATTTCTCTTCCCTTGCATAGGTTGATTACCTGATACAAACCAGGGTACCTCCTTATTTTTAAAGCTTGATATAAAATGGGTATGACTCAGTTATAACAAGAAGGCTGGGCAGAATAATGACTCTATCCATTTAAGGAGAAGCAAAATTATGCGGAGAGTCAGGACTTGCTTCCCTTAATGGCCAGAGTTGTCGTGTTTCTCTTACCATCTTCTACAGCCTCCCTACAAAAGTTGTAATGTGAAACCACTTTTTAGTGCCAACACCAAAAACAGGGGAGAAAACTGTGTTCATTTGCTCTGCATAGAGCAATTATTAAAAAAAAAATAGTGCAACTCACACTCTCTGAAAGTATATTTTAAAATTTGTTAAATACCATGAATAATAAAAATAATTCAATATATACAGAAAGGTTTAGAATCTGTATTTAAAGTATCACAAAATGGGTTGAAATCCTCCTTTTTTCTCTTCCTTTTATACTAATTCTAATCTTAGAAGTTTTTCAAGTTTGTAATGATCTTAGCTCTGTTCCTATGCTCTACACCCTCAAATTTCCTCTCTCAAGTTTCCACCTAGGGGACAGAAAGGGCAAAAAGAACAGGAGGGGAAATGATGCTACCGGGTTCTCTTGATTTACTCTTTCTACAATTGCACTTTTTCTTTGGGCCCACTTCTGTCTGCCTCCACAGTGCACCTGGCTGACAGATGAACTTGGGCATACACAAACTTGCAAACCATCATCCAGCATAAATTTACACAATGAATATACAACACACTTTAAATATTTAAACTCTAGAGATGGAGAGAGGCTGAGAGGAAAGTGCAAAGAGAAAGGGCACAGATTTCTTTTATTGCCTTTCAGAGCTTCTGTACTAACTCCATTAGCCTTTGGGGCTTACAATGCGTTCAATTCAGAATAGGGTTGAACTTAACCCAAATTTCCTAGTCCTTGTCCAGCAAAAGCCCAGGGCTGGGGTTCTGAATAGCTGATGGTTTCAATTCCCGGTTGCTTCTATCCCTTTAAGATGAAGGGACCTGAGCGAGAAGTGTAACCTGTTTCTCTTGGAAGCTAAGAAGCAGAAGCAAAGTTATCCTCTACTGTCAGGCCAGGATAGCAGGAATAAACCAATTCTCACAAGAGCCTTACCCATAACCGTATTATTTTTGGAATAAACTGCAAATGGTATTCACAACACACATCATCCCTCTCTTCCATTTCTCTCTTTTCCCTGGAGATAAATTATAGGCAGTAACAGAATTCTTGGCTCATTCGGGGTATTAATACCTTAGGTTTTCAAGTTACCATCAAAAGCTGGGTGAAGGGTAGAGATCCCATTGGTGGTTCAGTGTTACAAAGTGAATCAGGAACAACAAAACTCACTTTGCTGACTCTTGATATGTGGATTCTCATTACGGGAAGGGAGTGAAAGCTCAACACCACGTTCCTCATATAACATGAGAAAACTAGAACAGCTAAGGCCTATTTTTTCCCCTTCGGATGACCAGTTCATTAGGAAGAGAAAATAACCACAAAGGGAAAGTAAATCAAAATGTATAATAATGATACAATGGATGGCTAAGTACAATTCATAAATTTAATGAGACCACTGGAATTAAATAATGAAAAAGGCTATAATGTTTGCTATGAACTTGACAGAGTTCACAGGAGAAGGATTTTTCTGAAAAGATACATGGAAGTATTTTTAAACTAAATTGAATTGTATTTTAAATGTGCTGGGTGAGATATCAGTTTAATAATGTGTTGGTGAACTAGAGGTCCTGGGGATGATAAGTTTGTTAATTTGTAAACTACATGCTAAAGGGGTCTACCTAGAATCATAGAGATAATTGTTGGGGTTTTCTTAAATTAGGATAAAAGTGTATTTAGTGTGTTTGAAGGGCACTTAAGGTAGAAGGCCCTATTTTCCCAGTGCTTAAAATATTGGTATTATAAACTGCTTTGAGTAAAATAATAAAATTTGGAGAAGCTATGCTAAAAAAATGTTCGTGGGAAGTTCTAAAAAGCAGCTGAATTCTATACTTCTTTGTAACCAATTTCTATATTCCTTTGTAACTTCCGTTACACAGATGTGTGATGACTAGCTTTAATGCCGAGCTTTGAATTCTAACCCGATCTCTGTCACAACTTTGTGTCCTTGACACTTTTCTTTTCAAATTATTTATTTATTTTAGAAAGAGATGGGGGAGGGGCAGAGGAAGAGGGAGAGAGAGTCCGAAGCAGACTCTACACTGAGTGCAGAGCCCCACATAGGGCTCCATCTCACGACCCTGATGTCATGACCTGAGCTGAAACCAAGAGTCAGAGGCTTAACCAACTGGGCCACGCAGACTCCCCACATTGTTTACATTTTTAATGCCCCATTTAAATATGTGTAAAATAGGATTGATAATTCTGTCCTCATTGTTTGTTTGTTTTTGGTAAGAATTAAATGAGAAAATGTGTGAAACATCTGATTTAATAAAAGCAGAGTAGTAATATGTTTTCCAATGATGTTAACAATTTTTAGGGTCTAAATCCATTTTCTTGGCTATCACAGAAAAGTGAATGAAATATAAACGGACAGTATCACATATACAAATACCTATGTAATTCTTATCAGGTCAAGAAACAGAGTATCAGGAGTATACAGAGTCCCTTTCCAGTAGATTTATTTATTTTAGGGGGCAGGGAGGGGCAGAGGGAGAGAAACTTCAAGCAGCCTTCCACTGAGGGCGGAGCCGGGGGTAGGGTTCCATCTCATGACCATGACCTGAGCCAAAACCAAGAGTCAGACACCCAAACATTGAGCCACCAAGGCACCTCTGTCTTGCTTTGTAAGTAGAATTTATTTAAGTGATAAGCATAGGGCATGGAAGATATTACATTTTGAATGCCTTAGGAATCCATAGGTATGGACTAATTACTAAAAGAAAAATATATATCAGGATGTATTATAAATATATTTAAGTTGAACGATTATGTAAGATATCATTAAGCAGGAAGGGGGCACTTAAATCCAAAAGAAAATCAGAGGATGTATTTAGAGGCTCCTCAGACCCTAATGAAAAATCAAGGTTGACCATACTGTAAACATTTCTGAGAGAGCTTTTAGGAAATGCCAAGTAATACTGGACCTTAAAAATAGCAGGTGCACACCCTCTCTTTTCTTATCTTGGTCATCCTGGAGCCTTTAGTGAAAAATAAGTTCTAAGATCCAATTCGAAGAATAGGAAATCAGTTTTCAGACTTTATTGTTTGAGGAGGAATAGTCTTAACATTTTTAAAAGAATATTTTTTATATTAAAGATATTTCAAATTTTATTCAACTAGCTAACATATAGTATATCATTAGTTTAGACACTTCAAATTTTAGCATCTAACTAGGTTGAAGTCAGTATAGTTGGATTTCAGTGCTTCTCTTCCATTCACTATCTGTCATTACTAGCCACTCTCAATCTCAGTTCCTTGCTTTGCAAAATAAGGATATACAAGTTATTATTATTATTTTTTGTCACATGGGATCATTGTAAAGATCAAGTGAGATGATACTGCAAACTTTCTGAGCTGTAAGGCACTTACAGAAATATTATTACATTTTCATAATAAAAAATGGAAGTTAATGTCTATTAGCTGCTTATTTTAGGCCAGGTATTGATTTGAGTACTTCTATCTACATAATTTCATTTAGTCTTTAGAACACAGCGATGTCAGTACGATTATGATGATGATGATGATAAAGTAACTGCTTATTATGTTGATTATTTTTCACAGGTTATTCATAGTAGAAGTTAGAATTTTAATATAAATCTAATTTTAAAATCTTTCCCTCATATCCTCCTATCTATGAATTGTGGCACTTCCACATTTCAGAGGCAGAATGATAATGCTTGGATTGAAGGTCTGGACCAGGGCTTCAACCTCAACCCTGCTACTATCTATGTCATTTTTTCTACACATGCTCCCAGCCAGATGTTCCATCTGTATAATAAGGGCATATAAGGAAAGAATATCCTGAAATCTGAGAGTCTTCCTGATTTTCCCTAATTTTGACTAGTAGGAAGAAGGGAATCATGAAAAGTATTGTGAAAAAAGGGATATTAATTTAAAATTCAAATAACTCAAATGAGGTACTAATAAAATGTTTTCAAGTGGAAGTCCCAACTGATTCGCTTTAAAGTGGTATGTTTAGGGGCGCCTGGGTGGCTCAGTGGGTTAAAGCCTCTGCCTTCGGCTCAGGTCATGATCAGGGTCCTGAGATCAAGCCCCGCATCGGGCTCTCTGCTCAGCAGGGAGCCTGCTTCCTCATCTCTCTCTGCCTGCCTCTCTGCCTACTTGTGATCTCTCTCTCTGTGTCAAATAAATAAATAAAACCTTAAAAAAAAAATAAAGTGGTATGTTTAGAGTATAATCAGTAACATCATTTTCATGATAAACATTCCAAATCATATCTTTACAAAAACCGTATTTTCTTAAACAGGTTAAACAAATCAGCCAGCTCTACATTCCCTATATTTACAATATTTTACCTAGCAATCCATATATAATATTTCAAATATATATAAATATTTCAACTTGTCCCAAGCTAAATGATCTTTGAAATAGTGGAATAGTGGTATGTGGCTTGACAAAGTTTTTTGCATGGCATTTCCCTAGAAGAAAGAAGAAATAAATATTATATAGAAAATAGAACTTACTCTAGGTTTAGTATATAATCCAAAGAAAACTAACTTTTGGAATAAAGAGTATGGTACTATCAATTCTGTATTATATCTCTAGATTTTTACTTTAAAGATGTAGATTCATTTAAAAAAATCACTACTTCATTTAAAAATTCAGATGCTTGTTATTTGCTTTTTTTCAGATTCCCCCTAATAACACCAATACCAAAAAAGGCTACAATGTTGACCACAGTCAAAATTCTGCTGACTTCAAATTTGTTTAGTTTACTATTAATTGGAAGCCACGGGAAAGAAAATATAGAGAGAAACACAACACAAAGCATTGCAGCAGGCTTAAAAACAATGGAAAATGGATCTGTTCCTTTGGAAATTGATACAAATTTAAGCTCAGATAAAGAGAATAGAGAAACCTCCAATTCCAAGGCAAGTAATTCCTCTCTTTGGGACCCATTAAATAAACACCATGGAACAACAGACATCTTCAGCAATTCATCAACGAACAACTTTTCTAGGAATCCAAGACCCATGCCTACGTCTCCCACAAGCCATCCTCTGATCCATAGCTTTGTTTCTAAATTGTCTTGGAACTCATCCATAGCAGATGAAAATCCTCTTCCAGTCTCAGCACCTCCCAAAGCTACATCTGCTATATCTTCAGAAAAGTTCACTTGGTCTTCAGCCAGTGATACCATAAAAACTTCTGACAACAGTTCCATTTCAGTTAGCATCCTTCCTATGGCACCAAACATCACGTCTGTGACCCCCATGATAACAGAACCAGATGAATGGCTCACCACATCCAATGACAGCTTCATAGGGTTTACCCCCTACCGAGAAACAACTACTCTACAGCCCACCTTAAAGTTTACCAATAATTCAAAAATCTTCTCAAATACATCAGACCCCCAAGAAGGTAAATATAAATGGATTTAACTTTCCTTTTGTGTGAAATTGAATCTCGAACTAAGTCATACAGATTACATCTAAAGAATGTACCATATTGAAAAAAAAAAGACTACAGCAGCACAGGTGGTTCTCACTTTTGGGGGGCAACCATGATTTTCAGTGGAAATAGTGAAGGGATTTTCAGGCTTTAGTCAGCATACAGTAGTCATTATGGTATGGGAACATGATGAGACAGCGGGACAAAATTAGAGGTAGGTTAGGTTGAGGTGGTACTACAACTTTGAGATACTTGGCAATGATTTTCACTGAATCTGAGAAAACTGCCTGAAATGTCCCATGCTTTTAGGACCAATATGCAACTGAACTTTAAAAATATATGTATGTGAAAACTGAATGAAATAAATGAATTTATAAATTATCTGATACCACATAGCAATCATGGGAAAACAGAACACTGATTTTTTTAAAAAAAATGTAAATAAACTCAACAAAAGGAAATCCTCCTAAATTCTTAGTTTAGTACCTAATGAATACCATAAAAATGGAATATAGCTGTAAGTATCATAAGAAAAGTGTATTATAGGAACTTTTTTATGTTTCACTTAGGGATTATGTCAAGCTTTAAAACATAAAGCAGAAAAGATCTCTAATATTTAATGAAAATTCATCATGTTTTATTTTGTCAAGTCTACCAGAGTTTTTGTTTCCCTGAAATTTTCTTTTCAAGTTTTTGTTTAAATTCTAGTGAGTTAACATATAGTGTAACATTGGTTTCAGGGATACAATTGAGTGATTCATCACTTACATATAACACCCAGGGCTCATCACAAGTGCCCTCCTTAATGCCCATCACCCATCTAGCCCACCCCCCACCCACTTCCCTCCATCAAACTTGTTTGTTCTCTATCCCTAAGAGTCTCTTATGGTTTGCCTCTTTCTCTTTTTTCCCCCTTTCCATATGTTCATCTGTTTTGTTTCTTAAATTCCACATATGAGTGAAATCATATGGCATTTGTCTTTCCTTGAAATTTTTAAAAAATACTCCTTTTTCCCCCATGAATTCAATGATTTCCAAGACAACTTACTCCCAGATTATATTAGTGATGTAAACACTAAATCATACATACAAATTCCTACTTGAAAGTTGTAGTGTATAGGAGAAGTTTTAAATTCTGAAATCTAGGCTTTACAACAGCACTGCAGCTAATAGATTGTAGGTACATATATTTTCATTTTAGCTATAATTTTAATGCATCCTTTCATTCATATGTACTCTGATACCACATCAGGAAGATTTTTTTTTTTTTTTTTTTTTTTTAGAGATAGCACAAGCGGAGCTGGGGGGGCAGGGAAGAAGGAAAGAGAATCTTAAGCAGCACCACATCCAGCGTGGAGCCCCATGTGGGGCTCTATCTCACGACAGTGAGAACATGACCTGAGCTGATATCAAGAATCAGACGCTTAACTGACTGAACCACCCGGGAGCCCCTACATCAGAAATATTTTTAATAAATATTCTCTCTCGGGGCACCTGGGTGGCTCAGTGGGTTAAAGCCTCTGCCTTCGGTTCAGGTCATAATCTCAGGGTCGTGGGATCGAGCCCCGCATTGGGCTCTCTGCTTGGCGGGGAACCTGCTTCCCCCTCTCTCTGCCTGCCTCTCTGCCTGCTTGTGATCTCCCTCTCTCTGTCAAATAAATAAATAAAATCTTAAAAAAAAATAAAAAAATAAATATTCTCTCTCTTTTGTCTCTCTAAACTCAATATAATACTAAGAATACTGAATACTTATGCCCACCATTGCTCTTTAATCAAAAGAAAATTAGTTAACTTTGTTTTGCTTTTCTTTTAGTAATAATTTTGCTGTTAAGCTTCTAGTGTGTAGGTTAATGTTTTTATAAATGGGTTTTAATATAGAATTACAGACTTTATAAGACCCTTGCCCACTTAATAACATTCTCATGAAATTTTTAAAAAACTCTGAAAATACAATACACTAAATATGAGCTCAGGGAGCATTACATAGTTTGTTAATAACAAACTTAGTCTTCAAATAAGGTACTTATTTAAAAGGGAGATAGAGTAAAATTTTGGGCTCCCTTAAACTCAGACCTACACATCTGTTCTCCATGTGCAAGATACTGCAAACGTCTTGCTTTGGTCTATTTATTGTATCTGGAAATATCCTGTATCAGGATATACTGCTTTTCCCTTATACTGCCTTTTCAGTTGGGGTTTTGTGGATTCATTTCTATTACCCACTTACTCCCATTAGTTTTTTACTTTTCAGTTATTATAGAAACAAGCCCAACGTTCATTTCATCATTAAGTTCATTAGAGATTCAGAGTTGATTAAAAACAATATAGCACTCAACATAGAAATTAGATCTTAATGGAGCATACACATGGCACTTCAGTACTATTGTTGTTAAAAAAGGAATGAGAGACACTTATAAAAGTAAGAAGTATTTCAGTGTAATTAAAAACTTGAAGTATGGTTTCATCAGGAGGTATATTTGCCAATATATCCCAAATACTCAGTACTTCACAAAATACAGAAACATATCACCATTATCTAATTTAAAAAAAAAAACCCAATATTGTTTAAACATTCTTTGTTATAAAGAAAGTCCAATGTATATATTTCGCTTCTTTGAAAAATTATTTTCTATTTCTTTATCTGCTAATTATTTTTTCTTTGTTTTCTAGAGAATAAAAATACAGGAGTAGTATTTGGGGCCATTTTAGGTGCTATTCTGGGTGCTTCATTGCTTAGTCTTGTTGGCTACTTGCTGTGTGGAAAAAGGAAAACGGATTCATTTTCCCATCGGCGACTTTATGATGACAGAAATGAACCAGGTAAAAACAACTTTCAGAACTTCACCTACACACCATGGTTTTAATTAAATGAGGATGCTAATGTTTTCACTATATTATCTGGGAGGGATTTGGAGATTCGTATGACAGAAACAGACAAAAGATTTATTCTGATCTACTCTCTGTTTCTCAAAGAACATAACCAAAATAATTATGGGCCTGTGGGTGGAATTTTAAAACTATTTGTAGCTGTGGCTCTTTGCATCACAATTAGTTTTAAATAAACCAAATCCCAGAACCTAAAACATGTCTATAGAATTGGAAGAGAATGGTATGCCCTTGAGGAAAAAATGATCAGTTTTGTTAGCAAGTACCTACACAGCCATATTCTCTGCCATTGCTCTCTTAGCAGCAGTAATTCAAACAATGACTTATACCAATTTGCAGATCTTCTAAAGTTTACACAGATGCAGTAGCCCTCAATCAATTATCTTAATAAGTCTCTAAAACACAATCTATAAAGAGTTGTATATTTGGGTACTTAAATCACAATAACGCAGAAATTTTTCACTCATGTGATAGAAAAAACCAACCGTAATATCTAGAATGAGAAATGTGTCTGCTAAGAACAAAGAACTGGATTTGTTCTTAATACAATACTAATTAGAACAGAAATGAAATAATTTCAAATAATTGACTTGTCTTTTTTTTTATACTTCGGGGGAAAAAATATACTTCCAGGGCATTTAACTATTTTTTATGGTGGCAAGAGTCCTTTGTAGAACAGAACTCTTGCCACCATAAAAAATAGTTAAATGCCCCCGTACATCCTGTCAATAATGTCTTGTTGATTTTACTAAGTTCAGAGCATGACTGACATAGTGTTCATCTTCAGAACCAAATCCATTAACTGTAAATTTAACTGAATTCTATTTTGGGGGTTTCTAGTAATCCATATAAAATAAAAAGTGGCACTTTTCAAAATTAAAGGATAGGATTTCTAATAACGGGGGTTTCCAAGCTTTTTTTTTTAACCCCAGAATCTTTTCTTGACCTCTAATCAAATGCAAAAGCTCAGTCTACCAATTGATACAGTCTAAGATGTTGTGATTAAGGCATAATGGAATAACTCAATTACACCTCCTTTTCTCCTTCAAGACAGCTTTGAGAAACTTCCCCCAAGTCCCTAAGGTTACTAGGCACCCAGTATGTAAACAGAAGGTGTAAAGAATAGGTAGGATATGAGAATACCTAACTGAATAATTAAATCACTAATCGGATTAGTAATTAGTCACTGCTTTATTACTTAAAGATACCTAGCACATGCCAAGTTTTCTTTGAAAATAAATTCAAGATCATTAAGGAAGTAAAAATTGGCTGTTCATTGAAAAAATAAAAAATAATCTCATATGATTAATCAGAGAATGCCAAGTGTATGATAACTAGGATCTATCACAAAGAAACATAAGGTTTTACAAAGTTTTCTTCCGTCTCCATCTTCCCTGCCTCAACCATAAAGATATTGAGACGCTTAGAAAAATAATGACACTGATTTAAAATTAATGCTCTTCAGTTTTTAAAAATTATTTTTTACACAAGAAGTAAAAATTCTGAACACGTTGACAAGGCTCTGAACTCAAAAGTCAATGAGACATATGTCTTTCTGTCCTTCTTCATACAAAGCACTGCTCTATTTTCGTTGTGATTTCTCCCTTAGTTCCTTTTTTTTTTCTCCCTTAGTTCCTTTATTTTTGGTTCGCCAGTAGTAAAATTATTTTAGAAGTTAAACTGTTCCCTTAGTCTTAGAAAGAAATGTGTCATGAAAAATATATACTTATTTAAAATTTCAAAACTAGTATCTGCAAAGCCCATATGAAAGTTGTACCTCCTTACTCATCTAGAACAATTCCTATAGTCTGGCAGATGCCTGAGCATGCATCTTCCAGACTGTCGCCATAAAATATTTTTTCTTGTTATTTTTTTAGTTCTGCGATTAGACAATGCACCAGAACCTTATGATGCGAGTTTTGGGAATTCTAGTTATTACAACTCCACTGTGAATGATTCATCTATGCCAGCAGGCCAAGAAAATGCACGGGACGGCATCCCTATGGATGACATACCTCAACTTCGTACCTCAGTATAAAATGAAAGGGAAAAATGCTTCTGATGGCAAATGATCACCTACATCTTAGTCTTTTCACAAGCCCGTCTTCCAAAAGCTGAAGCAAGATCACTGTCATGTGGCTGTGCCAAGGAGAACTATAAAAGTATGAGACTAGTAGCAGAAATATAGAGGATAAATCATCTAAAAGTTTTCCTTTCTTACCATTTTTGGCTGTGCTGATTCATCTATTGAGTAACCTTAATTTGTATTTTGGTCTATTTTACTCTTAGTGGGAAATGTTTGTGGGAATCAGGTAAAACTAAAAGGGTTCACGATGCTTGCCCTGCCTGATAATTTAACTAACCCTATTGTTCTAATTGCATGCATTAAGATTGGCATTCTCTTGAAGGAAAATTGGAACAGTAATTTTTTTTTTTAATTTTGACTTGGAGAGTATACAGAGTTTCTGTTCCTGGGGAAATTAAGGTAATGGGAGCAAGAGCCTTGTATTCAAGTACATTTTACTTTCCTGTCTCAGCACATACATGGTCAGCCCCTTGGATGGCCAAGCTCACAATGCCTTTGCATCCAACAGGGCCATTGTAGGAAAGCTGGCTCTAACCAGGAACAGCATAAGTTCTCTTCAAAGGGTGGGGAATCCTAACCAGTGTGATGTCTTTTAGGACTCAATTAATTGGGTGCTTTAAAGAGTCAATGAGAAACACGGTGATAAAAGTCAGCCAAAGCATATACCTGTACATAATTTTTACAGTTTTAAGATATTAAATAAGAACAAGATTTATTATGTATTAGATATTATTGCTTAATCATATATGGAATAGATTCTGTATCTCTAAGTGTATAAAGTGTAACGTTAAAAAAATAGACAAATAGAAATGTGCAAACGAAACATTTTCTGAGCATCACTTTTACACGCAGAAGTACAAGCATTATAATTTGGATTCTAGTATGTTTCAGTTTGTTTTCAATTACCACCTGCTTTCGGCAGGAAAAATACACTCCTCAGTATGGGAAGGTCAAGGCTTTAGGGACTAGAGGATTAGAACAAGAGTTAAATTCCTAAAGAAGCCGTGAATGTGTGAAGAGAACAAATAAAGCAGGAGATTTCATTGTTGAGTTGATACAGGATGTGCATGTTTGTCTGTGTGTGTGTGTGTGTGTGTGTGTGTGTGTATATGTGAAGCAACACAACAGCCTCAGAAAATGAGGACAAGCAATCGAGTAACAGAAGAACATACTTACCCCATATTGCCATAAAAATAGCAAAGAAGACTGTCCCTCCATTATCAAACAAATATGTCACCTTAATGTAAAATGAAGCAAAAATATTAGTCACATATTGATTATAATTATCTAGTTACAGTGTACATTTAGGTTTTATGATCTTTTTTCCAAATGGAAGCACATTATTTTATGGTTTGAAAATATAACATATACGATCCTTTCATGAGTCCCGCAACTGTTTCGTATGATTTTTTCATGGAGAGAGGTGAGGAATCAACATTTTCCCTATTTTCTTCTTTGGACTTCACCTTCATTTCTGTTAAAAAGGGGTTCTAGCACCCTGAGGAAGTCTTGTGGGCCACCGATTGTCAGCCTAAGTTTAGCTTTTCAGTTGAGGCATACCTAGTTGCACTTCCTGTCAGCAAAATTTCCAGGACTGGAGAAGTTACAAAATGCAGAATTCCACCAGTGAGCCAGCACTTTCAATGGAAAGGTATTGCAGTGCTAGCCCTACTTTCTGACATCTTTCAGAATGCCCCATGGGTCCAATAGTGGCTACAATATTTTTTAAGAAGTTTCATATATCATTAAACACTTAGGATATAGCCCAAGTGTTCTTTTGAATCAGACATTATCTGAATTTTTATAAAGAATAGTGTACAGTTATATGATGCTACTGAATACAATATTCAGGGTTGCAAGGATTGTTTGATTTTAATAAATTATAAATTCAACTTACCTTTGCTTCTTCTCATTTGCATAATGCCCTCACTATACTTATATTTTATATTTATAGTGAGGGATAGTAAACCAATACAGCCAAGGTAATATATGTTTTACGGTCATATATGTATGTGCCATAGAAACTATATGGAAAACAGGGACACTATCCTCATAGGAGAGAAAGGCCAATTAGGGGCTAAAGAACATTATTTTAAGGGAAGTGGGAATACGATGGTGTCCTCTTTGCACAGTCTACAGTCCAGAGGCTGGTCAATGAGGATATTAAAACAATACCAATGTGTATTTTAATTGTAACTTCTGGGACATACTGCAAAACAATAGCTAAAACAGGTAAAGGTAGGGTGTGTTTTCCTGTAAAATAAGACATTACTGAAAATATCATTATACAAAGCGTGCTCCTTTCGAAGGTTTGTGGATAGGTGCACGGAGTCCTAGTTTGCTCTAAACTTCTATGGTTGTTAAGGCTTGGGATTTCTAAAAATGTTATAAGAATTGGTTTTTACCACAATCATCATTATATATTACACATAGGCGAGAAAATGGCCATAAAGAAATTCTCTACAGAGCTCATAAAATTACACCCACTGGGGGAATCCAGCGTTTTTGTTTCCAAAGACATCCCACAGAGACACCTATAGCTGCCACGCTGGTGAACAGCTATCTGCTTTCCTTCAGGACAGACCCAGTGCAGGAAACAGCCTCTTAGACTGTTAGAACAGAGCCCTTACACATGAGGACTTAAAGGTCACCAAGAAAACATGGCTCTCCCCCTGCTCCAGAAACAACAGTGCTTTTAGAAAAGGGGCAAATACAGAGCCATGCTTACCAATAATTGTGTTGCCTGACTGTGATTTGTCATAGTGTAAGTCACATTTTCCTTAAAAAAGCTTTTCATTTTTTTTCTTCTAAGTTTGTTCATAGATCTTTCAGGCATTTTTTTTTTTTACTTAATAAATTAAACATTAATTTTTTAAGAAACACATCCATGAGACACAGGGAGGTATATATGTAATACTTATATAATGTGAGATTACGTATATGTAATGTGTGATAAAGCTGAAGAAGGAGTTACAGAAAACTTCGGAACTCGCCCAAAGGAGGAGTATAAAATCGTTGTGTTAGAGCCACTAAGGTAAGACAGGTGGGATGTGCTATGATATATGGGAGGCCACGGACCTAAGAAGAATAATTTGACGTCTGGAGTTATAGCTGGAGTTGCCAAGGGTTGCATTTAGGGTGCTGATATCTGAGCTGTTGTATGAAAATGGGGGACAGGGAGAAGGAAGAGTCCAGCATAGCATGGATGGCTCAACTTCGACTGTGGGTAACTGGCAGGAGAGTAAAGGGGAAAAGGCCTTTTGCCTATTAGGAAAGAGACTCTTGACTATAAAAGAAAGCTCCAGATGAAATCTCAAGAAAATTCCCAAAGCAACATAATAGGCTTTTCCAAAACCAAAAGGAAGCATGTCCTATTTACAAGTTTATATTTGCAAGGAATTATTTTACTAGAAACATAGCTTGCCTTTATGCATAGGGGGACCTATGGACAAGCATTTTATTCAACACTGTTGATGTGCGTAGGAATAATACATAAAGACAGAAGCAAACTAAGCCTCAAACAAAACTATGTTTAAGCACAAATTCTCCATTATGTTTGACATCTGATTTCTCTTGGAGAGCTGAATGTGGCTAGAAATCAATAAATGTGGATATTGTTTAAAGAGGTAAATTTCTTATTAGGTTGGAAGATTACAGTCTTGATCTCTTCTACTATAGTTGCTAGGTCTGTCTCTAAAATTGTGTGCTGGGTTCAGGATCGCATTAGCCTCTGGAAAATGCCACTTACATTCCATTAAAGCAGTTCTAGGCCAAGGAGAACAAAGCACTTCTTGGGCAGATTCAACCCTGCAGGCCAGGCTATTCCGTGGGAAGGGGAGCAAGGAGTTGGAATTTAGGCTAGAGTTCAGGCCTCTCTCACTTCCTCAGTCCTTAATTCTTGGACCGGGCAAAATCTGTGTAACCACCCATGTTCACCGGACCTGAACACAAGCTGCATCAGACATGACAACATCATTAGTCCACACCCAACCTCCTCCCCGTTTCGGACCAGTTATTTTTTAGAGCAGTATCTTTTTAAATGTGGTTCGAGGAATCACCTAAGGAGCTTGTTAACATGCAGAATTCTAAGCCTTACCCTTGACCAATCAATTCTGAATTGTAGGACGTGGGGCCCAGGAATCTACTTCTCAACACATGTCTTACGTGATTCTTATACTGACTTTTCCATTTCTTAAAGAAAAAAATAGCCTGTCTTATTTTTCCTGTAGCCTCAATATTGGTATATGGTCTGAGGCTCATACTCGGTATTGAGTAAATGTTTACTAAACAAATTTAAAAACAACCCCAGAAACTAATAACTATTATAAACAAGGCTACCTCAAGGGCAGAATCACTTTTAAAATGATATGATAAAACAGTGCAAAACCCTTCTAATGATTTCACCTAAAATGAGAAAGCTTAGCATAACACAAATTGACATTATTGGTGTCAGGTGCTTTTTTTAAAGGAATGTGCAAATATCACTTAGCTGGAAAAAATTTTTGATTCCCATACTTGTAAATATTAAAAATGATGTTAATATATTTAAATGTTAAACTAATGTTAAAAATATGTTAATGTACTTAAATATGAATTTTATCACATGATGGGACAAATTTTGTTCCATGGAACACATTCTTTAAATTATTAAGAAAATACACACATACTTTTCAATAACATGACATTTAATTTTCTGTTTCTTGTGCAAAGTGATGATGGATTCCATAAGGAATTAACAAGTTTCTAGATGATGTGGCTAGGTGATCCAAGATTGGTTCTCCTGTTTCTTTGGTAATAATCTATTCTTTTATTTCTAACACAGCCTATCGAGTAACTTCTAGATGTTTAAGTATACAAACTGATATTTAAAAAGTATGTTATTTCTATCAATAAGGGAAGAGTAATTCTGATTTTTAAGGTGTAAAACAAGTAGCTACATTTTATCTTAGCCAGAATAAAAAATAAAATAGATATTAAATATTTCATCCTGGTGGGATTTTTTACTTGCATTGTTCCAGAAGGTAATAATCTCCTCTGCAAGGTAACTTTCTACCTTCCTTATAATAGTTATTAAGTGAATTCTTTCTTAGTCATATATGTCTCTATACATACTCTTTTTTTAACCAAGAAAAGGAGAGATGTAGATATTACATAATGACAAAAGCCCTCTATATTTAGTGTTTCCTTGGATAATTTCTTTATCACTCTGCCATTGGGGATGTTTCTTATTTTTAGTATTCAGATAATGCTAGTGTGTTTTATTAAATCTGTCCAAGTAAAAGTAGAAATAACATATGTATGGATTTCCTGGTATCCCTAAGGCTGTCATATGTCCTTGAAATGCATTGGTTAGGAGAAGGACATATATGTATGGATATATATATATATATATACGTGTGTGTGTGTGTGTGTGTGTGTGTGTGTGTATGTGTATATACACATACACCTAATGACTTTAATATGCTTGGCTTTTGCAGAAAGTATTGAGAAAACGCTTGACATCTTTATGGAAACATTCAACATAATTCAAAACTAGGCATACTTTTAGAAATTAAACTGTAAATAAAACAGATTTTCCTCATGGCTTACATTCACAATAAATAATTCAGAAGCTAATTTTACTAAGTTTTCGCTTCATAGTAGGATATTGAGTGATTTCTGATTTTATACCCTGCCTTGTCAAAATTAATTGTATAGAGACCTCTACTTCTGAACAAGATGGGGTAACAAGATTGATTTTACCCCATTCTGGAAACAACCAAAGAATGAACGAAATACATAAGCAACAGATTTCGAGACAGTGGATATTGGGCAAGAGGGCAGTGATCCCTGGGAAGTGGGAAAAAAATGAGGTGAGCATTAAGATTGCCTCAGGTTATCACACTGAAAGAGTTCACAGGATGCAGAGAGGGGCACCCCAAACAGTGCCCAGTGAGCATGTCTGTGAGGAGACCTACGAGGAAAGAATCACCTTAAATGAGTGCTAGCATGCCCATTCCCACCAGCCAGACTGGAAATCCTTCATTTACACTGCATCGGGTACTGTACACAGACAGACCTTGCTTTCATGGTGGGGAAATATTCGTGCTGGTTACAGTATTGCTATGAACCCAGCTCACAAACCTTAAAAGCAAAATCCAAAACGTCCATATTATTTCCAAGTAACTAAATCACAGTATCTCTATACATATTAGAATAGTTAGAATTAAAAAGACTGGCCATCCTGAGGACTAGTGACTGTAAGGAAAACTGGAACTCTCATTTACTGTGCATGGGAATGTCAAGTGGCATAAATACTTTGGGAAACATTTTGGCAGTTTCATAGAAGATTAAACATCCACCTGTCATATAATCTAGTCATGTACTCTTAGGTTTTTACCCAAGAGAAATAACAGTGCCTGTCTATATGGAGGTTTATAGACGAATGTTCAGAGCAGCTTTATGTAAAACGGTAATTCAAAACAACCCATGGGTCCATTAGTAGAGGAATGGATAGACAAATTCTGGTATAGCTGTGTAATGCAATACTATTCAGCGATAAAGAGAAATGATCTACTGGTAAGTGTTACAACATGGATGAATCTCAAAATAATTATGCTGTGAAAGAAGCCAGGAAAAAACACACACACCACACACTGTATGATTCCATTTACACAAGAGTCTAGAAAATATCAACTTATCTATAAAGAAAGTAGTTGGTTGTCTGGGCACAGGAGTGGAATTGGGGGCCAGGATTACAAGAGGCCATGAGGACACTTTTGGAAGTGATTCCATATTCATCACCTTGATTGTAGTGATGGTTTCACAGGTGCATATATAATGTCAAAGTGTATCAATTAATTCATTTTAAATGTGTGTTTATTATATTTGTTAATTATACTTCAATAAAACTGTTTTAAAGATAAGCAGTAATCATTGTAAAATTCAGTTTCTCAAACTTGTATGCACATTGTGATCACTTGGGAAGTTTTAAAACAGACTGATGTCTAGGCTCCAAACCCAAAGGTACTGATTTAATTAATTTCTCAAGGGTGTGGCTTGGGCTTCAGAAGTTTAAAAAAACCCTTCAGGTGATTCTAATGGGCAGCAACCTGAGAATTTTAGTATGTTTCCTTTTCTCTGTAAAATTAAAAGTATTGTGATAAGTGTTGGTGGAAGATACAAACGTAATCATTAGTAATAGAAACCATCGTCTTCTCCTTAAAAGAATCTAGGTGTCATTCCAAGTGGAAGTTTATGTCTCTTATGACAGTAATCAGTTATAAAAGCACTGGAAGAACAAAATATTCAAATAAAAATGCACTCGTTTCGTAATTGCTGCAGAGTGATGGACTATTCAGTTGTCAATGATATTGATTGTTGAAACTCTTGGGAACATTTAGCTTTGTTTGGAGGACTTTCTACTACCTGCTTCTGAGAAAAAGTAGAGTTCCAGAAGGAGAATGTGAGGGTCCACACTGACCTTGGCGTAGATACAGCTTTCGTTGAGTCTCTGCAGCGAACAGTTCTTGTCACAAAGAGGGCACATGAAGACTTCGGTGGCCTTGCAAATTTCTTGGCTTGAGAAACCAAAGAAGAGAAAAAGAAGGCATGAACCTCCATGTATAAGAAGGTGCTTAGCCCCTCTGGCTAATCCTGTGGGAAGCCGCAAGGCAGACAGAAAAGAAGAAACGGACACGGTGGGAGTGGTGAACAGGTAAGGAAGGATTTGTGTGGCTCCAACTCAAATTTTTATTTGTGATAATAGAGATTTGTGTTTGCTTCTTTGTTTTTAGAACTCTGAGCAACAGACTGAGGGTTTTGGAGGGGTGGGGGTGGGGAGTTGGGCGAGCCTGGTGGTGGGTATTGAGGAGGGCACGTATTGCATGGAGCACTGGGTGTGGTACACGAACAATGAATCTTGTAACACTGAAAAAAAAAAAGTATTTGGGGAAAAATTATTAAAAAAAAAAGTCTCTGCCAGGATACTGTAATGATAATAGGCCACATTTTATATTTATGAGACACTTGTGGGGCTTTGTTGCAAAGACAGTTAACACAGGATTTCATGGCACTCAGGATAATCTTGTGAGGAACACCCGAGGGAGTTTTAACCAAGCTCACAGCTTGGAAGTGGCTGAGATGAAATCAAATCTGAATATTCTGATTTCTCAAGTCTATTGATCTTTCTCCTGAATCTCACTGCTTTCGAACCACCAAAATGAACAGCATCTATAATTCACACAACTTCATAACTCTCACTACAGTCAATGGGTACATCATGTTCATTGGAAATTTGAGGGAGTTGATTTTTTCGTGGTGTCTTAACACATAGTCATGATGATATGACAGTTTTTATTTACTGAATATGTATTATATTCTCTATTAGAATTAAATTGTCTAATATTTGTCTCTTCAGTTTCATACCCACTACATTTTAAAGGTCTCAGCATCTATTATAGATGACTTTGTGATATGAGTTGGACACCAATAACAATTTCTCAAAGGCCTCCCAGCCTGAGAGTTCACAGCAACCTATTTTTAAAATGTTTTGTGTTTTATCTGTCATAAGTGTCCCTTTTCCACTTAGTAACCTCTAAATAAATTGTCTTTAATTAAATCTGCTTTGGAAATGTTGAAAGTAATTTAAAGGCTTTTGAAAATACATGTGGAAATGCAGCTATTTAATAAATAATAATACAAGTTTAATTGTCATTGTTTACAGCATGATTTACTGTTTTCAAAAATGGATATACTCAAATGAAGCAAAAAAAAAGGCATATGTATTTCAAATCTCACTCCAAAGCAGGAATAAATAGTAAGTAATAATACCATATGGTAATACAGCTCTTTAAAGTGGGCAAAGGTGGGTTCACGTCCATTAAGTGTGGTCCTCACTGCAATCTCCTGCAATGGTAATTATCTCCACGACTAAGAGGAAACTGACGTTTAAGGAATTTGCTCAAGGTCATACAGCTAAAAAGAGGTACTTCAGGGAACCAAGTTTAGGTTTTTGTGATTCTAGGTCCAGTTCTCCATCAACTATAACATATCTAAAAAAGAAAGGTTTATGCCATAGTAAAAGCAGCTTTCCAGTGAAGGGAATTAAGAGCACTTATCATGAAAAGCCCTGAGTAATGTATAGAACTGATGAATCTTTATATTTTATACTTGACACTATATTACACTGCATGTTAATTGTACCTGAAAAAAAAAAAAAAAACCTGGCAAATAAAAGAAAAAAATAAAAGGAACTTTCCCATAAAACTAGTTTATTAATGGTGATGATAGTCCTAAAGGTCTAATAAATACTATAATTCTCCAACTCTCACATACATCATCCTGCTAATAATCAGGACATCTATATGAAGTAGAAGAAAAGCAGGTAAAACATTCATATTAAAAGACCAAAAGAAAAAGAAGATTATACCTCCTCTTAGTTTTACCATTAATTTGTAAGAACAAGAATTAACACAGCCCTTGAAGGAAATTTTGATTACAATTTCATAATTATCTCTGTTTCAAGAATGACACAGTGTCCTGCATTGAAATCTCATACTAAAAAGTACTAGAGTCACTTGATACCATAGCATTTTTTCCACCTCCCACATGGTCAAACAAAAGTACAAATCTATCAAAGCACCATGTCTAGGATCCTAAGCCATCAGACTGAGTTCTATTTTCTAAATCCAGAAATATTAAACTCATTTTCTGTAAGTTGCTCAAAGTTCAACTTGATATGTAGCAAAAAAAATACATAAACAACTTTTGACAACATATTTTTTTTTAGTCTAAAAAAAGGAAGTGAATACTATCACAAATTTCTTTGACTTAAGTTAACCACTAGAGGGAGGGAGAGTGTCCAGCCTAAGTGTTTCTTCATTTCGTTTGCACAGCCTGATAATAGAAACTGCCACTTCAGTTGTGGCTTTCTTTCATTTTATGTCTATTGTTAGATATACACATCAAGGGCTGATTTAAAGGAAATAATAATTACCACCAACTTAAGATAATGGGAGAAGGGGGTTATTTGTGCTTTTGGGGGTGGATGTCTGGACCTGCTCCCAGGTCTTGATGCTTCCTGTGATCCTGTTAACATGACAAAGCACAGAAGATGCTTGGTGATGTCTATTTTGAGGAAACGTGAAACTGTGAAAGTGGGTTAAAGGGAAAGCAGTATGAAAGCATGAGTAAAACATGATTTTAGAATCAGATATAATCATTGGGAAAAAGTAAATCACAAGATATTACTCTCTATCTGTTAAGATTGCTATTATTAAACAAGACAAAACAAACATAATATGTGTTGGCAAAGATGTGGAGATTTTGGGACATTTGCACACTGTTGGTGGGACTATAAAATGGTGCAGCCACTATGGAAAACAATATGGAGGTCCCTCAAAAAATTAAAAAATAGAACTACCATATAATCCAACAATCCCACTTCTGGGTATATATCTAAAAGGACTGAAACTAGGATCTAGAAGAGATACCTGCACCCTCATGTTCATGAAACAACATGAATGAACCTGGAGGACACTATGCTAAGTGAAATAAGCCAGGCACAGGACAAATGAGGCATGATTTCACATATATTAAGTATTTAAAACAGTCAAATTCATAGAAACAGAAAAGAATCATGGTTGACAGAGGGTAAGGGGAGGGGGAATTGGGAGTCGCTGTTCAACAGGTATAAAGTTCCAGTTATACAATATGAATAAACTCTA
>CM052884.1:67751579-67815373 GCA_028534135.1 Potos flavus | reverse complement strand
TAAAGTGAATCTTTAAAAAAGCCAAATTCATAGAAACAGAGAATAAAAAAGTAGTAGAAAAAAGTGTTTTTCTTTTCGAGACACACTATAACTTCAAATCACAACCTGTTTTCTGAGGTTAATCAGAGGTTACTGATTTAACAGCATACAGAGAAATGCCCAAATAGGGATGGGTGTTTCCACTGGGCACAAGTTTGTTCAGGAAGACGCTGCCTTCCAGAGTGGTAGTAAGTTTGCAAAAATCTGAAATAAACCTATGACTAGATGAAATGTGTTTGAACAGTAGGAGTTTCTTTGTTTTCAAGCTGATTATCATTTGGTGTTCATGGAGAGCAAGGGGACACTAAGATACCAAATCAAGGAAGCTGGTTATGGAACTGGATTTAGCTCTAGGACAATGGAAGTATTTTGTTTTTAGGCAAATTCAAGGAAATTATTTTTATGATCCCATTAACCGTCATGATTACTTTTCAGTAGTAAGGTCATGGTTAAAAGATGGACCACAGGAGAACAAAGTGCTGAGCTTTAAAGGAGGGGAGAAGTACTTTTCATATTTTGAATTATATTATACAAGACTGAACTTGATGATATCCTTGTATAGATTAAATAGGACATTTATTATGAGGATTCTTTAATGCCCAGGTGAGTCTCTGCTGAATAATAATGTATCGTTCCTCCACCCAAATCTTGAGTCATTTCAACTTTAACAGTAGAATCACCATTCTTATAAATGCTTGATTTTTGTCAAACCCTATTTTACTACCATCTTGATACCTTAAGTTGATACTAAAATATTTATTTGTTCTCATGGAGAATAAGAAGAAAATAAAAAGTGATTTTATGTTTTCAGGAGAGAAGATTGCTTAGAGCAGGATTTATGTGCTACAAATATTTTGTTCAGACATCTCTAACCACATAAGGTTCCCCCATCTACAAAGAGGAATACTCATCTCCAAGGGTGGTAGTGAAGTTCCTATCAAATGAAAAAAACAAGAACATTATTGGGAAGCTCTTTGTATATTTTAAGTGTTTAAAGAATTGTAGCTATTTTGATTATTTGAACTACTGTAGTGAGAGGGCATTCTAGACTACCAAATAATATGGAAATGTAAATTATATAAAACTAGCACTGCATTGTTGAATTACTAAGTGAGATATACTGGAAAGAGAAATTTTGCAGAGAGAAACAGTCTTAGAACATATCCAAGAAATTTTGCATATAAAAATACGGAAATGGCCTTTTAAAAATAGTGCTTTTCTCTTCCCCTGAAAAATCCCAGCAAATAAATTATAGAACCATGAGTTGTTTTTCATAGTCAGCATTATAAAGCTTTTGTCAATCAGAATAAAGGCCAATACATTTTAAAAAGTATTATTATTAGCTGTTAATAGCTTACCTTACTTGACTTCCATTCATTGTAAATATTCCATAGAAAAACACACATAAGCCAACAAGTGCTGCAGGAATCAGCATTCCAGTGTACCATCCCAGCCAAGCAAAGTATAGCCCGATCTTCTCACCAAAGTATAGCCTGCACAAGAAAGCAAACCCTTAGCTTAAGGCAATATAAGCAACTCTGCAAATG
Organism: Potos flavus; assembly: GCA_028534135.1. Lineage (NCBI taxonomy): Eukaryota > Metazoa > Chordata > Mammalia > Carnivora > Procyonidae > Potos > Potos flavus. The sequence goes on along the minus strand of CM052884.1, from coordinate 67,813,787 downwards.
TTGATGTCACACCTAGTCAGAATTTCAGATGGACGTACCAGCTCAGTTCCTCATCAGTTTCATCTGGGGTATCTTAATATTCCCACTTGTTAATGAATCCAATAATGGTGATGTTGTTCATCTTTAAATATTGTCATTACAGGGGCACTTTTATAAAATGTATTCTTTCTGGGTCAAACTTCTTAACAAGTTTCATAAAACTTTTTATAAGCCAATTCTTGCCTTTCTCCATCCTCCTAATAAAATGCCTTTTTGTTTTCCACACACAGAGCTGTGCTAAACCATACTGCTTTTGTGTAAATTAGAAAAAAGTCTTCCCTGTAGGTAGATGTTGAGAGTAGATTTGATTTGTCTCCATCTACACCCTCGGCCAGACTCCCTTACTCTAGACACAATCATGCCACACCTTCCTCAACAAAGTTAACTCTGCAGTTCCTGGAGCACATGATTCTTTCCTTGGTCAATGCTGTTCCCTTACTTTGGAATATTACATTTCATCCTTGTCTGGCTTGTATGCATCCTTCACTTTACATCACTTCTTACAGGAAGCCTTTCCTGACTTCCACAGCTACCCTCGCTTAGATGCCCCTGATCTTGCTCCCATACTGTCCTCACCCACATTTCAGTGTCCTTAACTTATAACTCTTTATGACAATTAACCTGTCACTCTTCCATTCCTCTCTCTCCCCATAAGACTTCATGTGCCTGAAAGCGGACTTGTGTCTTCTTCACTAGCACCCACCACAGGGAGTATGGAATGAAGCTAAGGAAATGAATATATTTTATGTCCCTTGAGCTGATGAACATAGTTTATATGGAAATGTCAGATGAATGACAGTTCTAATGACTATCCAATTGCTATTTCTTCACCCAGTCTACTGATAATATCAACTGCCACACAGTTTATAAAGCTCTGGTAAGAAATAATACTTTCTTGAATTCTCTATGACCGTTTGGTCTCCATCTTCTAAAAATGGTTACTTAACAGTTTTGTCAAGGGATATTTTAAAAATTGGTGTTTCACGGTTCATTTAGGAATATTGCACTGGGCAGTGATTCTTGCTGGGAAGAAAATTCTCTTGGTATTTTTTTCCATGACAAGACAATTCTCCTGGTATTTTTTCTCTTTCTAAAAATCATTCTTTCTCTACGTCACTCTCTGTACTGTGCCAATTAAAATTTTGCATATTCTACCAGGTATAGAAATAGAGTCATCTTTCATTTATCCAAGTTTTTGTTTTTTTTCATTGATTTCTCCTTGGAGACATAGATCAGTAGACCATTCACTTCTCATACAACAATAATGTTCTAGTTGAGACAAAAGCTTATCATATTAACAGGTATTGCAATAAAGCCATTTGTTCCTTTTAAACAAGTGTTCCTCTGTGAATTAGAATACATTTTCGCATATATTACTAACATAATGGAACGTCTTTATAATAATGACTATAGAGGACGGCACAGACAACCGCCTCTTAAACAGGCAGCTTATACTGAGATTTTAAATTATATACTGTTGAAAGTTAAGAGGAACAACAATGGGGAGCCTGGGTGGTTCAGTGGGTTAAAGCCTCTGCCTTCGGCTCAGGTCATGATCTCAGGGTCCTGGGATCAGGGCCCTGCATCAGGCTCTCTGCTCAGCAGGAAGCCTGCTTCCTCCTCTCTGTCTGCCTCTCTGCCTACTTGTGATCTTTCTCTCTGTCAAATAAATAAATAAAAATCTTAACAAAAAAAAGAGGGACAACAATATTGTTTGACAGTAGTTTAATCACCTAAGTTAGAGGAGATTTTAGATCTGATTCAGGAGAGGGAGAAGCTGGTTCCAGGCCAAGAAAGCTAATGGAAACCCCCTTGACCTAGAGCACTGGTATTCATAATATTCTAGGATCTCTAGAGGAATCTCGAAAACCATGCCGAGGCAGGGAGGAATTGCTAGGCTGCTATTGGTGTCATTCTTCACTACACTTCACCCATAGCCATTCTCTTTTTATCTGTTTTATATTTTGGTAACAAGCAAGTTCCTGGAGAGCAGGAATATGTTGGAGTGCCATCTATACTCTTCATCTTGGGTAGGCCCTTCATCTCCTCCCTCTCTTCTTAGCCACTTGAACATAAAATACATAATTTTCATAAGCAAAGTTTCCCTTCTATGTCAATAGCCAAATAATTGGTAATAGTAGCCAAATAACCCTAGTTATTGAAAATAAAGGTTGCTTGCTGAAATTACCTGAAGCTGCAATAGCAATGTGTCCAACGGATAAGAGAATTATTGACACAGATGCTTACTTAAAAACACTAACTTAATTTTAGTTCCTAATCATAAATACGGTTCTGTGAGTTAGCACATCTCATTGTGTTCACATATCTCTAAAATAACAATTCTTTCCTCTCTTTTTCTCTCTAAATAAAAAAAGAAATTAATGGGGCTCCTGGGTGGCTCAGTCAGTTAAGTGTCCAACTTGAGTTCAGCTCAGGTCATGACCTCAGGGTCGTGAGATCGAGCCCACTTTGGGCTCCGTGCTGAGTGTGGAACCTGGCTAAGATTCTCTCTCCCTCTCCCTCTGCCCCTTCCTACTGCTCACTCTCTCTAGCTCTCTTAAAAATAAAACAAAAACAAAAAAAAAAAACCCAACCAAAACAAAAAACAGTAATTTTTTCACCTGTATAAATAAGAATCTGATAATTTGTTGTAATTGACAGAATTAGAATCAAAGCATCTTGATTTTGGATATGCCAAAGTACTTAATGTCTGAAATAAAAAAGGTTTGGTGCTGGATATTATGATTTGTATATCCAGATCATGTTCTATCCTTTTCCTTTCTGCTATGTGTCCCAGGAGGCTCACCTTCATGGACTGTATCACTTATGTTCTTTCCTTCTTCTGGCTTTCTGAAGGGCTCTTTGGCTAACTGAAGGTACCAGCAGGAGACCACAGAGTGGGATCAAAGAGATACCGGTGTATTGATTATCCTGATTTTCTCCTTCTTGGAGAATGATCTGCCCATAGTTGCTTTCCTTCTAAGACTGTAACTTCTGTCAGGCATCCCCCACTTCTGTTTTTGACAGGTCCTACCAACTATTCTCTCCCCCTGTTCCTCCAGGTCAAGGTTTGATAAGAGCATCCAGCTTTTACTAGTCCCTGGAAGCTTCGTCATCATTATCCATTTGCTCCCTTGATACTATTTACACTTCTGTATATACTTCTTTTATTAGATTTTCTTCAGATACCCCTTCTATTCTATCAGTTCTATCAGTTTCCTGCTGGGACAATGCTGACAGTTACAAGTTTTTCTTGATATTTACATTTCATAAACAGTTCGAAATATCGACATAGATAAACTTATGAATGCTCTGTTTTTCATTCATTCTAAGAGTATAGTTAGCTAGAAACCTGATTACATCGTTTTTAATACGTATGAAATACGTATGCTTCCTGGAATAGAATGGATACTCACTAAATTCTTGGTTGAAATACAAATATATGTATGGATGCTATGTTGGTCATTTTCCTTTTTGCTCTCAGATCCATTTTCTGCCTTTCCCTATTTTGGTTTGTTTCACTGGGAAGTGGATTAAACAGGTTCCATTGTAAATTGCTCCTGGTTAAGTTGGATAAGGAGGTGCTGGAAGACTCAAAGGTGGAAGGAGGGGCGATCTTTCCTTCTCTCTCGGTCATCCTCAGGAAGAAGTGGTCATACCTTTCCCAACACTTTACTTCTCTGCGGACAGTCCTAGTCATGGATGGTATAGCTCCTGGCCAATGGCTCAGGTAGTGGGCCCTGAAATATACTTAATCCCATTTTTCTTCCAACCTCAGGGTTGCTGGCAATCTTCTGCTGTTGTTAATCTCTGGTTGCCTCACCATTCCTGTCTGATTTCTCAACTTTGTCGTGCACTGTATAACCAAAGCCCTAAATTAAGTTTCTTTTATCAAAAAACCCTACAGTGGCTTCTTTTTCCCTGACTGCATCCTGAGTAATACAGACAATTTGGTGGGCAAATGAAGTAATTCCAAATCTAGGAAAATGACAACAGAACAGCATAATATATCTTTCATTATCAATCCACCCACATTACCTGATTAAATCCAGGGGCTGATGCTTATACCACATTCCCCAGCGTGCCCAGCGCTCATATAATAGATGTCTATTATTCTGAGGTCCATGCGTTTTGATGGGCTGGCTACTCTTGTAGGCTCCCTGAAACACATAAGAGAAGATAAATTCCCTTAGTAAATTTGAACTAAATAGGAATTGCTTTTACTATTTTTCCTTACAGAACAATTTAATAGCTTGTTGAAAGCAGAAGAAATTATAAGCTTAAGTCCATCACTGGAATGATGTAGTAAATGCCTTTATATATCTCCCCGTCACTGAAAATATTCTGATAATTCCTTAAAAGTCCTTTCTTAAAGTCCTTTTTTAAACTAATGAGATTCCTTTCACTTAAAATAAACTAGAATTTAGGTTTTATTGTTCGTAACCTAAGGTCTTTTAATAAACACTATACCTTCATCATCACTGAGGGAAATAGTTGTAATCTTTATTTCAGAAATTAATAGTATTATTTTATTTTAAAGAAGTGACTCAGTCCCAGAAAATATTTATTTTATTTATAGAAGCTAAAGAAGAAAGTAAATGTTCAATCAAAAAGTGTAAGAGGTCTAAGTCACAAGTGGTAGTTATGTTTTTAAATTTGAGAATCCTTACACCTTACTTTAGATAATATATTCCAAAAACGGAAACATTTTCAAATTCTTTATATCCCCCCTCAAAAATTGTCATATAGGTTGCAATTTTAGACACATAGAATACATATGCCTGACAGAGGAACAGCTTTGATTTTATAATCAAAAAGGAAGGCAATAGATATGGCTACTATTTTCTAAACCAAAACTTAGGACAGAATTTGACAAACTTCCTCTCATTCCAATGTGTGATTCTATTTTTATAAACAGCTTAATGAAATTTAAAACAAGTGGAATTATGCCTTAGTTTCCTCATGTAGATGATAAGAGTAAGAATCAATATTAATGACTTCCACCATAGAGAGGTTTTGTGAGGGCCCACTTGCACTATAAAGTGATGGGCACATATAAAGTGCAAAGTCGGTGTTAGTTAATTTAGGGTGTTAGATATAGTGTGGCCATTGAAAAGTGGAAAACTATCATCTGTGTGATCCCAAACAACGAGGGGTGTGAGTTCTTATGAAGAAAGAACACCTTGAATCACAGTCCACTACACTGAAAGGAAACACATATGTGGATTTCACTCTCTCTGGCTTTCTAATGAAATGAATAAATTAATTAGGTAAAGATGGAAGTACAATTAAAGTGCTGATGGGGTTCAGAGTCGGCTGCCCTAGAATGTGCTACTTTGGCATGTAGATTATTTCTAAGTTGAAAACAATTAATGACCAATAAACTCAAGAGGAGTTTTTTACCTACGCCCTAACCTGCTCAAAATAATTTAGATAGAAGCCTATGAGAGTAAGGACAGCTATTACCAAAGATAACTTTTTTACATAAGAAATACTTATCTGCATGACATGGTAAGCAAGCATTGGGTCACCAAAAATTTGCTCTTCCAACATTCTGTGAATTATCTTCCTCCCAGACCCCTGCCTTCTTCTTAGCTCAGGACATCATATAAACCTCAATTCCTGACTGCTGGAGAGCCTCTCATGTCTTTGTGGGGATCTGTACATGTGTAATTACATTTGCTTTTCTACTATTAGCCTGCTTTATGTCAATTTATTAGGTCAGTCAAGGAACCCCAAAGGGAATAAGAGAAAAGTTTTCCTCTCCTACAGTGAAGTCTAAGTTTTCTCCCTTAAGAGAGCTCAAGGCTTTTAAAGCTTAAAGATTAGAAGCTAAGGACATGAAAGTGAAGATCAAGATTTCAAGCATGGGTACATCCACTTGGGAAATGTTTGTTTGCTGGTACAACTGGACTGATCTGTGAGGGTAGACTGCTCTGAGATTGGGTAAGTAAGGGAAGGTGAACCAAAATCTCAGCTTTCTTTCAGTCATTAATGATAATCTTTCTAAAATACCTGACTTTGCTTCCCAGCCTCAGTGGGCAGACCCAGGCACTTCCTGAGTCTTAGGGGCTAAGCTTAGAATCCCTAGTAGATCATTGCTCTATAATTCTGCTCAAGAACCTCAACCCTACTCTTCTGCGTTGACAGTGACACCTGGTGGCTGTCAGAGAAAATTGCAGTGATGACCCCTGCTCACCCATGTGTTTCCCTCCCTGTTCAGAGGACCATGTGCACTCGGTGACCACCTCTCCACATCCTCATGATCAGTCCCCTACTCCAACCAACAGAGAAGAATAAACAGGACTATTATTTACAACCTATTCCAAATAGGTTCCAAATTTCACACAAGAAAGTGTCAAATGAACACAGACTAGTTATGTAGGAGAAATTACTCACACAAAGAACAAACCAAAACTTCCTCTGCTATAGAAGCTCTGCCAGGGCCTTAGGTTTGCTACTCTGAACACTACCACTTACCGACTATGTCAAATCTGACATCGTGTTTAATTTCTCTGAGCCTTATTTCTGCATCTCTATAATGAGAAAATAATAATATCTACGCCTCCAGGATTATTTTCAGATTAATGAGAAAGTATATGCACAGGGCCTGTCGCATGAAATAACCTAACATATTACCCATTATTATTATTCCTATTCCTACTGTAAGTAAGATATTCATACCACAAGGAATAGATGCATTGGGGTCTGGCTTCCTGGGCTCAAACCTGTGCCTTTGACACTTAATTTTTCTTTGCCTCAATGGTCTAGCTATAAAAGCAAAAAATTGCCTAACTCAAAGGGTTGTCCTAAGGATTAAATGAGATAATTATATAAAATACTTAGCTCAGTGCCAAATAGGAAGTGCTCAATGCATTTTATCCTTTATGAATTTTACTAGACTGTGAACTCCTCAGGTATAGGGGTTACACCTTGTGAGTCCTTAGCCTTTATAAATACAAGTGATGGGTTATGAGATTGCTGACCTCAAACCTCTAAAGACCCCTTTCTTATTTTAAAATGCAAAATTGCCTTAAAAAGAATATACTCTGTGTGTGTGTGTGTGTGTGTGTGTGTGTGTGGTGGGAGAGGATGTTCAAAACTGATTCAAATGTCATTCATGACTCAGCAGGCAGAACTCACCACAGCTTGGAGCAGGCGTTTCTAACTTAAAATCGATAGATAGGTAATAACCTGGCAGAGAATCAAGTAAATAATGGGGTGTAGGTTTGTGTCGTGGGTTTGTCTTAGATTTTCAGGCATCCCAAAGTAGTAGGCACAAACCAGAACTTGCACTGTTTGGGAGTGTTGTGGATCCCAAAGTGGGTCAAGCATGGAACTCTGTGTTGAAGCAGAGGACGGCGGTCAGAGTGGTTGAACCATGCCCCTAAGTTCCCTCCAGCGCTGGGACTCCTCACAAGGGAAAAATTGCACTAAGGTTCTGGAGCACTGGGGCCAGTGTGCTGCCAGAAATCATAATGGGGTCTGAGAAAGAGGCCCAGGGCCACTCACTGATTGAATCCTCCTGAAAGAGGGTGGCTAGATTTAAAAACTAAATAAATAAAATAAAAGAAGGATCCGCAATGAGCACGAGAAACTTTTTTCCCCCCAATAGAAATTGTATTTCAAAATTACCTCGTGAGGGGGAAAAGCTGCTATATATGAGCCATTGTTTATAAGTTTACAGATACCTGGAAAGAGAAAAAAAGAACAGTTTTTGAGTCAGTTCAAATGAAGACTTCCCTCTGTAGCAACATATACAAATTTGGGAGAACAAATTAATTTAAAAACTTAAAATAACCCAAATGACACCCACAGCCACATCATCTCTGAAGGCCGGGGGCTGTGAAAGAGACTGATACTAAAGAGTCTATTTGTGTCTTTACCACATGAATCAATGGAGATTTGTAAGGTGCCAACACATGGCACTTCACCATATCATGAAATATGAGGCATCTTAATACCCATTTATTTGGGATCACATGAACCTGGAGCAAATATTTGTTTCTGCCTCAAAAGGACAACATTTGGTCAAGAAAACAGCAGAATTCTCCACCCACAAAATGTCTCTAAAGGATATTGGTTTTGAGAAGTCTTTAATTAATACTGAGCCAAGGAGACATAAAGAGCAAATGTGACACTTCTTAAAATCTCCTCCAGCTCAGCCAAAGTGTAGTGAAATGGACATTTTCATATTGTACCGGCAAGATTAGATATTGGGAAACTATTGGAGAATAATTTTTGTTATGGTATTATTTATGTTAGTAAAGAATAAGAAATAATTGTATACCCAAAATTGAGGAATCATATAATTATTATGGTGCAATCAATTATACTAGGTACTTGGTAGATAACCGCAATTTGATGAATGCCTATAATAGAATTTTGTACAGCTATTTACAATGTTTACAGACATACCAAAGGGCTTGAGAAAACACCCATAATACTTTTTAAAAAGGACAAAATCGTAAACACTGCATGATTCTAATAATGACGTCTATGTACATCATATTCAACACATTATTAGAATCATGCAGGTTTACTATGTATACATTCAGGATTAATGTGTGAGAGTGACAACTGGGTTTGTGGATTTTTAAATTTTATTTTTATACCCTTTGTGTTTATTGTATGTTGTACAAAGGGCATGATATCTTTATAGTCGTTTGAAATGTTATATTTTTATTTTTAAAGACTACGTAAGCACATAACACTATCACTGAGACACATTTTTACTTTATATTCTGGGTTTCTCTATTTTTATTTTTTGTTTAGAAAACTAAGTGTCAAACTTTTTTGTAAGGATTTAGTGTCCAAATTAACTATTTTGACTACTCAGTAATAAACAAATTATTAATCAGAGGAGAACCAAAGTCTGAACTTTCCTCTTTAAAAAATGTCTGGCTTGAAACATAATTACTTCTGTGGCACTATTTTTTAATACAATTCAGTAGAAATTTAAAAATTTCCAATGGCTATCAACTTTTTATTTGTGAGGATTTTAGGATTAGCTAACATTTGATTTCTTCACTGTCTTATATTTTTCACCCTAATAATTAAAAGACCAGCTTGTTTATTTTCTGCTCTGCACTATGTAAACTTCGCAATTTAATTTTCTTAGGTGAAATTTTCTCAATTTTCTTTTGCAATGTACATATAGTAGCATACTGCAATCATTTAAACAACAGAGAAATCTAGAAAGTTAAAATTAGCTGTTATTTCACCTTCTGGAGGTGATTTCTAGAAAGTTTCATATATATTCTTCTAGATTTATTTCTTTTTTACAAATGTGTGTTTAGGAAATGGAAACTTACAGTTTTTAATCTGCTCTTTTTTTTCACTTGATTATGCATTGTGGATACCTTTCAAAGTCGATAAATGGAGAACTAATCACTAATTTTCAATTTCCACAAGTAAGGGGTCTGTGTCATATACTTTTTTGTGATATATAGCATATAACAGATATTCAATAAATTTGAGTTAAGAGTGAATAAATAACACATAATTTTAAATGGTTGCATTGATGGAGAAGCAGCCTAACTTATTGTTAGTTCCTAGTGATGGATGGTTAGAGTATTTCCAATTTCATTCTATTCTAATATTTGTCTATAAACAAAGTCACTATGAACAAACTTTTACATATATTATTATTCAAAAGTCTGATTATTTCTTTGAGATACATTCCAAGAAATAAAATTTCTATTCCAAAGTGTTCTCATTTTGATACATATGGCTAATTGCCCTTGAAAAAGTTTTTGTTGTTGCTGTTGTTTTATTTAGTTTTGCTTTATTGGAAGGCTGAAAAATAGGATATTTAGAATTTGTGTTCAGTGTGTTATATCCTCATATTTAATGCATGGAGGCAAAGCTTCAGAAAATAAGTACTTCTGGATATAAGTAGTAACAGCAAATTCTACCTTCTCTATATTTTTAATTAGTGTTCTTACCCACTTTTGATATTCCATTTTCATATTTCGTGTGTTGTAGCATGTGATAGACTATCCTGCTTCGAGTAGCATTGCTGAAGAATGTGTCCTTATTATTTATTATGAAGCTGTTAAGATAAGGGGATTTGTTTTAATATTCAAAGCAGAGCCCAGAGTCCAGCAACAGTTACAAGCTTCTAGGTAGTCATCATCTGTTTTCTCCATTAAAACTAACGCATGAGAAGTACAGTAAGTCAAAAGACAAACCATCCTCTTAAAAAAAAGAAATCAATTGGCAGAGACAAAATACATTTATAAATAATACAGGCATTATCAAATATTCATTTAAAAATCTTTCCGTTTATAGGGAAGCCTAGATGTCCTATTTCTTGTTTAGCATGAAACAGGGACAGCAGCATTAAATTGTCCATTGCCTCCCACAAATTTTGTACTACTTTAAGGAATGTAGTTCCAAATAGAACATATTAAAAATTGATGTCGTTTTCCCATATCACACCTTCCAAGCTAACTTGTCTTGTTTTCAGACCCTCAGTAATAAGCAGCAGTTCTCCCTTCCCCTTCATGCCCTGTACTGTTCCCACATAGTAAGAGTTGCAAAGAGAAATGGTAATGAGAGCCAATGAGTGAAGAGCAAAAGGATGATCCTGACAGGAAAGGAGGTCTATTTCAGCATTTATTTTGTAATATGCTGGGAGCCTCAAAAAAATGGAAGCATCCTGGACCTTACTCAACTTCTGACAGTTCCTGTTTCCAGTTGCTTTATCTCTGTGAGTAATCATCGGCCATTTTTTTTTTTTTCAGGCACTTAGTACTGAAGTGTTAGGTCTTCTATGATTCTTGTTTTCCTTTTACCATCCATATTCAAACAGTTGCCGAACCAGTCAACTTTCCTAACTGAACTGCATCTATCTGGCTTTGAGTTACCCTATTGTTCTGGGTCTCATTGCCTAGATTAGGAGAGGAATGTCCTCTTAACTGGCCGCCCAATTCTCTGCCTGACTTTTCGAGCACAGCTTTGATACTTAGAGCACTCCTACTATTAATGTGTCAGCATTACATACATAATTAAATTTCTTATTTTCCTCTCAGGCTTTCTATTTTTGTATTTCAGCGTCTCCTTCGGTCTGATTTCCTATAGTTCTGGCTTTTTGTATCTGACAGTCAAATTGTACAATTTATCACACCCTGAAATCTCAAATTTTTTTTCCTCAAGATTTCCTCTGTCTCTGATATCTTTCCCCCCACCTCTCTCCACCTCCCTCCACATTTTTACCTGCTGGAGAGTACTATCTCCTTCAAAAAGGCTTCCTAGATCCTTTCCTCTGGCTGTAGCTTCTCCCTCTCTTGTAAAAAAAAAAAAATTCACATTTTATTTGTGTCTTTCCTAGCAGATTGATTTTACTCTGCTTTTTTTCATGGTATCTGTATACATGTCCATTTTAGTAGCTTCCCGCATTCTGATATTGTGCTTTTTAGTTTTGTACTTGGATGCAACAAGTTAACACAGATGCTCGGTGTCCTGTTAATTCTCAGTATCTGAAGCAATGTCCACACAATTCTTTCACCATCAGATTGATGCAGAATTCCATGAACAAATATTTCTCTAGAAGATTAAGTGCCTTTTTTTCATGGAGTTACATTATGGAGGGAGGAAGCAGATGGTATACAAATAAGCAAAAAAATTGTAGTTGCTGTCTTCACAGTATTCCCAGTGTAGTGGGGCAGACAAAAATGTAAACTAATAATTAAATAAAATAGGGTAAACATAAAGATAGGGACATGCACAATGTGGGATGAGGGACATTGAGAGGCAGGATGACACAGATTTCCAGACCACTGAACATGTTATGGGGCAATAATCAATGGGAAACTCTCTCCTCCCACGTATTTGATTTAATTCATTAGTTTCATCCTGCCTTTCAACATCTGTAAAGACAGGGACTGTGTCATATCCTCAATTTGTATTATGTACATACTCAATAAATACTAGTTGAATGAATAAAGGAATAGAGACAGATATGCTGGTATGTAGATGGATAGTTATGCAACAAATCCCTAAAAAAGTCTCATTTATCATAGTTTAATACAATTAGACTAAAGTCTATTAAACTAATAAATACATATTAATTAAATGTAAGTATATATAATCATTTATTAATTGGAACAATCCATTATTCAATCATGTTATTTAATAGCAATTCTGTTAGTATTATCATTACTGTTACTTTAACTGGGTAGCTTACCACTATTGTAATTATTTTGAAAGAATTGGGACCTAGATATCAGCCCATGAGTTTACCATTAATTATTCATTTCTTGAATTCCTTTAAATCAGCCGATAAGGAATTAATAATGCTCTCTGAGTACTGTTCATAAATTAAGTGCAAAAAACATGTTAATAAAATGATATACTCTCTGACTTATTTGGCAAACAGTGGAACTGCTCCAGGGTATTTTTATTCTATCAATAACTCCTAGATAGTGAAAGGTAACAAGTCAGGTGGTGGGAGAAAAAGAAACGTGAACTTACTGGTGAATCCGTGCGCGGCTGAAGGGGCCGGTATAGCAGTCTGACTCCTGCAGGTTTGGAAAAGCAGACTTGTCAAGAACCATTGGGTTTTGGGACATCCATTTTTTTATTCTCCTAAAATAATTCTGTACACTGGAAAAAAATCACATGAACTAGATTAGGTTGAATTCCAGAGCCATGCCTATCTTCTATACTATTCCGATAAAAGAGTTCCAAAAAGACATACACACATCCACACTCACACCCACACACAAGCATTTCTCCTGTTCCCACCCAAAAGAAATAAATTCCAAAACAAACCAAATCTTGCAGTTGTTTAAACTCTTTCTGTGCAACTAGGTTATCTTTATGAGAAAAATTTGTGGAAAATGTTAAAGAACCATCATACATAAAGATGGTGGTAGGAGAGAACATAACAATAAAAAGAGCATGACACACTTATTGAAGTTGTGAGTGCATGGATGTATGTATGTATTCCCGTATATATAGCTGTAGATCATGCCCAGATTCTCTGAAAACTCTACAGCCATGTGGCTCTAAAGTGGAGACTAAAAGGAAATAAATGTCTACGACACACTTATTCAACAGCGCTGTGAGCCCCAGCTGTGATGGAAATAGCAAAGGTTTTGACGTTAAGCAAAACCCAGTTCAAAGGCAGCTTGGCACCACAGTGGCTGTGTGAACTGACAGATGTTATTTAACTTCTTGCCTGTTTCCTCACTATTAAAAACAAAACAAAACAAAAACTGACTTTGCCAGAGATTTCTAAGTTGGTGTCTTATTTTATTTTTTAAAAGATTAATTTCTTTATTTTTAGAAGAGGGGAGGGGCAGAAGGAAAGGGAGGGAGAGAATCCCAAGCAGGCTCCACGGCGGGCTCTGTTTCACAGCCCCAGGATCATGAACTGGAATCAAGAGTTGGATGCTTAACTGACTGAACCACCCACGTGCCCCTGGTGTCTTATTTTAAACTTGACCTAAGATGGGCCTACTGCATTTCTAACCAGCTAAGATTCTCTGTTTCTAACCAGGATGTCCACGCTGCTATCCATTGGCCACACTTTGAGTAATGGGTTTAGTACAGACATCAGATACATGACTTTAAGATACTGTTTCAGGAAATCTTACATCAGGATACTTTGCTCTCAACTTTAGATTACAGTCATCGCCCAGTTCTTATATATATATGCTGACTGGAATCATATTTACTTTACAAAGAAAAACAAGCAAAAGAGACAGATATTGAGTCTGGAGATTGATTCTGAAAACCTAATTCTGAGTGACTATAATAATAATTGTGTTTACTTAAAAAAACTGCAATATTTACACACTATTTATGAGGTTCTATCTTTGTCAATTTTTGGCCCCTTCCACAATAATAAGAATCAAAGTAGCAGAATAGGATAGTTTCCTAGATAAGTACAATGCATCTTAATATGTTTGGCCAGCACTGTGTAAATTTTTAAAAATTTAGTATAGCAATGTGCAGGCAGCTAATAGTGTATCTTAGGAATTATTCCACTCAAGTCTATTATGGTAAAATTATGATGCATAATTTAAACTAACAATCAATTCCTGACATAAAGTTCAGCATGTGGAGAGTCTGGACCTTTCTTCTGCCAAGTAGGATATCATATAGATCCTAAGTCACTTTTGGTTTTAGAGGGACCAAAGCATTTCTTTCTAGCTTAAAATAATAAATGGGCAGTATCTGAGGTGTTCATTTTGTTTCTTCTCATGATAACAAAAGCCTCTGAAATCATAGAGTATCTCCATATTTCAGCGACTACTGCATAGATATTTATAAATCTGTAAATACGGATTGGATAAATATGGAATGGATTATATGGCAATTACCCCAGCTTTTTAAACTTGGCACAGTGAAGAACACAGGGGAGGGTAGGAGGTAGAGGAAGAGCCTTCCGGGACTGAAATTTCCAGTTATTGAAATTGAGGCAAACATTTTCAATCTTTGAGCTTTAGGTTCTTCATCTCTAGAGAGGGGAAGTGATTCTATCTGTCCTACCTACTAGGTGCCAAAAGTATCAAATAAAAGGATACATTCTGACAGCACTTAGGAAATGCTGATGAACCACAGTTCCTGAGGGCCTATATCTGACAACATACAAACATATAAGAAGCTCAGGTGAATTTTAAAAACATTAATGAAATAAAAGAGCCTTCAGACCATCTCTCATTTTTTATAGAAATAAACAATATTATAATGTAGACTTTTCATATACACTTTCTATGAAGAAGTAAATGATTCTGATAGTGAAATGTGGTCAGGCCTGGACTGAAATCACAGGATGTAAAGTTCTAGATTATTACTCAATTTCCTTGATTCTTATCCAAATTTCTCATCTCTTAAGGGAAGGGATATTTTGAGAATTAAATATGTAACACCTGCATCCACAGTGCTAAGCACCCAGCAGGCACTTAATAATGTTTACGATAATAATAAGGAAAGAGAGTATTACTACTCTGTCCACTATGACCAGTCTCACCAACATGTCACCAACATGATCTAATGCAGTATCTACACTCTACCAAATCTTTCTCACCTTGGCCATCTTGCAAACTCAAGATTTCATGGCATATTGGGAAAATTACTTCTAATGGAGTTTTAAGTTCCTTGGCTAAAATCAATGGCAAGCAGAGAATTCTACAGAAATTGAAAAGAAATCTGGATAAAAGGGCCAAAAGAACTTGATCAAAGCACCAGCTCTACCCGACAAGCTGTGAAATCTGGGGCAGGAGGCATGGGGTTAGTAGAGGTGATGATAATGGTCATTTATTCTCCCAGGTCTGCAAAACTAGTTACTCTTTGTTCTGCCTCCCTGAAGGGTCATTTCGAAGATGTTTTGATAGCCGAATGTGAAAGTGCTTTGTAAACAAATGATAAATAGCAGCAACAATAAAACTGTAGCCATTTCCTAGCAACCTGCCAGGAGAAATGACAGCCTTCAAAAGCTGGATAATTGCCTGTACATTATTCATCACCTAATGTTTACTGGTCAAGATACCTATGCACAAAACATCTTTCCCATTTCAAGAAAGGAAAAGCACAAGTGAAATCTAAGTGCATATAATTGATTTTTATTTCTCTCTTCCCAATTGTCTACAAATTAGGTTTTTAAAATTTTATAACGATAGTCACCACACATACACACACACATACACACACACACGCACACACACACGGGGGGAGGGACACTTAAACTTTTTCTCCAAAATTAAATGAAAAAAAAAATCAAAATCAGTCATTTTCCTAAGTGAAAGTCTAAACTCAAGCAAATAACATGACATCGTTTTTGTCAGTTTAATATGTCATATACTTTTATAAATGCCCTTCCTATGTATTTGCTATCCTTCTCATATGCATTCAAAAAGTCAAGGAACAAAGAAAACTATTTGTAATAAGTAAATTGTAAAGAGGTAGGCTGCAGTAATGTTTAAGGTATTTTAATAATTATTTGGAACATATAACTGAATTTTCATTTCATGAAATTAAAAAGAAAATAATAATAATAAACACAAAAGATAATAAAACATTTTACGATACATAATACAGTATTTATTTTTCCAGTTTACCTTTAAGTTTGACTAAAATAGAAATAAAACTTATATTTTCTCCACTATTAAAAATGTCTTCTTAAAAAAAAAATGTCTTCTTTAGGGGCGCCTGGGTAGCTCAGTGGGTTAAAGCCTCTGCCTTAGGCTCGGGTCATGATCTTAGGGTCCTGGGATCCAGCCCCACATCGGGCTCTTTGCTCAGCAGGGAGCCTGCTTCCCCCTCTCCCTCTGACTGCCTCTCTGCCTACTTGTGATTTCTCTCCTCTCTGTCAAATAAATAAATAAAATCTCTAAAAAAAAAGTCTTCTTTAGAGTTTAATATACACGTTTATCATGCATTCTAAACACAAGTGCACTCTAAAGCTAAATTATATAATACAACGTAGAAATTTGTTGCTATTTTAATATACAGGATTTTACTCTCTGCTAGTCTCTGAAAGAAAGATGCTTGCTTATCAGAAAACCCACTAATTATACAGTAGCAAAATCTCACTAATTCTATAAAGCACACTGAACCTAACCCAAAGACATTTTATCAACACATCAAACATAATGCAGGCACATGCAGAAAAAAACAAACAAAACCTTCTGCAGTTGTAAATTCATATATTTTATTTCCAATGACTTTTACTTTATTATATAAAAATAATTTTGGAAATTTGCTATATAGACTAGGACCAAATATTTACAAGGGGAATGATAAAAGTTCATTTAAATCTGAGCATGTTAACCCAACAAGCAGAAAAATCTGACCTGGCTGAGGAGCATCATTAATAATTTTAGTATTTTAAAGAGATTTTTAAGTACTAATTCCTTTAATATTCATTCTCACTTCAAGTTTTCCCCCATTATTTACTTTTCTTGTTGCCTGTTCTTACCACATCTAAAATTAATGTTTAAGAGAGACCAACATTCTCCTCTCCTAAAATGAAAATTTTTCCTAAAGTTCTAAATTATATTCAGCCACTTTCTCTGGTAAAGGAACTAGATTTATGGACTCCTTTCCTAAAATGTTCTGATGTTCACACTATAGGAGTCCAGTTTTGTGTCATTCCTCATGTAACATCTTGGAGTGTTATTCAATAGAGTGTACTCTATCACATTTTGTTTTCATTAACAATGAGCAGAAAAACAGCCAAGTATAAGAAGTCTTTTGTTTTTAGCATCCATTGAATGGAAGCTCATTTTCCTCAGTGAAACAGGGCCAAGGTGATTCCGGTGGGAGAGCTTCTCCTGACTCAGGGTTGTGGTTTGGTAAATTCCTTTGTCATAGTTACTGTTATCACAGTAGGCAGAGAGAAGTTTTGAGATGAAGCACTCGAAAAAAAGTTTGTTTTCATTATTAGGATAAGAGAGGCAGCTCAGCTAGTGAAATAAGAGCAGGCCTGAGATTCAAAAGATGTTGAGTGGCCTTGGTAAACCACTTCATCACTCTGGAGGCTGGTCTCTCCTTGACCACCTCTGTCAAACAAGAAATTTGGACTGAATGATCCAGAAGGTTTCTGCCATGTTTGTTCTTCTATTACCCTAGTGGATCATCATTTGCCCATCAATCCTAATTTTATAACCGTTTTTTAAATTAAAATCTCCTGAGACGCTAACTTGCAATTAAAAGCCTTGTCGCAACATTATATCAAAAGAGGGTTGCAGGAACACCTGAGTGGCTCAGTACATTAAGCGTCTGCCTTTGGCTCAGGTCATGATCCCCGGGACCAGGGATCGAGCCCCACGATGGGCTCCTTGCTCAGCCTCTCTCTGCCTGCTGCTTCCCCTGTTGTGCTCTCTCTCCCTGAAAAAGAAACGAATAAAATCTGAAAAAAAAAAAAAAAAAAAGAATTGCAGGAATGGCAAAGATAAATAGAAAAAAGAAAGATTATCTGATTTTAAACATTGTTAAATTTGGCATAAGTCATTTTGGAAATCTTTGAACAAATCAACAAAGTTTTTCTTCCTAAAATTTACAACTGCTGATATGGGTAATTTAATGTTTTCTTTTTATTTCTTTTTCCCAAATGACAAACCGGTCGTAAACCGATTACACATCAACCACTGACCTGCCCATTGATTTATTCCTCCGGTCAGTGTAGTAGCATTTTTTCCTGAAAAATAATAGAAACAGATGAAAACAGGTGAAAAAAGAGAAACCAGTGAGTGACAACATTCAATCATAATGAGTATATTAACCTTCCAACTTCTACACACCTAAGAAAGACATGAAATAAGCCAGTATAATAGTAAGAATTCTGAATGTACATTGTCTTAACTTCAGACTTTAAGTTACTAATAACAAAAAACTCTAATAAATCAATAGATCACTTTCGAATATTCGATTTTTAATTCCATTTTTTGTCTGTCTTCTGCTACCCAATGCATATTAACTGGATCATTTGCTTATATGAAGTCATCCATCCATCCATCCATCTATCCATCCATTTATTTATATTTCTATCTATCTAAACACATATGTAGTATGTAGTTATTCTGTAAGCTATGTTAAGGTATAACCATTAAAAATGTAGAGAAAAAATGAGGATATCTACCCTCAAAGAACCTCCTTTACAGTTGAGGAGACAAGTGATAGTTATAATAAATCGTGATAATGCAGGAAAACGGAGAGTGCTAAGGAAGTACCTAGGAAGGGATCTCAATTAGTTTTTGTAGATGAAGGAGAAAGGAGTCAGGAAAACCTTCCCAGAGCATATATTATCTGTGTTCAATCTTGAGGTATGAGTGGGACTCCAGTCCTCTGAATAAAGTACGTAGGACATGGTATTCTTGACAGAGGAAGCAGCATGTGAAATGGTTATAGGAGCAACACCAAGTATTTTCAGATTCAGGAAATTGCAACTACTTTGCTAGTCTCTGGAGTATAAATTGCAAGTTGAGTACAGTGATAAAAGGGCTGGCAGGGATGATGAACAAGGCACAGATAATGAGGGGTCTTACCACTGACTCTAAGGTTTTTGGATAAAAAACAATGGATGAGAAGTATTGAGTGGTTTTTTTTTTTAACTTTTTTTTTTTTTTAAGATTTTATTTATTTATTTGACAGAGAGAGAGGGATCCCAAGTAGGCGGAGAGGCAGGCAGAGAGAGAGAGAAGGGAAGCAGGCTCCGGATGTGGGGCTCGATCCCAGGACCCCGAGATCATGACCTGAGCCGAAGGCAGAGGCTTTAACCCACTGAGCCACCCAGGCGCCCCAAGTATTGAGTGTTTTAAGTAGGTGTGTAGCATGTTTGATTTTAGAGAATCCAAAAGTTTGTGACAAGGTTATTCATCTCCTAAAAGATTCTTACCAGGTCCTCATTTTGGAGCTCAGAAATCTCATAATCTAGACCTTCTAAAATACCTTTTTATCCCCACCCAACAAAACCCTTTTCAGAGGATCAGTAAATTTCTCCCTCTGTGGCATCTAGGAAGCAGAGCTGAGTCAGGACAATCGATATTTCCTGTGTTATTAACTGCTTAGAAAACTTAGAAAACTTGAAAACCTAAACTACCATATTTCATTGCAAACACTAGTTTTATTGCTAAAAAAGATATTTTTCTCAGTTGTCCCTGACATACCTCAATACTAAATTCAAATATGTAATTTCAAGGCTTGCCATGTCTATCGTAAACTAATTTAAGTATCTTCCACTTCATTTTTCCAAATATACAGAAAATTCGTGTGCATACATAATTCAATCCCCATTGGAATATAAACCATCTCTCTGAACTGCCTCTACACAGATTGTCTTGCACTATTTCATCATCATTATATAACTGATAATAGACTATCTTCTATAGGACATTGAGCCTCTTGAAGATAGTAGTTTTATTTCATTTGACTTTGTATGCCTGCTGTATATTTGGCACATTGTTTGATAAATAGCAGGTGCTCAGATGGCTGATGAATAAATGAATGAGTCTTTGTTTAATTTAGAGGTGCATTTATTTTCTTCAGTGCCTGAGACCACTTTGCATTTAATAAACATTTGCTAAATGAGGTATTTTTTTTTGAAAAGCTACAAATGTAGAAATTAGTTTAAAATAGTTTTTAGCACAAAAAAACCTATGAATGTTATGTAGAGGAGATAAAAATTATTATCAACCACAGATACAGTAAGGAATTTTGCAAGAGGACATTTAGATTTAAACATTAGTCTCCATTTATCTTTATTGCTGCTAGTTTGAAATTTCTCATAAACATTTTTTTATCTTTGAAATGTTTTGGGGACAATTAGGAAAAAACAAAGGAAGAAAGTCACAAAAGATGAATATATACACTTTTCAGACTAATATTATAAAAGCAAATAAAAATGAAGAGACTCACTTTTCCTAATTAACTAACACTCTAATTATCAGTCAAATCTAGGATGAACTATGTGTGACAATTAGTGCTGTTGAGTCCTCTTACTCGAGGACTGGTTATTGCTTATCTGTTTGGCTATATTAAAGGGCGAGATTTCTTTCTGTCTTTGCGATCACTTAGCGAACTGCCTGTGAGGTACATCACATTTTGATTTAACGCTTAGTCGATAATACAGGTGTTTTCTTTCTCTTCTACCTTTGTGAAGTTTTCTGTCCCCCCAACAATATGTAAGTGTATTTTTAATCCATGAAATTAATAATAACTTGCAATTTTCCTTAATTCTTCTTCATAAATGAACAAGCAGGACCAAATCATTTTCTACCCATAATCCTCCACCTTGTACTTTATTAACTCCATATTGTTCATAGACAGAGCTTACTTTATTTTTCCCCTAATTTTTCATTTGAAAGATTCTACAATTTTATACCTTGCATCAAGGCAACATCTATCTCCCTATCTATCTACCCGCCTATTTATAACAACCACTCAAAACTGCAAGTAAATAATGATGTGAAGCACTGTTTCCAAACCAGTGTTCCACACAGCCTTGCGGTCACAAGTGGAGATGCCTGCAGGGCCAAGGGAGATGGGCAGTCATGTGGGTAGAACCCTGGGTCCCCACCTTGTCAGGGAGAAGAGCTCCACTCTTACCTATTTCATATGTTGGGCTCCCCAGCTGTTTCTATGTTATTTTATTTTTGAGTGAAGTGTTCTTTGCATAAAAAAGTGATCTAAGTTTAATTCCAATTGTGATAAAAAAATTGTTCTTAATGGTTTAAAAATATCTCCCCCTCCTCAATCTGCTATGTTTAAAATATTTGTGGGAGAAGATTAAGAATCCCATTAAGGAACTCAAACTGAGAAGGGAGGGGATGACTGAATCATCTTAAAATATGTTTGACTCTTTTATTATGAAAGGGGTAAGAATGAATAGGAACCACCTTTGAATCAAAAGAAAAATAACAAAAGCAGGACTTAATATTTCTGGAATGTGGAAGACACAGGCTAAATCCTTGCTGATAAGAGAAAAATAAGAAAATTTGAACTATTTTCATCCTCTGAAATTTTCTTGGGTAGTTTTTGAAACATCAAGTCTAATACATAGGCCATATTTACTTTGGAATAATAATCAAAAAAGGAAAGAGCTAGAAAATTTAGGTATATAAAGTTCTATACATACATTTAAGCAGAAATTTAAATAAAATGCTCAAGATTCCTGTTCATACAATAATTTCTCCTTATTGTATGGTAGGTTATAACTCTAATAATTTTTTCTGTATACATTTGCAGTTTTTCTTTGTGATATATAATATGTAGGTTTTAATGCTGAATATATATGTAGGATAGCCAAGCATGTATAAGCTTTTTTATGCATACATCTTTTAAAAACTCTTGTCCTAAAAAAAGATATGTGTTTTTTTCCTATTTAAGTTCTTTGTTATTGTATATTTTAATTTTAAGGCAGGATATATGTTCTTAAGTTTGATAACAGTTGACAATTGGAAACTGAATCAGCCATCATAAAAACTACTTTGCCACTTAGTTGATGCTTGTATAGCATTCTCTTTTTATGAGGCAATGGCTATGCCAAACTTCATGTGTACCTGATAAATAAATGAGAAGTTAGTTACTAAGGAGTTAATATTACATCTATTATTTAAACTGATCTGGAAAATGTTCCAAGAAAACTCTGTGTTCCAGTATTTGTCAAGCTGTTTTCCCAAGAACACCTACATATTAAGATTTAAAAAAAATCCTATCATCAAATGGAAAGGGTGCTTTGTAAAACCAACTCTTGAAATGTATAAAAATGGTCAGAATTATTAAAATATTAAAATTGTGAAGACAATATTTCTTTACCATCTGCATCAGAATCCTGTGAGATGCTTGTTAAAAATGTATATACCTTCGTATGCCATAATCCCTGGGAGGAGGGCTCCAGGAACCTCATGTTTACTAAGTGTCCCAGGTGATTGTAATGCGCTCTAAAGGCAGAATGAGAACCACTTCTCTAAAAATCCCCACAGTAAATAAACTTACTGTTTAACTCAGAAATTCAGAAACATATTTGCTCACAGGATATTTTTCTCTTAAGAACCTGTGGAACTAGTATTCCTTTTATACATTTTTGAAAATGTTGTGTATTAGTTCTAATATTTATATTATTATATCATGAGAATTCCAATAGCATTTTTCAAAAGTTTTAGTAATGTAGCAATTGTAAACATTATTTTAAAAAACATGTTACGGGGCGCACCTGAGTGGTGCAGTCAAATGTCTGACTCTTGGTTTAGGCTCAGGGCATCTCAGGGTCTTGGGCTCAAGCCCCACATCAGGCTCTGCACTCAGCCAGGAGTCTGTTTGAGATTCTTTCTCTCTCCCTCTCCCTCTGCCCTTTCCCTGATCATGCGCTCACACATGCTCTCTCTCTCAAATAAATAAATCTTAAATAAAATAAAACAAAAAACATGTTATAAAGAAGAAATATCAGCCACAATAACAAGAAGAGATAGTAACTGCATACATTTCAGGGTTTTCATAGTTTTTCTTTAGATGTATCAGCACTCTCCTCTCAAATGCAATAGTACCAGGAAAATTTTAAAAAATGAATATCATTTTTAAAAAGAAAAAAAATCTCTCTAAAGAGAACATCTTCCAAAGCTACCTAGGTTAGGACATCATGGCACACAGTCTGGAGACCTAAGCTCTAATTCATACCAACTGAGGACACTCACAATCTGGCAAGGGAACTGTTTTTTAGTGAACTTCTGAGAAAAAGAAACAAAAGGAATTAAATTCAGTATAGATTCTTTAAAAATTAAAGTTATGAGAGTACTGATTATTTTATCCCTGAGTTTCTCAAAATTCATCTGAAAAGATAATAGTATGGGCAAGGACAGAGAGGAGGTCAATGTGCTCCAAACAGACCTTCAATTTTTAAAAATTAGTAAAATCTGACATGATGGTGAAAAGAGCTATATGAAAAGTATGACAGTGTAAACTGTGTTGTCATTGTCTTCATAAGATTTTTTTCCCTGTAGACTACAGCAGAATGAACATAGGTGGAAAGTGAATTGAAAAAAAAATCTTTGACTCTTGAATATTTAATACTTGGAGTAAAGCAAACATGTTAAATGACACTGTATTCATAACTTATTTCTTTCTCTGTGTGAAAGTGTAACTGCATCCTTAAGAATAAGAGTTTTTGCGGGGATCTAGGTCAAATTGTGTCAAATCCCTCCTTGGGCAGCACCAATGGAACAAAATCTTCTGAACTCCTCGTAAGTATCTATTTTGTATTAAGTTCAGAGGAGGTTAGGGGGACAATATGCAGCCTTTCTGATGAGATGTTTTAACACAAAGTTCACTCAGTCCGAACTCAACCTGAATGCTGAAATTTACAGAAATGGGACACTTTGTGATAGACTCTAAGGGTTTCCTCCTTTTAGATCTACAAGGAAATTAGTTTGTGCATGAATTCAATTACAACTCTTTTTAGAAACAATGGTGAAATCACAGGACAAGAGGTGGATAAGGGCACCTGGTTAGTTAAGATTAATTTGGAAATTTTTTAGCAATTTCATCCTGATATCAGAAACTAGGTCATCATCTTGAGTGTCATACTTTGCATCCTATGTTTACATCGTGGAGTCGAATTTGAATATGTTAAAAGGAGATAATTTTACAATATAAACAAATAAAATAACAGGTACCCACAATCTAACCTATCAGGAGGAGTCATTTTAGCATATTACATTTTATTATATTAATATATATATTATAACTAATATATATTAGTAAATATATAGATTATATTAATATTACATATATTTTATTATATTAATATATAATAACTAATATATATTAGTAAATATATAGATTATATTAATTAATAATAATATGTAATTAATGTATATTATTGCATCACTATATGTATTAATATACAATTAATATATTTATTATATTTTCTTTCTATTTCTATTTCATTTCTATGCATTTTATATTATTGGAATTACATTGTATGAGTAATTACAATCATAATGTATATAAAATTTAAATTTTATTATTTACTATTTCCCTACAATTGTTAAGAAATCCTATATCCATTCATTTTGTAAATGGATTATATTCCATTGCAAGAGTGTATTCTAATTTACTCCTCTACTATCAAATATAGAAGATATTTCCATGTTCCACAATTGTAAATAATACTTCAGGGAATGTTTTCACACATTTTTCATTTATCTTCTTAAGATAAAAAGTGGAGCGTATAAAAAGTCTTAAGGCTCACAGAAAATATTTTCAAATTGAGTTTCAGAATATTTTATGAAGTTTAACTTGAACCATAAATAAATAAATCAGATTATTTACCATAACCTTCCAATGTCTGAGTGTAACTACTTGTAAAATTCTTTACTAATTTCATAGGTTAAAATTTATCACATTGTTTTAATTTTGCATGATTTTATATAGCATGAATATGTACAAACCAAACAAGAAGAAATCAGATAGAGTAAATGGCAAATATTCTCCCATTATAACCTTGTAATAAGTCCCAGGCAAGTATTTCCAGACTTTTTGGAGAGTGACAGTGTCAAAAGGGAAGGATTCCTCAGAAGTTAAGAAATGCAGAGTAGTAAAAGTGTATACTTACCAAGCTGTACTCTCCAGATTAGTTCAGTACAATGACTTGAATTGAAAGCATTCCTTTGCAGACCTCACAGTAGCTAATCATAACACAAATAACATCTCATAGGCCCTTATTTGCTTCTTTTAGGAATCAACTTTTAAAGAAACATACAGACTTCAGGTTCTCTTAGGTAACTTATCATTTGTATAAGATGCTGAAGAATTAGAAACACTTTTTTTTTGCCTTATCATCTTTTGCTTTACAATTTGTTATTATTACTATTCTTTGCCAAGCTTTTTGAGGTATTATTTGCTTATCTCCTAAATATCATTTTTAAAAAGAAATTTTAAACTCTCAGCCAAGTTTGAATACCAACTAGATACCCAATTCTATTATTGTCAGTAAGATTCCTCAGTAGTTGCCAATGTTTAATCAATTTCTGTTTTGAGGAAAATGGCTGTGTTTGCATCTTTCAAAGCCTGAGGTGTTTCAAATGACTAAAAATATGGGACCACTATCTCATATTTTATTTTGATTGCCATATAAGCATAGACTTGTCAGCACTTTTACCAGAATTGGCCTCTTCCATGCCATCAGGTCTGAGATGTGTCTCTGTATTTTTGAATTGTGCTCTTACTGTTCATTCATATTCATTATCTAGAAGTTCTATTACCTGGTATCTTGTTATTCTTTTTAAACCCTCTTATCTGCTGATGAAGCACGTTGAGCCCCAAAGAAGCATAATGTTTATATCTTTGCACATAGTGGGAACATTATGGAATTTCACATGGAGGAAGTGATACATTCTGCGTATAACACAAGATACACAATATAGGGAAACTCAGGTCTATACAAACTTTGCTTTCCTATAGGAAGAATGGAAAAATCTTTAAATGGAGCAGGCCTCCCATTCCCATGTATCCTCTGGGACTGAGGACAGATCTAAGAGATTACGTGGTTGAACTGCAAGGAATGATTCTTGCTAACTACTATACCAAGAGAAACACTCTGTTTACAAATGGATGCTACATACACTTCCTGCCTTCCACAAAAACAGTAAGTTTATACCTACCCATATGAAATAAGAACTGAGACTGATCTTGGAAACTGTAAGTCAAATTCTGAAAGCAACCATTTTTCCCTCCCTCTAGGCCAGTCCACCTAGAAATGTTATAAAACATCCAAGGGACCATAAATTTTATCACATTTGGCAAACATATTAGAAAGGAAAAAAAAGTGTCCAAGATATTCTAACATTTGGAAGAAAAAGCTCTGTAGAAAGAGTTACACTTGTTGCTCTGAAGTTTTGCAAAGAACAGACTCATCTTAATATACAGTGAGATAGAGTGAAGTAAAATTTGAAAGTACCTGAAGGGCATCCTGATATTTAGCCTTTCTGCATACTTGCACAGCGTGTCCCATGGAATATGAATTTTAATAAACATGATATCAGGGTTTGCGACAGCTGGCTGCAAAGGATAGAAAGGCAGTTACCATTATCTAGAATCAAAGCTGATAATATTGTGCCACAATTTGATTTGAAAAGAAAAAACATTGTCACCTTGTCGCCACATAAATCATTGTCACTGATTTAAGTGGGATTTATATAGACATTAGTAATACAGAAAAACCTTCAAAAAATGTAACAATGCCATTGCATACAAGAATAATTTTTCTTATATCAATTATTATCAAGATCCAGAATACCTAACCACAAAATCATGAGCCAGTTAGGAATCTGAAGTTATTCTTGTTGGAAACTTTATCATCATCCTGCTCAGAGGGAACAGAAAACACTGACAGTTGCCACTAATCATTCATCGATTCCTTCACTTACTCTTCTAGCAGATTTTATTGAATAATTATCACCTGCTAGGTCCTATGAAATTCTTAGGAAAAAATGGGAGTATACATAATACAAGTCCATGACCTTACAGAGCTGTCAAATTTGCATACTTACTTTAACCTTTTAGTCCAGAAGCACTGAAGTGTCTTTGAGCCACACAAAAGGTTTTTAGAGTCAAGTGTGCACCGAAATTAAAGGGAATTTTAACAAAATTCTAATTCGTAAGAATTCCCAGAATTCAACGTTCTGAATATTTTGTTCATATTACTAATAGACAATCAGCTGCATTTTTGAACCAGATAATTATCAGGATTCTTAGATGTTGCCCACTAGTCTAAAATAGGTAACTATATAATTGACTAGTTTGGCATTATATATCATTCATGGTCATATTCTATTTTTTTTAAAGCCTAGACAGTTATTTTCTCAAGTTCTTGTACTATCTTAGGCCCACACAGCAAGGAAGATGATTGTGACTATTCTAGGAGTGAATTCCACAGAGTTTATCCTTCAAGTGGTTATTGATGCTGATATATAAAGGAATAATTGTGACTTGCTTCCACTTAGCATGCCTGCCAGGTTAGACACAGCTGGACTCTGTTTGGTTAGCACTGTTCATTTAAATTTCAGATAGATGGAACTTCTCAAGAAACATAACCATCTTAAAAGCTCAAAAGTATGGAAGAAATTTATCATTTTAATTTAAAATAACATATATTTTATAATTAAACTGTACAGTTTTATGTCCACACATTCATATATTCATAAATTTATAATCCATACATTATATCCAAAATATAGCCCTATATTTTTGGTGTGGCTGATTTCATAAGTTTGCAGAACAATATTTCAAATATGTATCACCAATATTTTAAAACAGTATTATTAGAAAACCATGGGGCAATCATCTGACTGATACTCAGATATAGGGGGCATCATTGCCATAAGACAGGGACTTTCACAGACCAGCATTTGCTAAAGTTTATTCCGCAGAGTACTATGAAAAAAGAGGCAAGATATTCCATGGTCAATAAAATTTTGGGTTTCTCGCTAGAGGACTTGTGAAACACTTTAATATGTGTATACTTGCTAAAAAAAATATCCAAGAAGGTGAAAAAGTAAACTAAATTTCCAAAATTTTGGGCCATGGATTATTTTTTTCTTGATAGTTTATTGAGGTACTTGTATTTTGCAAATCACCATGGGAAAAATAGCAAAAGATGCTTTCACATAAGTACAATTTCCAAAGAGGTTTCCTACTTTGAATATGTTTGTTCTAAATTACAGGTAAAAAAAATGTGGGAATAAAATTAACAATGACAGAAGAAGACATAGTATATGTTAAATAGCAACAGGCCTTTGAATTTAGACCACATGCACCCCAATGTTTGTAGCAGCAATGTCCACAATAGCCGTACTATGGGAAGAACCCCGATGTTCATTGATAGATGCATGGATAAAGAAGCTGTTGTACATATATACAATGGAATATTACCTAGCCATCAAAAACAATGAAATCTTGCCATTTGCAATGATGTGGATGGAACTGGAGGGTATTACGCTAAGAAATAAGTCAGTCAGAGAAGGACAAATACCATATGCTTTCACTACGTGGAATTGAAGAAACAAAACAGATGAACGTCGGGGAAGGGAAAGAAAAAATACAGTAAGATAAAAACAGAGAGAGAGGCAAACCAGAAGAGACTCTTAACTATAGGGAACAAACTGAAGGTTCCTGGTGGGGGAATGGGTCATTGGGTGATGGGTATTAAGGAGGGCACTTGATGTAATGAGCACTGGGTGTTATATGCAACTAATGAATCACTAAATTCTACCCCTGAAACTAATACTGCACTACTTGTTAACTAAATTGAATTCAATAAAAAAAAAAAAAAGAAAGGTTTCTGTGTAGGAGTGACAGAATCAAGAAAATCTTTCTAAAACCTACAAATCATAAGCATTTAAATGACTCCTTTACTGAGGCCAAGTGAAAGAAGAATTTTATGTTTTATTATAGTTTTTTCCTGCTTTAGCCATACAAAAGTTCTTATATTCAAACTGATAACAAAGATCTTTCTTTTGAAATTATGGTGTTGGCTACTGGTGTTACACCAACTTGCCTTTTTGCTTACCAGGCATAATTTAAATTTCTTCAATCCTAACTGCCTACTTAGAAAAAAAAAGCCACATGGTATAGTAGACAGAACACAGTGTTTGGAGTCACAAAGACTTAAGAACAAATTCCATCTTTACCATTTACTTATAGCTCTGAGCTTGGGGAAATTACCTAATCTCTCCGATCCTGCTTTCTCTCCTGAGAATTGGGGATAATGATCTTAACTCACAGAGCTGTTAGCAGTGTTATGAGAGACTGGACATAGAAACTACTCAAGTATAACAGGATATCCAGAATTGTTCATTCTCTGTCAAGAGCATGCTTCTTTAATCAGACCCCAGCCAAAATAATGGCTAATTTCAAAACTTCACTAGAATCCTTCCCTCTCACTCTCTTTCTCTTTTTTCTGGTGATATAAACTGGATATAAATTGTAACAAAACTGTATTTCTATGCACTATAGTCTCTTTGGAAGATGTCTCTTCCTTTACATGTATTTAAATTGTCCTGTACCTGTACGTTATTGCTAGTTCCTAGGGAAAAGTGGGCTCTTTCTCAGCAGTTATAAAGAGAGAGAAAATGATACCCTCAAGATTACGGAAAACATATCGAGTATTCATTTTCCTCAGAATCTGGAAGAGAGGCCTCTGTGAAAATGAATGAGTCTAGACACAGACAAAAACCAATCTATACTAGACTGACATATTCTACATGTAGAATGATTTAAGACTGAATAACAAGTCTTTGAGAAATGCACTGATGTTTGAACATTGCATTCCCTCCAATGGTTCCATGTGAGTTTGAAAGCAGGGATCTCTATTGTGGAACAGACAGCTCCTGGGACAAAAAAATAGTCTTTCAGGAGCTAGACCTTATTCCATTGTGAATGGAGATCTCATTCTCATTCAGAGCATCATGGTTCCTGAAGCCTAGGCATGTTGGTTGCCAGAGTATAGCTGTGGCATGAAGAAGGTGTGAACGACACATGTTTTAGGAGAGGTATTAGAAGGTTTAACTTCCACAGCAGGAGAGCTTGGGTTTCATTCTACCAGGTGGGACCTGATTTGTTTTACCTTACAGTATGTACAACCAGAGTTGATGACTCCTCACTTCCCCACAGCTCCCACCCTGGTCTAAACCATCATTATCTCTAGCCTAGATTCCTATAGTGCCGTCCAACAGAGCTCACATTCTTGCCCCCAATAATGTATTCATAGCATAATAGCCAGAGTGATTCTTTAAAATAGAACTCAGATCATATAACTTCCTAGAACCCTACTGCATTCAGAGTGAAAGCCAAAGTGTTTTCAGTGATCTACACAACCTTTTATAATCTCATGCCAAAATCTTGCTAACCACTCTCTTCTACTACCTTACCCCTCACCCATTCTACTTCTTATCATTTGGTCACTTGCTACAACTTGCCTGTCCTTGCCCCATCTTTCTCACCTTGTCTATTCTTTTCCATGTCATGTTTATTATCTTCTAATATGTGAATCTATTACTTCTGTAAGTGCCATGAGAGAAGGGATCTTTGTTTTATTCATTTATGTATACCAAGCACAAGTTCTATGCTGGGCACACAGTAGTCACTCACTAAACATTTGTTGAATGGATGAATGAGTGAGTTGACTTATTTTAAGTACACATTCTATGTAACTTGTACCTCACCAGGAGATGATGGAAACAAGAATGCAAATAAACCAGAATTATTCTGGAAGAGGCGCTATGTCAAAATTCAAATTAGCATCATGAATAGCTGGCATAGCACTGATTATTAATTCATTCCTGTCAACCTTTAAGATGTGAAAATATCTAATACACTCAAATAAAAGAGATGCCTTAGAAAGATGTTTCTACATTAATTCTATCATCAAGGAGTGAAATGTCAAGCTAAGTGCACATACAGTTAGAACATTTCTAATTTTGTATGTCTTAACTTTAAATATATATAGATCTTTTTCAAGCCGCATGAACTGTCTTCTTTTATAACTTCCTCAACTTAATTTCTCTTTTGTTATACCTCTACTTAAAACAAAACAAAAGTAGTTTCATTTTCTCGAAGCTACTGAGCAGGGGGTTGGTGAAGGGATGGTGTTGCCACGGAGAAAGATTACTTTCTCCCTTGGAATCAAAAGCTCCCAGTCTGGTGCTATTCTGTTAGCTCTGATGAAGGCAGGCTTTTAGGAGGGAACAAAACACCCACCGCCTTCACACTTCACATTATTATTTAATTATTCCATCCAAAATTCCCCAAAAGTAGAACATTCACTCTTGAGAGAAGAGGAAATGTAAAAATTTTTTAACCAAGTCACCCTCTGCGAGCTGGTGGCAGAGAGTTGAAAGAAAACACAATGTGGTAACTGATAAGAATAAGTCTAAGAAGAAGACAAATTGCTCATATAATCTGAAAATGTACTTGGAACACAAACACAGTTACAGATCATCTGCCTATTCATTCATATGGCCTTCCAATATGAATCCCTACCTACTGATGATGTGATCATCTAGAAATTGTCCATATGAACATGTGATACAATGAAGATTTGAAACCTGTTCTCTGCCAAATTCAATGCTTAGCTCTGGTGAATGTAAATTTAAAAACTGGGGACTTGTTCCCTGAGGGATATTCCTATTTTTCAGCTAACAAATCTGATACTTGCTGACGTGTTCGTAATTTCCTTTTCTCTATCCTCACATCACATGCCCTTTCTTTTCCTTCCCCTTCCTCTTCTCTCCCTCTCTCCACCCTTCCTTCTCAGATCTTTCCCATCATCATTTAAGCATATCATATAAGAAAAAAGAAAGAGAGAACGAAACCTCATGAGAGCTCTTTCCCCTCCCTGGCTACTGCTCTTCATCCTCCCGCCCACAGGGTGCTGATGACATTTGCTGCTGCCTCTGCTTTTTCCCACTTCCTTGTCACTCTTCAATCCATGTCCATCTTGCTTGCACATCTATCTCCTCAGAGAGATGAATCTCCTTGCTTTCACCAAAGATTTTCACAACATCCAATGGAACGGGCCTCCTTGTCCTACTGGACTGCTCAGCAGTACTTTACCCTGCTAGTCTGCTTTTCCCTGTGACTCCTCTTCTCTGCCTCTTCCACCTACCTCCAAATCTTTCAAATGTCTACTCTCCTCTCCTACCTTTTATAGGCTTACTCCTAGATTCATTTTCTTTTCTTCTTTCTAGTGGTTTAATCCTAATACATGGCTTATATTACCATCTATATTCTAAAGACTAAAGCATTTACCTTCGGTTCACACTCCTTAGTGGGCTCTAACACAAATTTTAAACATTTTCTACTTATATTTCTCAAAGGTCCCTCGATTACTAGCTTATGATCTTTACTCTCATAATCCCATTCCACTTTCTCCCCAAATTAGCTCTCTTCTTGTCAAAAGTAGTTTTCTACTGGCTATTCCTACTGCCAAGAGTATTCTGCCCCCTTATCTTACCATGATGGACTCCTTTTCATTTACAACACTTTCTTTCAGATCACACATGCTAACATAACTACCTAGCCACATTCCCTATATAAGTTATTCTGTTTTAGGGGCACCTGGGTGGCTCAGTCAGTTAGGCATCTGACTCTTGATTTTGGCTCAGATCATGATCACCATGGGTATAAGATCAAGCCTCTTGTTAGGTTGCATGCTCAGAGGGGAGTCTGCTTGAGATTCTCTCCCTTCCTCTTCCCCTGCCCCTCCCCCCCACATGTGCGAACTCCTGCTAGCTCCCTCTCTCTAAAATAAATAAAACTTAAAAAAAAACTTTAATAAATTATTCTGTTTTAATAATTGTATGACATTTCTCATTATGCAATTTTTCTTGTCGATTTATGGTTTCTCTCCTCCCATGAGAACATTGCCCATTTTTATCTTGATTCCCATTTACCCTCAGAATGTAGCATATAATAGGTACTTCATTAATGCCCCTCAAATGAATAAAGAAATCGCTCAAGCCACAATCCCAAATTATCCTTGAGATCTTCTTTTCTTTTCCTATCATAACCAAACCAAGTATCTACATTTTAACCTAAATATTTATCAGATCTATATCTTTCTGTCCCTCTCTAATGCCATCTATGATATCTCTGTATCCAGTCCTGCTCTTCAAATCTATCCTCTTTTCAGGATTCCAAGGTATCTTCTTAGAAAACAAATATGGTTATGATCCTGCCCTGCTTAAAATTATTCGATAGTTTCCCATTTTTCTTAAGAAAATCATCAGAAGTCTTATACTACTAGGCATAATTATTTAGTACTCACCATTCCTTCCATACTCATCTAGTACCCTTTTATGCTGGTATTGAAAAATGCCAGTGTCCTTCCTCCCACTACCATCATGATATTCAATTGATTCCTATTATGATGGGGTTTGGCATTAATAGATTAAGAGACCTCCAGGTGATTAGAATGTGCAGTCAGTACTGAAAACCACATCTGGCCCTTTTATTTGACTAATTTTAGGTACTATCCATTTTCAAACTTCAATTCAAAGTTTATTTTTTTAATTTCACTTCTTCCCTTCCTCTAGTCTTCCCTCACTCTCCAGACTAAATCACTGCCCTTGATATAAAGCATTCTAGGATTATTTATTTCTCTTTTAGGTCACTTCTCACAGTTTGAAATTGTGAAAGACTGACTCCTATGTAGTGTAAATTCAGTGAAGGCAAGGATGAGGTCTACTTTACTCACTGGATTCCCAATAGCTTGAATAGTACCCGGTAAGATTATTTGCTGAATTAATAAATAATTGGAGATATGTAAGCAAAATAACTAACAATATTATAATAGGATGTATGTATAAATTGCTCTGGGAACAGAGGAGGAAATGATTAATTGTTTGTACGGAGGAGAAATCATGGGGAAATAAAATCTTATTTTAATCTTAAATTTTAATCTTTAATCTTATTTTAATCTTAATCCATGAACAAGACTAAGTTCATAAGACTTTTGTAATAAATACTAATTGGTTGAATTAGTCTAGTGATATGGATATTCTGGGTTAAAACTCCCAGAAGAGACATAAAAAGGGAAACACAATTAAAGGAGTCAATAGAAATTGAGACCAGAATTCAACTTGCCCAATTCTATAGCACTAGACAGTGTGTGAATAAATCCTTACCTTGTAAACTGTCTAAGCACTGCACTGTTATTTTATATATATTTAAAAAGTGTTAATAAATATAAATACATCAGTTTTCTAGGGCCACCTCAAGTTATAATTCAGTATTTCCTAATGTGTTTCTTAGAAAACTAATCACAGGAGCTGTCCTGAGGGAAAAAAGAAGGGTGGGGCTCCAGTATCATATGTAAGCACCCATGAGCACTCTATTCCACTGATAACAGTTACTAGCAAATTATATAGATATTTAATCAAAGAAATCATCAACATTTATTCACCTTGTCTGTCCCATTTTTTAGAAAAGTAGTTGAATCACACTTGTAGTAATTTAGGGGCCCCTCAAATACTTAATTTAAAATTTTTCTCTGAATAAGGGAATGGCTAATTAAATCCCCAAGTTGTAATACTATACACCTCATAAAAAAATGAGTTGATCAAAATGTAATGGCAATTTAAGATAGCCATAATATATTGTTAAATGAGAGATTTGAGTAGTAGAATAGTACGTACAAAATGACTATTTTTTTCTAAAAAATGTGTACATTTTATATATATATATAGAAAATATCCTGAGGAACACCCAGCAGGATAAAATCAAGGTATTAACAGGGCTATTAATAAAGAAAAGGACATGATTTGGGAGATGCAGATGTAAACTTTGACTTCTTATTTTTTACATTTTTAGACTTTAAATTTTTCACATTAAGATTTTTTCTTTCTGTAATATGATAAATATGTGCTTAATGTATGTTTTTTAAGACCTTAGAGGTTTAACTAAAATAGAAGATGTTTTTGTTTTCAATAAAAGGAGTATGAAAAATATGCTTTTATCTCCTTTCTATTTATTTCCTTTCTATTTTTCTAATGAACATTGATAGTTTATTGTTTCACTAGAAAAAAATAACATTCTTTAAAGAACACTTTAAAAAAAGCATTCAAGGAAAAAAAAGTTGTCAGGGATAAAGAAGGGCATCTCATAATGATAAAGGAGCCAATTCTCCAAGAAGACATAACAATCTTTGATGTGTATGCACCTCATAAGAATGTCAAACTGTTGAGGCAAAAACTGACAGAACTGCAAGGAGAAACAAATGAATCCACTATCATAGATGAAGACTTCAACCTCCTCTATAAGAAATAGACAAACCCAACGGGCAGAAAACCAGTAAGGAAATAGTTGAACTCACAAACACCATTGATCAAGTAGATATAATTGACATCTATAAATTACTTCATATACAGCAGAATACACGTTTTTCTCAAACTCACATGGACCATTCAAGAAGATAGATAATATTCTGGGCCATAAAACACATCTTAACAAATTTAAAAGAACAGAAATCATATTATAATGTCTGCTCTCAGACCACAGTGGAATTAAACTAGAAATCAATAACAGAAAGATAACTGGAAAATCTCAAAATATATGTAGATTAAATAATACACTTCCAAATGACACATAGGGCAAAGATGAAATCTCCAGAGGAAAAAATTACTTTTCTACTATGTGAAAGTGAAAACACAATTTATTAAAATTTAAACTATCTAAACTTTAAATACAGTGAAAGCTGTGCTTAGGGGTAAATTTATAGCATCGACTGCATGTATTAAAAAAAGAAGAAAGATTTAAAGCCAATAATCTCAGTTTCTACCTGAAGAAACTAGAAAAAAAAAGCAAATTAAATTCAAAATTAGAATTTTAGAAGAAAAGAGCAAGAATTAGAGCATACCATAACATTATGTCAATAATCACTAAAAAAAGTAGTGCATAAACCAGTAAAATTGAAAACAGAAAAAAACAGAAAAATTGATGAAACTTTTGTTCTCTGAATAGATCAATAAATCAGTAAGCCTCCAGACAGCCTACTAAAAAAAATAGAGAAGACACAAATTACCAGTATTAGAAATGAAAGAGGGGACTTGACTACAGAGCCCATGGAGATTAAAAGGTTAATAAATGAATACTATGGTTCACTCTATGCTAACATATGATAACCCAGATGAAATGGGCCAGTTTCATTAAAGACAGTCTGCCAAAATTCACATACAAAAAGTACATAATCTGAATGGGTCTATATCTATTAAAGAAACTGAATCATTAATTAATAACTTTCCAAAATAAAAAGCACCAGGCCCAGATAGGTACACCAATGGTTTCTTCCAAACATTAAATAAAGAAATTGTGCCACTTTTGTATAATATCTCTCAGAGTACAGAAGTGGAGGGGGAACTTCCTAACGCATTCTATGAGGTCAGCACTATGCTATTACCAAAATCATAAAAAGGCACTCCAAGAAAAAAAATACAGACCAATATCTGTCATGAACATACACACAAAAATTTTTAACGAAATATTAGGAAACAGACTCTAACAATGCATAAAAAGAATTATATACCACAACCAATTGGGATCTATATTAGGTATGCAAGGCTGTTTCAATATTTGAAAATCAACTAATGTGATCTGTCATATCAACAGGCTGAAAAGGAAAAATCATATGATCATATTAATAGAGGCATAAAAAGCATTTGACAAAATCCAATATCCATTCATGATAAAAAACTAAGTAAACTAGCAATAGAGTTGAACTTCCTGAACTTGATACAGAATAGTTACAAAACACCTACAGCTAACACACTTAATGGTAAGAAACTAGAAGCTTTCCTACTAAGATCAAGAAAAAAGCACCTGTTTACTCCTTTTCAACATTATACTGGAAGTATTAGCGAATACAGTATGGTACAAAAAGAACAAAAATGGTACACAGATTGGGGTGGGATAAAGAAAAGTCTTTTGTTCTCAGATGACATAGACATGTAAAGATTTCAAACAAATCAACAATAACAGCAAAAACCAATCCTGGAACTAATAAATAATCACAACAGGATTTTTTAAGATGAAAGGTTAATATACAAAAGTTAATTGCTTTCTTTCAGCAATGAACAGTGGAATTTGAAATTAAAAACAATACCATTTACATTAGCACCACAAAGATCTAATTACTTAGGTATAAATCTAAGAAAACATGTACACGATCTATATGAGGACAACTACAAAATTCTATTTAATGAGATCAAAGAACTAAATAAATGGAGAGAGATTTCATATTCATGGATAGGAAGACTCAGTATTGTCAAGATGTCAGTTCTTCTCAACTCGATCTATAGATTTATTGCAATGCCAGTCAAAATTTCAACATGTTATTTTGTGGATACTGACAAAGATTATGGAGAAGAAAAAGACACAGAATAGGCAACACAATTTTGAAGGAGAACAAATTTGGAGGATTGAAGCTACCTGACTTCAAGACTTACTATATAACTACAGTAGTGGTATTAGTGAATAAGTACACAAGTACATAAATGGAACAGAATAGTGAGCCACTAAAATATCAACTTGACTTATGAAAGTCAACTAATCTTTTGCAAAGGATCAAAGGTCAAACAATGGAATGAAAACAGTTTTTTAAACACAACACATGATGCTGAAACAACTGGAATCCACATGCAAAAACTAACTAAATAAATCTAGGAACGGACCTTACACCCTTCATGAAAATTAGCTAAAAATGGATCAAGACCTAAATGTAAATGAAAAACTATAGAACTCTTAAACGACAAAATAAGAGAAAGCTTATATGACCTTGGGTATGAGGATGCTTTTTAAAATATAACACCAAGAATACAGTCCGTGAAAAAAATTTGATAAGCTGGACTCGTTTAAAATTAAAAACTTCTTCTCTGTGAAAGACGTCAAAAGAAATGAGAAAACAAGCAACAGACTGAAATAAAATATTTGCAACAGACACATCTGATAAAGAACTGTTATTCTAAAATATATAAAGAATTCTTAAAACTCAACGATAAGAAAACAACTCAAAGGCCTTAACAGATACCTCACCAAACAAGATATATAGATGGCAAATAAGCACATGAAAAAATGCTATACATCATATGTCAGGAAAATGCAAATAAAAAAAATGAGCTACCACTATCTGCCTACTAGAATGGCCACTATCCAGAATACTGGCAACAGCATGTGCTGGTGAGGAATCAGAGCAACGGGAACTCTCATTCATTGCTGGTGGGAATGAATGTAAAATGGTATAGCCATTTGGGAAGACAGTGTGAAGGTTTCTTACAAAAATAAAAGTACTCTTACCATATGATCCAGCAATCCACTCCTTGGTATTTACCCAAAGTAGAAAACTTATGTCCACACAAAAACCTGCACAAGGATGTTTAAAGCAGCTTTATTCATAACTGTCAAAACCTAGAAGCCACCGAGACGTCCTTCAGTAGGTGAATGAATAAGCAAACTGTGGTACATCTAGAAAATGGAATAGTATTTGGCACTAAAATGAAATTATCTATAAAGCCATGAAAAGACATGGAGCAACCTTGAGTGCATACAACTCAGTGAAAGACATCAAGCCTGAAAAGGCTACAAATTGCATGATTCCACTACACGACATTCTGGAAAAGGTAAAACTATGGAGACAGCAAGAAGATCAGTGGTTGCCGGAAGTCGAGGGTGGCGGAGAGATGCACAGGCAGAACACATAGGATTTTTAGGACAGTGAAAATACTTTGCATGATACTATAGGGTAGATACATGTTATTCATGTTATTGTACATCTGTCCAAACCCATATCATGTACAACATCAAGAGTGAACACTACTGGACTATGGATGATAATAATGGGTCCATGTAGGTTCATCAATTGTAACAAAGGTACCACTCTGGTACAGGGATGTTAATAATGGGAGATAATCTCTGGGGGCAGGATCTACATGGGAAATCTCTGTACCTTCTTCTCAGTTTTGCCATGATCCTGAAATGGCCCTAAAAAAAATAAGGTCTGAAAAAAAAATAAAAGCATTAGGAGAAAAGAAAAAAAGGATTGAGAAGGAACTCATTTATAGTTCCAATATTGAAACCCAGACATTAACGGCTTGGCACTCTTTTCTTTCAGCATTTTTCTTTTCATAGGTTTTGTACTTTATATAGGTATAATCATTTCTTTTTCAATTTGTGAAATTCTAAAAATAGTTATGCCCTTTGAAAAATATTTAAATTTACGGAAATGTATAAGTAAAAAAGGAATACACATTTAAATGGGACTGTACATACGTATTTCTTTTGCATTTGGGAGAAAATAACTATACAGTTTATAGAAACATGTGCTATACACTTCCCATGCTAAAACATAAGAGTTTATATCCCTTCTAGCCCATTATGTCACATAACAAGTGTTATTAAAGCACCTACCTCCTTTTCCAACATCAGGCCTTCTGCTCGGAGGTTCTTTTCAAATGTGTTTCTTTTGTCATATTGTATATTTGACTTCCTGTAAACCAGGATGTAATCAATCCGTTTTTTGCCATCTTTGAATAGAAGTCCACTGGATGCTATGTAATTCATGTCATTCTGCAAATAAAGCAATGCTTGTTAATAGTGTAGGTTAGACAAGCACAAACATTTTGGTTTCAGTTACTTTGGTTTGGATACTGGCAATCCAATAGCAAAAAAAAAAAAAAAGTGTTGTTTTACATTCCAGTTATGAGATATGGAAAGATGATTAAAGAAAGTTTGCAATCTATAATAGGAGACAAGCTAACAAGTGATGTTCCAGAATTTGAAATTACGTAGTCTGATACCAGAAACTGGTTCTCTGATCTTGGCATCAAAATGTGTATGTTTTATTCAATAAGGTCCTATAAAAATAATATCTGCTAGCATATGTTGCATATTTATTCAACATCAGTCTCAGACATAAGTGCCTTACATGTTTCATCTTATTTAATACTTACAACTCCCATTTCAAAAATAAAGGCACGAAGGCTTAACATAAGTACTGAAGCCAACATAGCTTCCAATATTAAATAATACTCAGAATAGATACTATTTTCTAAACCTATGTTCAATAACACTAAACCAAACAATAATTCCTGAGTTGCTTGCTCCAAGAAATACTTGTTCACAGGATGTAAATTTGTGAGTCAACTGGAAGAGCTTACTTACCAAGACTAATCACTTGCTCATCAAATTGCTTTAAGGCCCTCAACTTGCTGCACTCACCCACCCAAGCTATTTTTTCATAGACTGGTCAATTTTCCACCAAATTCCTGCATTGAGAGACTTACCTGGCTTGACAGCTGAGGCACCTGACTGATCCTCCACATCGTAAATGACATCATATAACTCCTCTCCCCGAGACTCTTCACCCTTAGCCCATTTTCACAGGTCTATTTTCCTTAGCACTTACTAACTTCTACTATGTTAATAACACTAAACAA
Organism: Potos flavus; assembly: GCA_028534135.1. Lineage (NCBI taxonomy): Eukaryota > Metazoa > Chordata > Mammalia > Carnivora > Procyonidae > Potos > Potos flavus. The sequence goes on along the minus strand of CM052884.1, from coordinate 67,773,318 downwards.
TTTATTATCTTTTGTTTGCTGTCTGCCTTATCCTACTAGAATAAAAATTATATCAAGGTAAGGGTTTTTTTTTTTACTATTTTGCCTCAGAGTATTCCAGACATCTAACCCAGAATCAGATACACAGTAGGCATCAATAAATATTTGTGGGAGGAACAAAGGAAGGCAGGTAATATCCATAATCCTGTGTATCTAGGTAAGGCTGACCTCAAGGCTATAAGGCCAAGAAGAAATCATGTTTTCATTTCTCATCCTCTCCCCTCCAGTATTTAAAACAAATAAAATTATAACAGGTTAAGATAAATAATCACAAAATTACAGCAGAACTGCAATAGGCATGGTGTGCCCTTTGTTTTATACCCACTTTGTTTATGACCCACTGCCTCCAGACATCCCCATATTAATTTAAGCAAGGATTGTGTTAAAACAAAATCATATGCAAATTTTCTTCTGCATTTTCCTTTGCTTGAAGTATACCACCCACTCCAGTCCATTATTAAAGGTCATCTGAGTCTTATGGTACTAATAACATGCTGAATCCCAGGTGAAGGCAAAAGTCCTTCAGTGAGAAGACCTAGAAGTAAATGATTGGTTGGTAGGAAAAATATAAGAAAATAAGATAGTTTTTCAATTTTACGTGCTTTTCATATTTTATTATTTTAAGATTTTACTTATTTTAGAGAGAGAGAAACAATCACAGAGGGAGAGAGATCACAGAGGCAGAGGGAGAAGCAGACTCCCCGCTGAGCGGAGAGCCCGATGCGGGGCTGGATCCCAGGACCCTGAGATCATGACCGAGCAGAAGGCAGCTGCCCAACCAAGCAAGCCACCCAGGTGCCCCCGTGCTTTTCATATTTTAAGAGCAGCATGGACTGAAAGTGGAACCCTGTCAGATACTGTTACACATTGTTCTAAGTCTAAGCAAAACGAATGTTCAACTCTCCCAGAGAAACAGCTGTCTTACTATCAAATAAAATCAGTATTTTTTTTTTTTACAATAAGTGACCTTAGGCATTATTCACAGCTTTTGTTTCTGAGTGAATACGTTCTCAGTCAAACTTATTAACTAGATTTCTAATTTATTATCTAATTAATCTAAGAATTCTAAATTATTAATGATGAGTTTTACCAGGCAAAATGAAAAATAGTTATCAAAATGGTAATAGAGAAGCATGGAGAAATTTGGAAATCTCTTCTGAATCATGTTTTAAAAATGTTGTATAGGGGCGCCTGGGTGGATCAGTCAGTTAAGCCTCTGACTCTTCATTTCAGCTCAGGTCATGATCTCAGGGTCTTGACATCGAGTCTTGCTTTAGGTTGCAAGTTCAGCAGGGCGTCTGCTTATACTCTCTCTTCCTTTCCTTCTGCCCCTGCCCCTTGTGCTCTCTCTCCCCCTCTAAAGAATAAAAATAAATAAATAAATCTTTAAAAAATTGTGTAGGTTCTGCATAGTTCTAAGGTTACAGGTATTATATTTTATTTTAATACACATAAATACACATATTTATTTTAATACACATACAGGTATTATATTTTATTTTAATACACACACACAACCATTAACCAATATATTGATTAACCATGTTCAAACCTTAAAAAGCAGAACTGGCAGGAAATTCATTACATACATCATTGTATCTAGACACCAAAAGAACAACTTCTTTAATTGTTTGATATAATAATGGTCGTTCGAACATGAAATCAAGACTCATCTCTTAAATTATCTGGAATAGTGAAATGTTTTTCAATTACAATATAGATGCATTTAATTTAGAAACAATTTTCATGTTTATTATTCCCAGAAGACAGAATAAAACTAGTTTGCTCAGAATAGCTGGGATGCTGATCATCCCATCAGGTACCTTATCTTTTAAGTTTTGAAAACAACTTAATTATTTAATGCATTACAAACCACAAAGCTCAGGTACTTTCAGAAAAGCTGGCCTTTCTAAAGAATATCTTGACAATATGCACGTTATGGCTTATGTTGAGAAAGAATCCTTTGCAAAGATTTTAGCACATTTTCAAATAGCAACAGAAGTCTGCTTATTTGGATGAAAACACATTTCAGGGTATTTTTCAAATAAAATTATGGTAGTAACTGCCTGTTTGTGAGATGCATATTTTTTTTCGGTATTTGTTCTTTGCAAGTTAACAAGCACTTATTGAACAACAAATGTATGCTAGGTACTATGTTCAACTTGAGGGATAAAAATAAGAGGACACAGAAGATTTTCAGGAATTTTAGCATATATCTGGAGTGGTAGGCAGGTAGATGTTTAGTTATAAAGCTATCTAATATGTGCAGGAATAGAGGGCTGAGCTATGGAGTTGAAGAATGTCAGAGTATATGAGAGGAAGACTGATTAACACGTGCCAGGAGCCACTGAGAGTCATGTTGTCTTGGTGAATTTATCATGGTCCTCTGTCACGCAGATATGAAATTAGGTCAGGTCATTAATCTGCAAGTGATTGCTGACTTATCATATGTTTACCATACTTTTAAGTTAGTATAATGCAGTATGATATGCTGGTTAAAGTACTGAAATCTGTATCAGGTAGACTGGGGTTTTAATTAATTGTGTTCTTTGACATGTAACTTAATCTTACCTCTCAGCTTCACTTCACACAGCTTTTAAGGGAATATAACGGTATTATCGACGTTACAAGATTACTGTTAGGACTAAATGAGATAATGCACACAGACTACTCTCAATGTTGTCTGACCTTTTGAGATCAAAAAAAGTCAGCTATTATCACAAAAAAAATAAGGTAAAATATGTATGCAATGTATTAATTTGTTTTGGGATTTGTCTTGCTTTCTAATTATCCAAATGACTCCTATTTTTTTCGAAAATTATCTTTCTCAGGACAAAAACAGATGGAAACAGAGATAAATAATCCAAAGGATGTTGGTGTGGATATGGAATCAGAGCAAAGGAAAGCAGGTATCCTTTACATATACTTGTGAAACATCATTTATAAAATAAAAAGTGCAATAAACAAATGCATGACAGTGAATTATTATAAGAAAAACACCTGTATAATTACTGCGTAAGTCCAGAAACAGATCCCCCCCAACTCCTTCAGAAGCCCCCTTACACCATCTTTCTCAGTCGTGATGCCCTCCCTCCACACCCCCTCACCACAAGGTAATCATAATTCTATTGTTTATGAAACTACTTTCTTGCTTTTCCTTAGTTTTATTATAAACGGATATATCCTTAAACACTGTATTTTAGTTCTGTTTTCAAACTTTGTGTAAATGCAAATATACAATGAATAAACTTTTGTGTCTGGCTTCTTTCATTTTTCATTATGGGTATGAAATCCATCCCTAATTTTCATGTATTTGTAGTTCCTTTTTTTCCCACTGTTATATTATTGTATAAATACAACAAAGCTTATTTATGGTTTTTACTAAGAATGGCTATTTGGGCTGTTTCCAGTTTTAGCTATTAAAAATAAAGCTATAATAAACATTCATGTGTATACTTGTAATACACAAGTGCATACATTTCTGTCAGTACGTACCTAGGAGAAAAATTGCTGATTCACAGGAAAAATTTGCGTTAAACCTTAGCAGTATGCCAAACTTAACTCAGAATGGAGTCTGTTGTGTACAGGGTCTAATGCAATTTCTGGTATTTTTTAAGATTTCATGAAACATGACTCTGTAGAGATGGAATCTTCTTGATTACTGAGTCCTGATCTATGCTTAAAAATTGACTTGTTTTGCCATACTATGTGGCATGAAAACCTACAGTATGCATGGGTTTCAAGTGCAGTCAATATCTACTCCCACCTGCAATAGTCCTTTTATCCAAATTTTGTATTCAGAATGCAATCAATTATTGCCATGCCCTTTTCCTGGGTATTTCTGTTTCTGTTTGGATTTAGAGAGAGAGAGGCACACGTGGGGCAAGGCAGCAGGAGCAGGCATGACTCTGCCTTGCTCAGAAAATTGCTGTTGTTAAAGGCAGTGGATGCTTAGTTTCCTTGGCTGTGCGGCCCTTGCAGTCCGACACTGAGGACCAATGATGGGCCAGGCTAGCCCAGCTCTCAACTGTAATTTGGGTAGCCATCAGGCTGGTTTCAATTCTTAAGGCCAAGTGTCTGTGTTTCATCCTTGTGTTTCTTAATCTTTTCCAAAGCTTCAAATAATGAAAATCTTTTTCATTAGTTTTTAGCAGTGGTGTTTGTTTTTGTATTTCCGTATCCTTTTTTGGCAATCATTAATGGGAAATTGGGCAATGACTGTCTAGATGTTGATAGTCTGCTGCCATGTTTTACTCAGAAGTTCTAGCTTTATGCTCCTTAATCGGAGAAAAATCCAAACAGCCTTGGTATGTAACTATAATTCCTTACAATAGCTCTTATTGTTGACCCTACCCGTAATAGAGGAAAAAAAGGTTTTAATATATTTTTTTTCTTTTCAGACAAATGAGAAACAGTTTTGTCAAAAAACAATAAAAGCAATCCTTGTTCAAATAAACAGAAAATACACCATGCACTGTGGTTCAGGAGAAATCCTGCACATGAGTAGAAATTTACTAAGTGCTGCTGAACTAATAAAAATTCTGGGTTTTCTGTCATAGAAATTTTTTATTTTAAAATGGTACTTACAGGAGAAGACTGTTTTAATTTTCTAAGTGTCCTCAGAGATACAAATACATATATATCTTTTAACACACCTAGCTTAACTAAAAATATATCAGAAATGTAATTACTATGCAAATTTTCCTATGCAAATCATCTTTAATCATGAGTCTTACGAATCCCCAAAAATCACACTTCAGTGCTATACAGGCGCGGCTTTCACTGTGGAGAAGACCCCGGCCAGGCTTACTGCTTCCTTCACAGAAAGCCAATCCTAACTCTCGTCCACATCATCTTTAGAAATCAGTGACTCCGGTACTTTTATCAGACGGTAGATTGTATTCTAGCTCCTATTCCATCTGGTAAAGAAAATTATTTAAGAAAATAATAACAAAGTAATATCTAAAGAAATAATAACACTAACATAAGCGAAGCAGAAACCAAGCACTCTTCTACACATTTTGCATATAGTCACACATTTCATGCTCACAAAAACTGACAGATAAGTGCTTTTTTTTCCCCCCCATTTCATAGATGCTGAAATTGAGGCAGACTTTAAAATAGACAGAAAGGTCTTGTGTTAGCCAAAGAGCAAGTTATCCCATCTGGGATTTCCATAGCAATTCCTTTCATCTTGCTTTTACTTGACACCAAGTGGGTGTGCAAGCTGTGTCATTCTGAGCAGCTCCCAGATTAAGGAATGAGGTTTTGGAGAAGCAGGGCAGAGCCTCTTCTCTTGCACTGCTTATGCTTCTTGGGTATACAGGGAAGGAAGCAAACCATTGGCCCTTACCTTGGCCTAGAGGCAGGTACAGAAGGATTCTGCAGCCTCACTGGCTCACAGGATATGTAACAGGTGGGGCAAAGCTGTTTGCTCCAAATGGTAGCTTCCAAATGGCATATCTATATCTATATCTAATCACAGAATCAAAACAATAACCAAGCATATTCCAGACATTTCAGACCTTACTCCAATCTCGACCTAGATCTACTTCTTGAGTTTCACTCTCCCAAAGAAGACTTATAGGGGAAGAAACACACTTGGGGAGGGGTAGGACTAAAGATGCCCGTTCTTCCTCTTGCTCGGTATCTTCATAGCAGCCAAAGTTTTGTGGTTTGTTTTTAAATCATATTGAGTTTTTTTTTTGTTTTTTTGTTTTGTTTTTTAGCTTCAAAGATGACCATGTTGCCAAGTGAAAGAAGCCAGTTCTGAGAACTCTATGTACTGTATAATACTGTACAAGCCAGTCTGGGAAGTCTACATAGTGTATATACTGTACAATACTATACGGCATTCTGGAAAAGGCAAGACTATGGAGACAGCGAAAAGATCAGTTTTTGCCAAGGATAGGAGAGAAAGAGGGTTGAAGCGGCAGAGCACAGAGGATTTTCAGGACAGTGAAACTATTCTAAATGATACTATAATGATGGATACATGTTATTATACACTTATTCTAATGCATAGAATGTACAACGCCAAGTGTGAACCCCAATGTAAACTATGGACTTTGGGTGATTATGATGCGTTAATGCAGCCATTATTATCAGCAACTGTAATAAATGTCTCACTCTGGTGGGGGATGTCGATAATGGGAGAGGCTGTGCATGTATGGGGGCGGGATTATATGGGAAATCTTTTCCTTCTGCTCAATTTTTCTGTGACCTTAAAACTGCTCTAAAAAATAAAAGTATTTTAATAAAGTATTTATAAAAGTTTTTTTTAAAGACTAAGTTATGTCATATACCTTACCAGCTACCCTGTATCTCTTATTGTCACGTTCCTAGCAATACTAATTAAATGCACAAGTTGAAAAGCAGAGAGATGTCTTAGTCAAAGTCCATTCTTACAATAAAGCTAAAGAGCTCTATTTCTTTCCATTTAGCAGTGTGATCCTTTTTCTCTAATAAAACAATGTATTTGTATTTATTTGTATAAGGTATTTATTACATATCTACTATGTGCTAAGAACTCTTGTAGCTCTGATAATATAGTAATAAACAAGGCAAAGTGAGATTGTACCCTGTAAGGTCCAGATATGGTAAAAAAAAAAAAAAGGAATACAAGATGTAATTCTGATGATAACAAGCAAGATGCAAAAATGATGATAACAAGTAAGATGCAAAAATAAGTTTGGTGCACTGGGGAAACATCAATAAAGGTCATTTTAGATTATTAAAAGGAGAAGCAAGCTGTTTCCTTTTAGTGGATAAAAGTAAAAATTGGATTTGCAGTTAGAGCATTCAAGTTACAGATAGAGTCAAATTTCTTCTCCTAATAATATCAACAGTTCACGTAGTTGTTGTGAAGTGAAAATTAAGTATGGCAATGTGCACAAGAAAGATGGTCTCTTGTCCATTTTAACATCCAATCATTGAGGTACACCTGGGCCCAGTCAGTGAAGTGTCTGCCTTCGGCTCAGGTCATGATCCCAGGGTCCTGAAATGGAGCCCTGTGTTGGGCTCTCCACTCAGTGGGGAGCCTGTTTCTCCCTCTGACTGCTGCTCTGCCTACTTGTGCTCTCTCTCTCTGTGTCAAATAAATAAATAAAATCTTTTAAAAAATTAATATCCTTTAAATAATCCTATCATTGAATGTATACATAGGACACTCTAAGTGTATGTTTAATGACATGATGCATAAATGACAGGAGTAAAATTTATGTAAAATATTACAGACATGCTTCTTCTTATTAATCTTATTATTATGTGATGTTATTAAGTAGGGATATAGAGGAGAGAGGAAATTCTAAAGAGGAAGCCCTCTGTGTACAAAAATAATGTTTTTTTTTAGAAAACGTAGATTCTTAAAGTAAAGAGACTCATGAGATTAGGTCATTGTAATTTTTGTTAGACTAAATACTTGGAATTGTGCCAATAGAGCATCTTGTCGACTTAATTTTTATTGAATTAATTAAATTAATGTTTATAAGTTGGGCAAAAATTATTTACTCAAAACTTCAAATCTGTTTCTGTCAGTCAGACGGAGCATCTTGTTGGTTATATTTGCCTGGCCTGCTGGCAAGCTCCTGCTGGTGTAGTTGAGTTAGATAAAGAATTGTCGGTTTGCTTCTTTAATGGTACACCGAGCATTTACTGATGAGGTTGCATTTTAATGTATCAGAATACCATAGTTTATAGTATGTTATCTATTGTTTCATAAGAAATGCACCACAAATTTAGGAGCTTAAAACAATGCAGATATGACACCTTCCATTTCCATAAGTCAGGAATTCAGGCGTAGCTTAGCTGGATCTTTTGCTGAGGCCGCACAAAGCTGCAACCAAAGAGTCAGCAGAGCTTTACTCTTATCTTAAGGCCTGACTAGGGAGAATCCACTTCCAACATAACTCAAATTCTTGGCAGAAATCATTTCCTTGTGGCCAAGAAATGATGCCTGCTGGCATCATCTGACTGCCTGCTGGCTGTTAGCTGGAGGCCAGCTGCAGCCCCTAGAAGCTTCTACAGTCCTTGACATGTGGGCATTCCCAACGTGGCTGAGACTTAAACCAAAAAGAAGTCTCCAGAGTGAGTCTGACAGCAAGACAGTTTTATATAATGTAATATAGTCAAAGAAGTGATATCTCATCCCCTTTGCTTTCTTCTGGTGTTTGGAAGCAAGTCATAGGGAAGAGAATTATGCAAGAGTATGAATCCCTGGAGGGAGAGATCATTTAGGCCATCCCAGAGTCTGGACGTCAAAGTAAGATTTATAAATTAGATAAAAATTAAAGAACTTATTAAGGGGCGCCTGGGCGGCTCAGTCGTTAAGCGTCTGCCTTGTGATTCCAGTAATATTGCAAACAACGTAATTTCAAAACCCCGATGTCATGTGATACCTAGAAATGATAGAGTAAATAAAACATACATCTATTGAAATTCTAGAGGAATTAGCAGGAAGGTATGTATAACTCTAGTTTCCAGGGAGAAAAAAAAATATTTAGAAAACCATAACACATGCTGGCAAATTAATAGTGCGGCTGCTCTGGGTGAAGATGCAGAAATCAATTTTAAAAACTATAAAAATAATGGAAACAAACACTGATAAATTTAAAAATAAAACTTCTAAGGAACTAATAAGTTAAAGAAAATTCAGTAAAGCTAGGAAAGAAAGTGAAGATATAGTTTCTTTAGTAAATGATGCTGATTCAATAAATTAGATATCTGTGTAAAAAAGTTTTTCGTACTTTATACTATATTCAAACATCAATTCTAGTTCAGAAATAAACCCATAAAGTTATGGTCAATTGACTTTCAACGAGTACCAAGGCGGTTCAATGGGGAAAATGGTCTTTTCAACAAATGGTGCTTAGGGCAACTGTATATCCATTTGCAAAAGAGGATGGATTCCTATTTTAAACCATACACAAAAAATTAGCTCAAAATGGACCATACACCTTAATGTAATGAAGAAAAGTATACAATTATTAGACTAAACCATATGAATAAATATGTGGGGCCTTGAGTTAGGTAATAATTTCTTAAGTACAACACCAACATAAATAGGAGTATATCAAAATTAAACACTTTTGGGCGCCTGGGTGGCTCAGTGGGTTAAAGTCTCTACCTTCGGCTCGGGTCATGATCTCAGGGTCCTGGGATCGAGACGCGCATCGGGCTCTCTGCTCAGCGGGGAGCTTGCTTCCCTCTCTCTCTCTCTGCCTGACTCTCAGCCTACTTGTGATCTCTCTCTCTCTGCCAAATAAATAAATAAGACCTTTAAAAAAAATTAAATACTTTTGTGCTCCAAAAAATATGCCATTAAGAAAGTGAAAAGGTGGGGGGGTGCCTGAGTGGCTCAGTTGGTTGAGCAGCCCATTCTGGATTTGGGCTCAGGTCATGATCTCAGGATCATGAGATGGAGCTCTGTGTGGGGTTCCATGCTTAGCGGGGTTCTGCTTCCCTACCTCTCTCTCCCCCCAACCCTCCCCTGCTTGTGTGCTTGTGCTCTCTCGCTTATTCTCTTTCTCACTCAAATAAATAAATAAATCTTAAAAAAAAAAAAAAGAAAGTGAAAAGGCAAACCACAGAATGGGAATAATATTCTTAAAAATATGTCTGATAAGGGACTTATATTCACAATACATAAATAACAATAAAAACACAAATAACCCAGCTAAAAATGGATAAAGGATCTGGACATAGATTTTTCCAAAGAAGATACACAAATGGCCAACAGGAATATTCCCTAATGAAAATATTAGGAAAATGCAAATCAAAACCACAGTGAAAGGATCTGGATATAGATTTCTCCAAAGAAGATATACAAATGGCCAACAGGAATATTCCCTAATGAAAATATTAGGGAAATGCAAATCAAAACCACAGTGAAACACCACTTCTCACCTATCATGACGGTTATAATCAAAACGACAAACATTAAACTAGAAATGGGAACCCCCTCTATCACTGGTGAGGATGTAAAATAGTGAACAAGCTTTGGAAAACAGTTCAGCTATTACTTATAATGTTAAACATAGAGTTACCAAATCATCCATTTTATTTCTAGGTATATACCCAGAAGAATACATCCACACAAAAACTTGTACATAAATATTCATAGCAGCATTACTCATAATAGTAAAAAAGAAAAAGCAATGCAATGTCTATGTGATAAACACATAAGTAAAATGTGATAATGTATAATATTCCATATAATGGAATATTATTTGGCATTAAAAATGAATTAAATATTGACACATGCTACAACGTAGATGAAACTTGATAATATACAAAGTAAAGGAAGCTAGTCACGAAAGACCATATATTACATGATTCCATTTATATGAAATTCTATAATAGACAAATAAATACCAAATATAGATTAATCATTTCCTAGGGTTAGAGGAGAGAATGGAATAGAAAGTAACTGATATAGGGTTTTTTTGGGTACAGGTTTTCTTTAAAAATATATTTTAAAATGGATATTACAGTGATGGTTGCACAAGCCTACAAGTATACTAGAATCATTGAATTGTACACTTTAAATGGGCAATGAATGTATGGTCTGTGAATTTTATTTCAATAAAGCTCTAAAAATCAATTACAGATGGATTCTTGATTTTAAAATGCACAAGAATACATATATATCTCCTAAAAGCTGACATAAGAACCCATGGTAGGTGACTGTTTCTTAAATAGGACTCAAAAAAATAAAGGATGCATAAATTTGCCTACACTACATGTTAAGGTGTTTGTTCATCACGGCAAGACTGGTATTGTGAAAATGCCTATTATCTCACATTAAACTATGAAGTTGGTCTCATGTAACTGAAGGTCTCAACATGGTTTTGTGTACATGTATGTACTTAACAAGCTAATCTTTATATTATATAGAAGATCAAAGTGTCTTTGATAGGAAAAATCTTGAAAAAGAACTAGGTAAGTGGGCATGTCCTTTAAAACACTAATATTTGTTACAATTCTACAGTAATTAAAGCAGCAAGATATTCATGCTGGAACAGACAATCTAAGAAACAAAATAGAGATCCCAGAAAAAGACCTACATATAGAGAACTGAGATGGAATTACAAATCCGTGTACTTTTCCTGGATAGGTAGATGAGTCATTTAGTGGCACTAAAAAAGTCTTTTTCTTGGAATAATACCACATACAAAAAAGAAAAACATAAAAAAGTTTAAAGACAAATGTGAAGAGCAAAATTTTAAAACTTTCAGAATAAACTATAGACTATTTTGATGATTTTAGTAGACAAGTAGTTTTGTTTATGTGTTTGTTTTTGCATGAAAAAAAGCCTCTAGGCCTGTAATGAGGTAAAGCTATGATTAGTAAGCCTACCTTCAAATAAAACCTTTGTACATTAAAAGATCATAAAGAATGTGATAAGGTAAGCTTTCATTAGAAGATATTTTTCTTGACTACAACCAATAATAGAATAGTCTCCAGGATATATAAATAACTCTTTAAATCAGTAAGATAAGACAAATAATCCAACAGAAAACCAGTAATGCTGTTAATAGGCATTTAACAAGAGAAGAAACATTATTGCATTATCTGGAACAGAAGATTGGAAACATAAAACTTCTCATCAACCAGGAAGTGAATAAATAAACTGTGGTGATACATTAATGCCATTCCTTGTGTAGTCACAGGATGGGATATGATGTATCTGCTCAAATAGTTCTTAAAGAGGAGCTCTTGAACTTTCAAAAAAGCAGTATAAAATATATAATTCTTCAGAGTTTAAAAACCTGAAAATCAATACTCAATATTGTCCAAGGATATCTATCTATCCATCTATCTATCATAAGGAAGTAAAAGTACAAAAATATTCATAAGAAAGCTAATCACCAAAACCATAAGAATGGTTACATTGAGACAAATTGAGGAAAAGGATCAGGGAGTATTACACGGAAGTCTTCAATTTTGTCTGTAATAATTACTTGGAAACAGATATGGCAAATAATTCAGATCCAGTAAAGCTAAGTGTTGAGTAGCTTGTTATAGCTAAATATGGTCTAATAATACAGTTTTCAATATGCCTGAAATATTCTTAATGATAATAATTCAAAAGATCAGCATTGCTGTTGACCTTTGTAATCAACAATTTGGGATTATATATTCGTTTAGCAGTTAAAATCTTACTTATAACTTAAGCCTCAGTTTCCTCACCTGTGTAATGGTAACAACAACCTTGCGTGACTATTTCAAGAATTAAATGCATGAAACACTCTATGACACTTAAAATGGCACACACTATAGTTATTATAATCAAAGACCTTTAAACAATAAAACTTCAGTTTTAATCATGGTCGCTAAACTGCATACCCCCTTCAGTCAACTATACTTGTGCCTACATTATCATTTTTTTAAAAAAATGAAATATGGTAAAATAAGCTTATCGGAGATATTAAACTGAATGTATTTGATCATTAGTGGTTCAGAAGGAATTTCATGAGGTCTGTTAAAAAGAAAACCACAGGCCCAAGATGGCATCAATTAGGTTAAGGTGCCAAGTCAGTAAAATGAAGACTTATTACCTAACTTAACTGCTCTTTAACCCAACCCCCTCCACAACCCCCAGGAATTAACCTTTAACTGGTCAACGTGGGAATTTCCTGGTCAGTACTAGGCAATTTACAGATAGACCCTTTTCATTCCCCTTAGGAGGGTGACCTTGCCCAAAACAATGGATTCTTTGCTAATAATTTCCTTTTTTTCTGCTCCTTCTCTACCTTTAAAAACCTTTCCTTTTCTGTAGCCCTCTGAAGCTGTCCTCTACCTGCTAGAGGGGATGCTGCCCGATTCATAAACAGATTAATAAAGCCAATTAGGAACTTCAGAATGTACTTGGTTGAACTTTTGTTATATAACAGGTCTCAGGGGCATCTTTAGGAACAAACGATCACCTCAGAGCTCATACGCTGAAGAGATGCAAGCACTGTCAAGTCTCCTGTCAGCCACCTACAACAACTTAACACATAAACTCTGCTTAAATCTAACCTGAAGTTATTCTGCACTTCTGGCAGTGATCATTTGGAAACTAAAAAAACAAAAGCAAAACCACTTAAGAATTTACTGAAAGTTTGAGAATAAAGATTTTTAGACTAAAAGATCAAATTTTAAATGCAAAATAAAATCAAATACCATTTTATTATAAAGGAGTTTGAGGAAATTAAATTTGTAGAGTTTGAAAAAAAATCAGTAACATCGATGCATTTCTTGCTATCATGAATTCCATATTCTCCCTTATATGGCTCTTTTTTTTAAGTTTTTAAAAAATTTATTATTATTTTTTAGTAACCTCCACACCCAGCATGGTGCTCGAACTCACAACCCCAAGAGATCAAGAGCGGCATACTCTTCTGACTGAACCAGCCAGGAGCTCCAGAGCTCTTAAAACAAAACAAAAGAAGGGTGTTCATAATAAAGGGTAACTTGATGATTTCCAACATGTGTTTAGGAAAGTGATTTAAAAGACTGGTAATCTCACAAGCCCAATGGAAATATTTTTTTAAAATGCTGAACTATTTCTAGTTATTGGGACCAATCCTTCCTATGAAAACAAACAAACATTATGCAAAGCAGAACCTTAAAAAGTATCAAAGAATTCACAAGATAGTGAGGAATTGCTAGGTCAATTCAGAACAGAGTAGAAATCAGAAATGGAGAGGTAAGCTGCATACCTGAGCACATAGGTCACTTCTACCCTCAAGGATATTTGCAGATCCTGCAAATGTAGGCTTTTGTATGTAGGCTTTTCTGTGTGTGGTTGCCAGGGGGTACAAAGGTGAATAAACCAATCAGCCTAGTTTTCCAAGATATTTTTAGGATATGTCAGTAATAAGTGTACCTAAAATATTAAGATATTCCCTCCTTTTGGCTCTGGATTCATAACAGATGAAAGGTATAACAGATACCTAAAAAGAATGGGAAACTCAACACAGAAAAGTCCAATTTTAACAGGGCAGGTTGAATTTACTTGCATTTTTGCAAATGCAAAATAAAAATGTCAAGTCAAAATATAGAACAGGGTAAAAAATATCTCTGAACCACTGGAGTGGCCCAGAACATTACCCTGGTCAAAGGCTACTGTTTCACTTGAATATTTAACTTGAAATGGCAGACCTACTGATCAGAGTATCAAATTTTTTTTTGGCACTGAATAAATGGTTAGTATCATCATTAGTGTCCTTGACCATACGTGGAAATTAGGAAAACTCATATAATGATCCAAAGCAAACTATTCTCTCATTCAGTGTTTAGCATGAATTATATTAGTTAAGAAGGCAGAGGCTAAAATCTCCCATAACCTTCACACCAAGGTGGATTTGATCTGATGAGAAGTGTATTGGCTCCTGCAGAAGAGATGAGACTTGTGTTCCTTACATTTGCAGAAAATTATTTTTCATGACCCAGCAGTCCACTGTTTCTCTTTCCTTCTCCTTAAAAGCTCTATCAATAAGACAAGAATCTCTTGAGACCGAGCAAGCAGAAAACAGATTATCCAACAACTAATTTTGCTAGCATCATAAAGCAGATGACCTTTTCACGTTGGCTACAAATAATCTACTGAACAAAAATAAATCAGGTCATGCTGGAAACTTTGGAAAATTGGCACTGAAAATAAATCATAGAATATTAATGCCTATTTTGCCATGAGCTTAGTTCTTTCCAGTTCCAGAGTTACTCTTGCTGGATATTTGTAAAGAGATAGACAGATGAACTCTCTGCGGTCCCCATGAGTTGCATTTAAGATTATGATCCTGGCTATTTGTACCTGTACAGGTTTCTCCAGTGTTGGTGGGTTAGTTTCCTAAGCTCTAGAAGGGCAGGTCAAGACAAAACCAATGGTTTTTAACCCTTCTTTGGTAATGGGCTGTATCCCACGAAAGATACACATATTTACGTATTTGTACAACCATGCATATAATTTCAGCGAGTTCACAGATACCCTGGGCTCATGTGTGAGCCTCCTGAGAACTTTAGACACCAGGCGAAGAACTTCTAGATCAGGTGATCTCAACATCCTCCCAATTCTAGGGACACCTGCCTCTGTCCACTAAGCTCCCTTGGCAGGCCTTGTCAGAAAAAAAAGTTGAATCTCTTAAAGCAAAGCCTCCAAGCACGTTGGAAACCCCATAGTTAAACTAACAGGGCAGTCATTTGAATTTATTTTAAAAACGGACATTAGGGAAGGAATACATTTCCTTTTCCCCTACTAATCTTTCCTTTTCAGAGACTAGGAAAAACTAACACACACAATAATGGCCTGTGTTTGAAACTGAGGTCAGTGAAGACATTTGTATTTCTTTAATTCTACGAAGACAGCATGATTTATAATTGGAGCACCAGAGATGAAGACCCAGTTCTGCTTCTCATCTCATGTCACCATGCCCAAAAGCTTAATTAAGGATGCCACATCTGTATTTATGAAATGGTAATAATAAGGCCTATTGATTTCTCTGTAAACTGTGAAGATGGTGGCTGAAGTGTGTTCAATAACTAGCAAGAAAACGAGACTGCCTAGGTTCTTGATGAATGATGACTGTCATCTGAGCAGTGATTAGACAAGATATAATATGGCATTGTTTTTCAACCTTTAAGCATATATCTCTATTTTTGGCCACAGTCATAGACCACTTATTTAATATGTTTTCTTTAGCTTGTACTCTTTCTTTAAAAAAATAGCCTTTGCTGAAATAACATTAACCTAAAAAATAACAAGCTTAATGCGCTGGTTATGTTTTTTTTTTTTTCTGAACACACATTAAAATAAAGTCATATCTTAAAAATGCTTAAATCGTTGTGGTTCAGTTTAAAAATTATTTTGAAAACCATGCTTTGGCAAACATGTAGTTGTAATAAGCCGCTAATATTTTGCTTAAATTAGACTTAATCTGGGTTTATTATTTTCATTGGAAAAGAGCAAGACTTGAGACAATGTGGTTGGAGTTTTGGTGGTGGAAAGGGAAGAAGGAAATGCCCGAGGAGGCTAAGGGGCAGTGCCTTTAGCATTTGACATTCAGCCAGGGATTTCTAGTCCCTAAAGGCTGAGAGCACGGAGTAGGAAGACAGGAGGCCAGGACAGAGATCCATGAATTTTAAATCTGATTTTAAAAACTTATCTCAAGTCCAGAGCTGGGCTAACTTGTGTCCTTCCTACCACGTAAAAGCTTCATCTCTATTCAGTGGCTGCAGTATTCGAAAACTGGCAAAAAGTAATAGTTCATCACTTAAATAGAAATAAGAACATAAGGTAAGAATGGTCAAGACATTAGTTTGGAAGGCAGAAAAATGGGCTGTATGCTGCTGATTTACTGATGCAAATCTTTTATAACACACCCCTGTTAAGAAGCTAAATGCAGGATTGTAATTCTTTGAAGGATTTGGAAAGCCATTAAATCACAGCTTATCTTTTATCCAATATTACCCCTGAACTGCCCACAACAGTCCTTTTTCAGCATGTTCCTATATAGACAATAAACAAATATGTCAATAAACAAGGATGAAAACAAATAACATCTCATGAAAGTCAGATTATTTAAACTCAAGAGGTGCGACTTTCACGAACCTAAAAACCGTGCACACACACATATCTACTGTACTTAGCAACTACTTTGAGCCACATGCTATAGAAAAAAAGAGGCATCTATCATTCAACAAATCTCTTTTTAGCTCCAACTCAATCCCGGACACTTGTTCAAGTGATTGGATAGAGAGGTGAACAGCAATCAGAAGAATGAAATGAGTATTAAAGTCAAGTCCTATATATTCCAGTTTAAGCAAAAGTTTATCAATCACCTATGACGTGACGCAAATTGTGCCTTTTTCTTTACCTTAGCTATTTCTTTCCATCACATGGAGGCAGACACATCTGGATTTGAATTTTGACTCTGCCTCTTAACTAGCTATGTGAACTTGGATTTTACTAACTTTTGTGTTCACTGATTTCCTCATTCATAAAGTAGAAGAAAAATATTCCCTACATTATAGAATTAGGTGCTCTCTAACAAGTACGAATTTAGTGTTCTGTCCTGGTAATTATTTTAGGCATGTGTGAAAAACAGTGAACAAGACAGACACACCCTGCAGTCCAACCATGTGGATCGGTGAGTGGGTTTATGGGAGAGTGGTTAGTGGGCAGTTAACGCAGTGAACTGACTGCTGTAATTACTAAATGATGAAACTCTGAATGGGCATCAGGATGAGGAATGCATGTGCATAAAAACAAGTAATTTCAAAAACAAGTGTCAGGTATTAAATGACCAAGTGGCTATCTAGCAAAATGATAAAAGCATTTTCAATTACGCTTTTAGGAAGATATAACCAAGTGCTGCTGCAGGAAGTTATCATGCCAGTTGGGGCTAAACAAAGGTAGCCTTACTGAACAGATGGGTTCTCCTAATCAGGTAACTTATTACAAGTAAAGTGACTTTTATGCATGCAGAAAGAAAAAGTTAAAAAAATAAAAGCTAATTTAATTATATAAGTGAAGAGAAAAAATCTAGATCCTATGGTGTCATAACAATTTAGGCAAAGGCATCTATGAACACTCACACTAGAAGCAACATAGAAGAGCTGAGGTAGAGTTGGGAGGTATATACACCCCAGTTCCCTAACACGATAATGAGCCACCAAGGCTTAGCCTCATTCTAATGCCTCAAGGAGAACCCAATTTTATCAAACACCATTTTAATTCTAGATATCCAAGCTACTCCTATGCCATGGCCCATAATCAACATATATTTGCTCATCCATACTGGAAAGAGAAATAGCAAACAGAGGAGCCCTTGCTCTTTTAATGACTGATTTAAAGGTGACATTGTTTGGCTTTAGAATTTACAAACAATAGTTTGAAAAGATATTAAGCTTTACTTAGGAAAAAATTAAATATCCTTAGCATAACTTACCACTCAGTAGATAGTGTATAGGTAAATACTTTGGCTTTGAATTTTTATATTTTTGCTTGTTTTTTTTTTTAAGATTTTATTTATTTATTTGACAGAGAGAGAGAGATCACAAGTAGGCAGAGAGGCAGGCAGAGAGAGGCGGGGAAAGCAGGCTCCTGCCGAGCAGAGAGCCCGATGTGGGGTTCGATCCCAGGACCCTGAGATCATGACCTGAGCCGAAGGCAGAGGCTTTAACCCACTGAGCCACCCAGGTGCCCCTATTTTTGCTTGTTTTTAAGGAAACTTCATAAAATTATAAATTTTAGAGCAGGGCTGCTCTATGTCTAGTGTCATTTGGTAGAAGGGGGAAGTGGAAATGGAGGTGGGGGCTACATGTGAAGGGTAGGTTAAGATTCACCCGTTTTCCACCCAGGTGTGGAGAGGATGAACTGCATCAAAAAGCAGAATTTCTTCTGGTTTTCATAGCCAAAAGAAAAAGTGAAGGAAGAACAAGGACAGTTACGAGTCCTTATCGTCTGGGGCTTCTCAGGGACTCCTGGTAATGAAGCCCTGTGATTCTCTGCCTCTACTGTCTGAATTACCCATCTTTACATTGAGATCTTTCCTTTTCAGAGCCAGCCTGCACCTGCTCACAGGAGCCAATTTTGAAATCTTCGGAAATTTTGAGAACTAGCACACTAGTATCTTAAAAAGACCAAGGTGGGAATCAGCAGATGCTTTTTTTTTTCTTTTTTGAACCCTTTTACCACCATTGTTTATTCATCTTAATGCATGAAGACACAGAACAAGCCTTTGTTGTTTACAACTGTTTATGTGGTGCTTAGTCTAGTATCTGCCCTAAGGTGAGTGTATACAAGCAAGCTAAATCAGACAGGAGAGTTAGCAAGTACATGGAATAATTCATTTCGAAATCTGTGTATGACCGTTAAAATCATAACTACTCAGCCTTGCAAAAATCTCCAAGTTAGGGGGAGATGCACAGCAATAAGTTATATATATATATATATATATATATATATATATATATATATATATATCCTCCTGTCATAAAGGAATTATGGAAATAGTAGAATAGAGACACTACTCACTTGGAGATTTTTGCAAGGCTGAGTAGTTATGATTTTAAGGGTTATATATATATATGTATATATATATATATGAATATGATGGAAGGCAGAGTAAAACATGACTTTTTAAACAGTCTCTGGGAACTCAGTCCACTTCAAGCCAGGACATCTCCCAGCTGGGAGACAGAGCTGCTCACAGCACCCTAGTTTAAACAGGATAAATAAGCTGCTTTCTGAGCAAAGTTGTGGTGAGCTAGAGTTTTGAAGTTGCTTTTCAGCTTCCTGCCATTCAAAACCACCATGGTGTAGGAATAAAGAATGCAAAGGTGTCAGGCTAAAAGATTATTGTGATTCATTTCTTGGAGACTTGGAAGCCCAACAATTGTACATCACCAAAGAATCCTTGCATATCAGGCTGGAGTCTGCAAGGCAGGGGAAACTACATTAAGGAATGATGAACGAGGAGCACGTAGCATTAGAGGTGATTCTTAATAACAGTGTTCAACGAATGTTAGTCAAGGCAACTTTTTCCACTTAAAGCCTCCCCTCTTGTCTGCCTATTTTGACCCAGTACCACTTTAAGACCCTGTCAAACAAAGATGACAGATTTCAAGGTCCAGGTTCCACAAGAGTAGTAGTTTTTCTAATCTCTGCCCTGCCCCAGGATCTCTTTCTTTTTACGGATGGCTGCCTTAAATCCATTAATAAAAAAAACTTTAGTCCAATGTCAAAAATGCCACTCGTATCTGTGAAACTCTAAGATTCATGTCAGGATAAGAAATTCCTTGAAGGCAGTCTCCTGTGTTTCTCCTTGTTACCAAAGGAAGAACTGCTTACCTAAGAAGGACTAAAACGAGAATTTACATGTATAAACACATAAACATTTTGAAATGTTTGGTATTTGAAATGCTCTGTCAGGCATTTGAAGTTTTTGAAAATATTGCTTTCCAAGGCAGAGGCACCATAAAGGAAAGCATAAACACAGTTTTAGATAATGGCAAATCCAGAGACTTCAATTTAGGAATCCTAAAAGCATTCTCTTTTAACCACTTAATCCCCCTCCCCTTTTTAAAAATAAATTTCCTAAAAAGTATTGGATTTATTGATGTACACATTTTTTAATTTAAAAAGACAATATTAAATATATTTTAGACAACATAACACACAAATGGAACCCAATTAAATGTGCACGTGAATTTTCCTTATATACAGCTATGGAAACATCTGAAGTCAGATAATATCTGAGTAGGACGTTTTCTCAGACACATCTATAAAACAGCTGTATTCAACTTGCTTCTTAGTGAGAAAATGAACAATAAAAGAGCAGATTTGTAAGTATTCTACAAAATCAATCCCAAGTGATGAGCATATAATCCCCAGAAGCTCCCACGATCTAAGAGGCACTTAGCAGGAGGAGAGAACTGAACACATTTTAATCTTATATATGTATTTTAATCTTTTAAATATATTTCTTAGGTTGTGTTTGCCTTTTCTAAGTTTCTCAGAGCAACAACAGATTCCTGTTTTCTTTGCGGGACTTTTTCCCACTCTTTGCCTTCTCAGTTTCACATACCCCATTTTCTCAGGTGCCTTATTTCATTCTCTACCTTCCATTTCCATCAAATACTTGAAAATAAATCTTATCGACAAGGCCCCCCTAGACATTATCAAGGCCCTTCAAAGGCTCATAACCATTTGTTTGGTGGTACAGGGAGAAACTAGCATTCCAGTATTCAACATGCTAGATTTTCTTAGGTTATATACATACAACATATAGCATTTATGAACTTCCCTCACCCTCTTTACTTCCCTCCCCACCCCTCCTCACAAAATCCCATTCCTGGAGAGCATTAGTAAGCAAAGCATAAACTTGTCACCTACGGTGTAGAGGAAAATGAGATGTTTCACAGCAAAACACACTTCATTAGACAAATCTCTTCTCCAAGATCATTTTTTCTTAGTTTTTCTTTTCTCTTTTTCTCTTATGGTCCTAAAACTTCTAAACACCTGCCTCCTCCTTCTGGATTTCTTCTTTTCCTAATCCCAATCTCCCTCTCATTCTCAGTCTGGAATCAGACCACCAAAGGGATAAGGCCAGCCTTGCCACCCATTATGACTGTGTGTCCTTGGATCAGTTATTTAATCTCTCAAATCTCCAATTTCCCTATCGATAATAACATGAATACTTTTTTTCTTATAGAGCAATTACTATGTGCCAATGCAATTCTCACGTTTTAAATGAATATTCATTCATTCCTCACAAATACCCTAAGAAGTAGGTATACTGACTGCCTCCATTCCCCCATTTTATCTCAGATAGAGGAAATCTGAGGTGCAGTGAATTTAACACTTTTTCCAATGTAGTTTCTAAGAGGCGGCACCAAGATTTGAACTTATGTGTCCTAAGTCCAGGAGCCAAGTTCTTCACTCTTCTTATACTGAAAGGCATATATCTATAAAATGTGCTAAGAATCGTATCTATTTCACAGATGTTTATGTACTCTTTGGTGCATATTATTTGTCAATTGCTTCTATAATTTCTGTTATTATTTTAATTCTTATTTTTACCTACTACTCCTCTCAGGCATATGAAAGACCAACATCCTGATATCATTAACAAAAGATCCTCAAATGCCATATTTGCCCTTCAGAATCAAACAGAGGTCTATTCCGTAAACTGAAAAGTCCATTAAATAGTAACAT
>CM052884.1:67583220-67751079 GCA_028534135.1 Potos flavus | reverse complement strand
GTTGGAATGCTGTAGTATCATCCCCACTTTCCACCATTGTTCCCCCACCCTTAGGTACAGAGTGATTTCATGAAAACAGAAATCTGTTTAAAACCCTTAAAAGTGAGAATGAAATCCAAACTCCCCATCATAAGCCCTTACAGCATTGCGCTTGCTTACCTCTCTCTCTCCTCTCATTTCGGCCATCCTGGTGTTCAGTCTCTGTGTTCCTGCCACACAGGCCACATATCAGTTTCTCAAACACACCAAGCTCTTTCCCACCCCAAGGCCCTCCTTGAGGGCACTCTGCCAGGAATGACTCTTTCTCCCACACTTCCCTCCTCAGCTGATCTCTCATCTTTCATTTCTTGTCTTTAATCTCTTCTGAGAGATTGCTCCAAATAGCTCCCCTTCCACTACCAAGGACCCACTTTAATGACAACTTGTAAACAGATATTTGGGTTGGTTTATTTATCTATTTTCTGACTCCCCCACTAGACTGCAAACTTTGCAAGGGTACAGATTTTGCCTCTTTTATTCATGAATGCATGTCCAGCCTTAGTATAGACACTGGCACATGGTAGGCTCCCAAAATGCGGAGTCCACTGGAGATGCTAAGAGAAAATTTGAAGCAGTCATTCTCAAATGTAGTGCCAGCATCAGGAGCATCAACATTATCTGAGAGCTTGTTAGAAATGCAAATTATCAGGCTTCAACTGAAATTATTGTTATTGGAAACTCTGGGGGTAGAGGCTGGTCATCTGTTTGTTTTTTTAACAAGCCCTACAAGTGATTCTGCTATTCCCAGTCTGACAACAACTGCTGTAAGGTATCTTGTTAGAATAAAAAAACATACCTACTTTGTTTAGAAGTTGCTGCAGCCAAAATTTCTTAGAATATGAGGTACAGTGATATACAGTATATCACTTATATATCACTAAATGTGGTCTCTCATTTTATTGAAGAAAAAAATGCCCCCCAAAGAAATTTTTATATATTTTAATCTAATAATTAGTGATAGTGATGCTTATAAGTTTGCTTTTAAGATAGCAAAGCATGCATATTTCTTATGAATATGAAGTATAATTATGCAGCACACACTCTTTCCTGAAAAGAGTCTTCAAATATACAGCTACTTTCATACTGACGGCTGAGTATTAATTCAGTTAAATTCGGGTATAATTATGGAACATTTGCATTTCCTACTTCTCTCAAGATGGTTCAAACAATGAATTGAACTGGAGGATTTATCCGACACTTTGCTTTTGAGTTGAAATTTACCATGGTGATTTTAGTTATTTTATTTAAGGGGAATCATTAGGTTTTCACATTAGGAGTGTCCTATAAAACGGAGGTGGCTCATTGAGCAACACAGTGACAATGGGATGACAAAGAAGATTGAAAATTCATCACTGAAGACAAGACTTCAGACTGGATCCCAAACACCTGAGTTACCTGACCTGCATAAGTGGATAAAATGTGGCTTTGAATACCATACAGTAAGATAGATACATCCACTGAAAGAGTCAAAATTATGAAGCAAGTATAAATATTCTTTTAAAAAAGTTAAGAAGGAACTAAAAAGAGATGAGAAAAAATACTGATTGCATTTCTATAATGTGACAGGCATTGCACTAAGTCCTGCTTTTTAGACTATCTTCTATTATATTCTCTCCACCCATTTTTATTTACTCAAAATCAAAGGTTTTCTGGTTCAGCTAAAGAAAACCAAAAGCCAAGCCTTTCTAAGTAGAACAGTCTATGATGGAGCATAGATTATGATTTTCTGGTGGGTTCTCAATGAAATAAACATCTTTAAAATATGTGGGCTTTAAATATCATCTTAGTAATTTACTTTCACTAAGAGAATATATTTGAGTATACCTTTCCTGCTCACTGACTTTAAATACTATATAAGGACTCTTTTAAGAGCTTACTTTTCTTTAAGAAAAGAACACTTATTTTCATATCCATTTTAAGTTATCTAACCATAAATGCAGATTTAGAAACTGAACCTCTGATGTCCAAAGGGAAGCAGTTAATATTTTTAAACAAAGAAATTAAAATGAAGCCTCTAGAATGGAAACAATAATAATTTTACCACCTTTAAAACTATAAGAAAGTGAAGCTAGCAGGTTGAAATATTTTGTTTCATTGGTTAAATACAGTGACTTTCACAGCTATGTCACTTGTTTACTTTAACATTTATGCTGCGAGTTATGCTTCTTTAAATTCAGATGTTTTTCTCAGATTTTCTATTTTGACAGAAATTATTAACTAAAATATCTTGTATAAAAATAATTTCTTAAGAACATTTTAAAAATACATACTTTTACAAATAATTGTATTTTATACATTCTTGAATCAAGAATTAATTTTACAGTACAATTTGTGAGTAACGATTGCAATGAAACCAATAATCAAATGCATTTAAAAATAGGCAAAACTTCGGGGAGGTGCAATTTGTTTTACATGCAAGATAAACAAAGAAGCTCACAATATAACAATTTAGATCACATATTTATTTTTCTAAATGATTTTCTAATATTTTGAAATAAGAAATACACTCATCCCCAATTCTGAAACCAATATCAATTATTCTTAATTGGCTTCTCTACATAGTTTTAAGAAAACAGAAAAGTAATATAGAATTCCTAGATGGATGTACTTTGAAACATACCACGGTCAGAATTCTGGGTTCAGCTGCATTTGGAATCCTTCATTGCTGACAACAGAATTGCAAATGACAATCTTCTTTAAAGCACTCTTCAGCATGACAACAGAAAGTTCTCCCTTCCACTGCCTGCTTTTTTTCCATTAGCTAGAGTGTTACATATTGAATGCTGCATGAAGCATTTGACTGGAGGGTTTTTAGACAACTCTTTAAATGCCTGAGTCTGAATAATGATTAAAAAAAAAAAAACACAAAACCTCATCTCTTTATTAAGAACTTCTCATTGGTTTTCTGTTTTTTTTTTTTTTTTGAAATTGATTTAAGAGGTTTGGAGAGAGGGTGGGGTTAGAGGCTCCTGTGTCATTGGTTAATAGTTTCTATGGATGATTCACCTAAGTGACATTTAGTCATATGTCAGTGACATTTTGATAATTTTACTGTCAATTTTTAATAATCTATTGCACCTTCTTCTGTTATTTGAATGAGTTGAGAGATTAACATAAAAGGTGGGAGGTATGTTTCAGTCTGAATAAAGTGGTCTGGCAAAGAAAACTAACTTTTTTATTGGTGAGCCAGGAAATGTTTTTGATAGCTGAATGGTGTTCACTGGGATTTCCTTTTTTTTTTTTTTTCCAGCTTTTCAAGGAAATTTGCCTTATTTTCTTGTTCATGGTGGAAAGGTACAGTAGAAACCTTTGTGGTTTCTGAAAAGTCCTGCATCCATTAAACTTGGCAATATGCATCATATTGGCTCTGGGCTGCATATAGTGAAGTGATTATAATCTGAAAGCAATAGAAGTAACTTTTACCTAAAAATAAATAAAATTTAACATTTTTTGTCCTTCTCTGGTTAACAGTCACGTGATGAGATGCAAGAGAGGATTACATTTATTTCCGTCAAGAAAGCCTCCACAGGACAGTTTGTAATTAGGACTGACAAGACCTTGAAGAAACAGCCAACTACTGGATATGGCCTTGGATTAATCAACGTACTTAAAAATTTATTTTCTGGTAAGCCACAAAATAGGAAATTTTAACTGCACACAATAGTTCGAAACCTTTAAAGAACAAAGGGTAGATTACTGCAATCTTTGTGTTTAAACTGCCTGTGGCATCAAGGGATTAATCAAATCGTCCAGGTTTCCATGACTGAGACCCTGATCTGAGCTCTTCATTTGTATCTTGTAAGGAGTTCAACAGCAAGGACTCAATTTAAAAAAGTCCACAAGCATCATAAATCATTTAATACATAGAACAGCGCTTTATTTTTCTTGACATTTTCTTTTCTTTAAAGAGTGACAGCTGCTCGAAATATTCATATTCTGATGGGCTCATTGGGTGAGATTAAGAAGTCTACATGTTGGTGGGAATGGAGGAAAAGGCCATGGGAAGACGAAGGGCTAGAAACAGCACAGAAGGGATGAGTATTTTATAGTTTAAGAGGATCTGAGCACAGGCATCTCAGTTTTATCGTAGTTTTTCTTAAGCATAAAACATTGAGGAAAACACAAAATTCATGGTCTCTAATGCATAAGATCATTCATTCCCCAGTAATGTGAACCTGTCTCTAACTACCTAATGCACTTGTCTCGTGGCTTCTATAGTCCCTTGTGCATACCTTCATTCAGTACAACATAGCCCAGTGGTTCACAGTGTGGTGGACTCTATACAATTCTCAACCATATATGGACAGGGAAATCACTTGGTCATTCCGAGCCTCCATTTCCACACCTATGAGATGGGAATAAAAACACTCTACCTTTTGAAAATGGTTGTGACGCTTAAAACAACATAGGTCATCAACAAAGTCCCTGAAAAGTCCTTAATAAATATTAGCCACTGTAGCTATTTAATATTAGCATTGTTTTTATTAATGTTCCAGCTCCCAATCCTGTGTTCCTTCTGCTACACTCATAACCTGGGGGGGCCTGGAGGTGGGATATTAAGGAGACAAATTTGACTTTAAATGTGTTCAAATAACATTAGTTTTGATGTGGCTTCTCTGCCAGCCTTCTGTCTAAGCAGAGAACTGGTTTGAAGTGAGCCTATCATCGATCGAACGTATAAATATCAAGTAAAACAATTATCTGAACCATTTAACTGGTATGCTGACACACTAATTTATCATGTGAAAGTTTATAAACCTATGCATGAAGTCTTCAGACAAGTTACTGCAGCTCTAATTTTAGAGCTAAGTACTGCAGGGAGGCTTAGGCAAAAGGTCTCCCAAGATGAGCTCTTAAGCTCTCATGGAGAAAACCAGTAAATTGATGATTCAGGAAGCCTCCTATAGGTCTTATTACCTAAACATTAGTTTTAGGAGAGAGAAAATATCTATGCATCTTGTTTATTTACTTGTACTGGATATGAAATAAGACTTCCTAAGTAGGCATATCTTTTCCTAAATAGCTTCGAAAGAACTAAAGACATCAACCTCATCAAATTCATCCCTCATCTAAATCTACTCTCATAACTAAAATGTCTCCATGTCCTGATTTCTTATCCTTCTGTTTCACTGTTCTAGATATAGCTGTTGAGCTGTTTGTTTTTCTTTCTTTTTTTATTTTTCTGATAGATAAGGGGAGTTCCCATTCTATGTGTTAGATGCATTTGAAAATATTTCATCCACTGATTATTCTGTAACCACCAAGGACTATACACCTTCTCCACTGTGGCTGCTTTCCTGAAGTTTAGTAATATTCAGTTGAAACAAATTCCTTGCCTTTTTCCTTAGTTATTTGTTGATACAAAAGTAAATTACAAACAGGTCAATCTACTCCTAGGATGTTGTGAGTTAGCCACAGGTAGTAAAAAGCAGAGGGGTGCTTAGGTGGCTCAGTCAGTTGGGCAGCCTCTTCATTTTGGCCGAGGTCGTGAACTCAGGGTCGTGGGAATGAGCCCCTCATCGGGCCCCATGCTCAGCAGGGAGTCTGCTTCAAGATTCTCTCTCTCCCTCCCCCTCCCCCTGCTTGCTCACTCTTTCTCTCCAAAATAAATAAATAAATCTTAAAAAAAAAAAAAGCAGAACTGCCTACTTCAGAGCAACGTTTCAAGGTTTTACAAAGGTGTGATTAATATATAAGTATACATCTTACTCTTAACTGTAAGTCAGTTAACTAGAGTCTGAAAGACACAGGGTTCTGGAATCAGAGACACACTCTAATCCCACTGTGTTCCTGTCTAGCTCAGAGACTGGACAAGAAACCTTTACATCTTTAAACTTTATTTTCTTCATTAGTAAAATTAGACTACTGCTCTCATTGAGCTATGGGAAGTTATGAGATAAAGCATACAAAGTGTTTACCGCAGCTTCTGGCGTATAAGTGATCAGTGCATATTAGGGAGACAAACTGAAATGCTAATTATGATGGTTACCAGACTACAGAGATGAAGTCCTGAACTGTTCTTGTCTTGCTAGTGTAGCAAGCAGAAGCATAGTTTCGGGAAACAGAACCGTCTTATTTTTCAAATCTTGCCTTAGTCATTTATTAGCTGTGTAAAATTTTAAAATGGGGATAATATGATAATACCTATGGCTTAAATTTAAGAATACATGAAATAAGATTTATACCATTTAAATTCTATCACCCAGTGATAAACACTATAAAATTTGTTGTATATAATTCTGAATGCTTTCTCAATAAGAGATATTTTGGTATCATTGATATCAAACTGTACACGTTGCTTTTTATAACAACCTTCTTATATAATCACACATTATGATAATTTCTCATCAATCTTAACTAGTTTGAAAAATAAACTAGTTTATTTTTCATTGTCTTATTTGAGGGTATTGTTATTTTTTTAAATTTTATCTTTTACTCTCAAATGTTTAAGTGTTTAGTCCCACTCAACCCCTCACAACCTACAATGTGAGAAACATCCTTAAACATAATTATATGGGCTAACATCTTACTATATTCTCCAGATAAATTCTTAGAAGTGGGTGAAAAGGTCAGATTATTTTAAGGCTTTTAATCCTTATTGATAAACTGTTTTCCAGAAAATGAGGATCAATACACACATCTACCATCAGGCAATAATAAGTGACAGTTTACAGTGTCAATACTATTTTTTCAAAACTCTTTTCTAATTTGATTCAAAAAAACATTGTGGATATTGGTATTTCTGCAATTGCTAGTATTGCTAATAGTTTTATGTGTTAAAATATACCGTTTTTCAATTTTTTTCACTCTTGAACTTATCAATTATATAATTATATCTTTGTAAATTAAGAATATGAACTATGGTTTGGCTTGCATATTTTCTACTCTTTTGGTTCATTATCTTATCTTAAGTTTATTCCTTACTCTAACTTTATTATAACTTTGACACTGATTAGTATGTAAATAGTCAAATCTATCAAGGGTTCCATGATTGATTTCATTGTGGGTTTAAAAAGACCATTTAGAAAGGTCGTTTTACTGTTCTGTTATTAGGAAAAAAAAATGCTTATTTTATATTTAGGTATTCATTGTGAATTTATTAACTATTTAGCTCTTTAATAATTCATTTTGGTGTAAGATGTGCAGCAGGCATCTAAAAATAGTTTAACCCCTTAATGTCCTAGTAGTATGAGAACATTTGCACATTTTTTGAAAGACCAGTATTTCATCACTGATGTGAAGTGCCACCTTTATCATGACGCATACCACACCCACACCCACACCCACACACACACATCCCAAGTTTAGGTTTAAGCAAGCTACAGAAGCCTTGTGGAAGGCTTCTAGAAAATCTTCTACTAAATCTTCTGTAAAATCTATACGAGCAAATAGCTAGTGTAGCACAAGTCCCCAGTACTCACTAGGGAAGGCTTCTGACAGTCAAAGTAAGTACTTAAATGGCACGAGGAAAGAAGATGCCTCATATGGTTGCGGGAGGGAGGCTAATGCTTTCCTCTATATCAGACAAAGACTCTACAGACAAGACCAAGCATCTTTTGGGCTGCTGGAAAGAAGTCTTCTTATACAAGGAAAAAAAAAAAAAGACGCTGGCCAAAAAGATAAATAAACCAAGATAACTTGCTGTATGTTCCATAATCTATATGAAAATTAAATATTTAAGATACCATTTCCCACAATGGTATTATTAAATAAAAATGTTATTTCAGGTCCTAAAGTTATATAAATATTAGGATTTTCCTTAGAAACTGACTATCGCAAAAATGCAAATAATTAGCATTTAACTTCATATATAATCTTGTCAATTGAGGCAGGCCCATAGGGCTAAGCTTAGTCATTTATCTTAAAGTTTAAGTCATCATTATCCCACAATTGCTAGGAAAAAAATACACAAATTCACAATGCTAATGATCTCCGTAGATTATTTGGAGGCAAAGAGGCATTGAGGCACATGAAATAGTTGCTGATGTCCATTGGAAAGGTACGTATTGCAGGAGACTGCAGAGGCCACTCTCACCTTCTCCAACATATGATGTGTCTCCAGCCCTGATAGAAAATTATTTCTGTTACCAGTTGAGTTAAAGATGAACACCATCTGCCAAAGCCAGTTGACAGTCAAACTGAATGGCTTTGAAATCTAAATTTAATGAACTACTAAAATATTCATGTCAAGATTTTCCTGATCCATAACCTTTTCCTGTCTGTTTTGATTCCCAGCAGTAAGAGGAGAAAGGACTGTAATTTGGAATATAGTTTCATATTCCCAGTCTCATTCATTATTGGTACCACCTGCAATTGTTTTTGGCCTCCTGAGGGATAGTAGCAGCAGGAAATTCTTCTTTAATGTCCACTACAGAAACCATGGTTCTGCTTCACAGATTATTTCCTTCTCACCTAAACTAACTGTAGATGTTCCTTATACATTATCCACATCTAGAGACCTCAGCTAGTGTGTAGGACATGGCTCTTTGACAGAGAGAGGGATTTTGCTTCTGAGGATCATCCGGGCTGTAGGATCTTATTTTTAATTGTAATTCACAAGGCTCTCAATATTAATGAGACAGAAAAAGGCAATACTTACCAAAACTATTTTAAAAACAATCCCTCTCTATTCTAGAACTTAGCTTACAGTCAGAGCAGGTGCCTCAGTCTATGGATTTATAGAACTTTTCCTTTTTTTACATTACAAATTTGCTTCCTGAAATTTCTTGTCCATGTAGGTGTGACAGAGACTTTTTGTCAAAATGTAAAAAAAGAAACAAATTTGCCTTTAAAAAAATAGTTCTTCACCAATTTTAGTGGGTATTTGTGATTGCTAATTATATACCCATAGTTCAACTGAAGGTAATCTTGGAATTCTACCCTGATTTAATTTTAATGCTATCACAAAGAAAACACTTTGTAAATAGAGTTTTTTTTTTCTTTTTTTTTTTTAAAGATAACAATGTCAATGTTTTAGATAGTCTGGCTAGATACCATGTTATTTAGGTTATGACATTTAAAACATATTGGTGCTCTGTAGAGTGAAATGGATAATATGAGTATGTTTTAGGAAAACCCAGGGACAATTTTTCAAATCTCAGTAATTGAGGAAGAATTCCCTTTATGTTAACAATCAACTGGTGTCAGCCAACATGCTATCCTTTAACATTTATGGCTGCATCCATTACCTACTGCTGAGAAACAAATCATCAGCAAACAGTTTTCATTTAGATCATGATTCTGTGGGTAGGCTGAGCCCAGCTAGATAGTTCTTCTGATCTCAGCTGGACTTTTACAGGTCTGAGTTTCCTGGTCTTTGCCACTGAATTCTCTCACATCTCTGCTTCAGTTGGGGCAACTGTGCTCACTGGGCCCTGATCCACATGACTCATCCTTAGGCAGTCTAGTTCACGTGCTGTTCATGTGCTAGAGGCGGAGTCCCAAGACAAAGAATGCAAGTGCAAGATCTTTTGAGTCCAAGGTTCAGTGTTGGCGCATTGTCACTTCTGCAGCAGTCTACTGGCCTAGGCAAAGCCCAAGGCCATTCTAATGATTGTACCTCTTAATGGGAGATGCTGTAATGTCTCATTGAAAATAGAGTGGATATGAGGAAGAAAGACTGTGGCCTATTTTCCATCTACCACAGTGTCTTTGAGTTATTTAAATATGGCTCCTACCAAAAAGCCTGAATCTAGCTAAATCTGGACTTATCCCATAGTTAGTGTCATCTCTCATTTCTAGAGCCTCTCAGCTTTCTCCATTTATATGCATGCATCCTGTACTGCACCCTAATATCTGGAGAGCAAAATCCACCCATGTGTGCCATGTTTCTCTTTTCTACAAATGCCAGGTTTTGCATATAGCAGCTTCCAAATAAATAAAATAAATATTTACTTATATTTACTATTACCTTATCAATACTACTTCATCATAGTCGATATATCAATATTGTAGATGTTTTTATTCTCTAAAATATTAAAGTATTTTGGTAAAATGACCTATCAAGGGTTCACAATTGGCTTTGTTTTGTTTTGTTTTAGAGAGAGTGAGAGTGAGAGGGGTAGGGCAGAGGGAGAGAGAGAATCTTAAGCAGGCTCCAGGCCCAGCGTGGAGCCTGACACTGAGATCATGGCCTGAGCTGAAATCAAGAGTTAGACGTTTAACCAACTGAGCCATCCAGGTAGTTCATGACTTGAAGTAAAGTATCATAAGGATACAGCTCATTGTTCTGAAACTTAATTCTAGAGCAAACTATAATGCCTTACAAATATACTTAGCTTACTAAATTATCATAAGAAGTGGATGTGTGATCAAAATTTAAACTCACCACAATGACTCAAGATCATTCAGGAAACATTCGCACAATAGTTGACAAATCAAACACTCCATACATTTCTAGATTTGCTTGTTTGTTTTTACAGTTGATGAGCTCAACAGACTTCCTCATAAATTCAATGTAAGATACCACCTTGGAAGATTTGGAGTTATTTCTTATGAACCTAGTTTATACCTAATGGCAAATTTTGTTTGCCACTAAAAAAGCTCCATTTGTTTTTCTGTAATCTCATACTTATCATTGTGCACAATATAGTTTACATTAGCGGTTATTTTCCCCTGGGATTTTTGCTCCCTTCTGTTGACTCTATAAACTTGTTCTGTCATCTCTAAAATAATTCCTTTGCAAATGAGTAACTTTTGTAAAGAAATAAAGTATCAAATGCATTGCATAATATGCATAGGGCCGGTTGTAACCAGTTCAATTACCCCGACCAAATAATGTGTGAAGTAAGATCTTCAGCCACAGAATTTATATGTGTGTTAATACACATTAATTAAACAATATGAAAGTTGCTGTTTTGTAGCACAAAAACGAAGAAGTCTTGTCAATTTCATAAGATCTTAAATATATGTAATCAAATATATACACACATACATGTGTATAAATACTCATATCATTTAGTGGTGGGATGAAGTAAGAGGAAGGTTGACAAATTTATAAGTGGAAGTATATCTAAATACTAGTCCAAATGGTAGAATATAGGTCACTGCTCGTTGAGGTTTCCTGTGACAAATGTACACAAATAACATATTCTAGGCAGATTATTTTGCCCTTCATTTGTAGAAAAGCAAGTAACCAGTTAATGGCTTTTAAACACTTTTTTTTTGTCATGAGACCATTTGTTCAAATGGAATTTATGCTGTGCTCTAACCTATGAAAGGATAAAAGTAGACATATTTTAATAGAAGCTAAAAGAATGAGTCTAAAAACATCCAGGTGATGCATGACTTTTTTTTTTTTTTTAACATTTTGAATAGAAGTGCAATAGCAAAAAAAGTATGTATTTGGGCAGATTCAACAAGACATTACAATAGCATTTCTTGGATTGAACAACTGCGGTCTGTTACTATCATCACACACCATTCTCTTATTTTAACATCAGAAATAAAATATGCATGCAGGTTTAACTATTCTTTTTTTTTTTTTAATAAGATTTATTTGTTTATTTGAGAAGCAGTGAGAGAGAGAGAGCAGGAGGAGGGGCGGGGCAGAGAGAGAATCTCACTCAGTCTCCCTGCGAGTGCAGAGCCCCACCTGGGACTTGATCCCATGACCCTGAGACCATGACATGAGCCGAAATCAAGAGTAGGCTGCTTTACTGACTATGCCACCCGGGTGCCTCTTAACTATTTCTTCTTAACTTTCATATTCTACGGTTGAAGTCTAGCCAAAGTGAGACTGAGAAATGACTACTGTTGAATAGAAATGACATGGCAGGTATCATTGATGGCATGTGGCAAATTCTAGGGAAGCAGATGAGACAGATTTTATTTAATCTTAGTTCCTTTTCTAATTATTTAAAGCACACTGTGTTTGTCTTCTTATTGGTGCTATGGGCATCTTGAGGAACAGCATCTGGTTCTTTCCTCAATATTTCTGATAACTCCTTCTCTCAGGTGACATGGAACAATGGTTTACAGATAGCAGAAACATTCTAAACACCATGTTGACCAGACAGACACAGGAAGGCAGGTGAAGTAAACAGAGAGTGGATGAACCCCAGATTTGTAAAGATAATCTAAGAATTATTGGCACAAAATACTGACCCCATTTAACACAAAACAAAAGAGAATGAAGAAATTTGACACAAGCTTATATCTATTTATTAATGTTGGTCTAATTTATGAGAGTGATATTTAAATTCTGCCATACTTCTTCTCTAATGTTTTAGTGGTGACTAATGAAGGGATTTGCAAAATTAATCCAAGCCAAACCAAATCAAACATTAGAGAAATACATATTCAAGGATGAGACTTTTTGCCACGCAGTGACAATGAAAGCTAAGTCATTCCCTGCGTTAAACTGAAAATTTCTTTTACAAAGGCATTCCCACTTTAATCAATAGGAAATAATGGGGAAGAAAAAAAGTGGGCTTAGACTGAGCCAGAATTTTTCTTGGAACATATCAAAAAGGGACAGTATTTGGTACTGAATGACCAAACTCAGATGCTTTGAAGAGTCCACAAAATCGCTTTGTTTGAGGCATGGAGGGATTGCTGCAGCCAGGTTTTTTTTAAACTGAACTCTAGCCCAGTTACTCCTCTGCTGATGAACTAGAGTTTCAATGAGGTATTCTTAGCTTCCAGGTTGTTATAAAAACCTGCCATATAGTCAGCGTTTCCTATGCTCTAAATACTTTCACACGGTTATCTCAGGCACTCATCAAAGAATTCTGTCAACCAGACAACATAACAGAACTTTACAGATGAGAAAAACAAGGCTCAGCAAGTTTAATTAACCTGCTCAAATGATCACAAATAGTAAGGCATGGAACTAGAATTCAAATCTTGGTCCATTCCATGCTCTCATGAAGTCATGCTGCCTTTCAAAAAAGTATGAAAAAAGTGAGTTGATAAACCTGTAAAGGTTAATTTTACTTTTCAGATTGCTTTAAAAAAATGTTTGATAACATAAATGAATATGATGTCTTCATACAACTTTCCACCTTTAAGTCCTTAATAATACAGATTAACCTGCATGCCTTCTTCTCCTCTCCAGCACAATATACATTAATATTGAAAAGAACTGAAAGGTTTTAGAAATATTACTTTCAAGTGACTTATTGATAGTTTACGTTGTATTACCTTAGACAATTTTGCCTTGGATTCAGAATTATCTTTGGGAACAGAGTCTTTGATTAGCCGAGATCGATCATAATTAGCATGTTCTGATTCATCCATGTAATCCTTATCTTTCCCTAGAGCTAGAAAAAAGAAAGAGAAAATTATATCCACTTTTATCCTTCTTCCTTTTCTCTCTTTAAATGTACTAATCTCTCTTTTATTCATGCTTTTCAAGGTTTAACTTTTCTTATGACCCATTCATCCAAAAAGTAAGCAAAAAAAGAAAAGAAAAAAAGAGGGAGGGAATAACAAGAAAGCTTCCCTGTAGTGGATTAATAATGACACTACACTAACTTTCATAAGAATTAAATGCATCTCTGCTGTTTAATGGACTTAAACTCTTTGAAAATAAAATTAGAATCATGCAAACTCATCATCTCTTTTGAATGTGAAGATAAGGATATTTTTAAAAGATTTTATTTGCTTATTTATTTGAGAGAGAAAGCATGAGAGAGTGAGAGAGGGAGCACAAACAGGGGGACTGGCAGAGGGAGAGGGAGAAGCAGGCTCCCTGCCAAGCACAGAGCCCTACCTGGGGCTTGATCCCAGGACCCTGAGATCGTAACCTGTGCCAAAGGTAGATGCCTAACCGACTAAATCACCCAGATGCCCCAGATCAAGATATTTCTAAAAACTCAATAGATTCCCAAGCATTTATTTGCTTAATTAAAAACTATTATTAATTTTGAGAATTTGTTTTCTTAAAAGTTGGAAAGTTTTCTAAATGTGAATTTGACTGAAGAGTGACTGAAGTCTGAGAAATCATAGAAGCAATTCTCACAAACGTTACAAGAAAAAAAAACTTTTAAAAAATATCAGGGATCTAAATGAAACTACAACTGCAAACAAGAAGAGGATACTGAAAATTAATTACCACTAGAATTATGAAAAGGGTAGGATCTTTAAGAATATATATGAACAATAAACGAGCTATAATCAGTGCAAAAGAGTATAAAACAAGCCTCTATGGGGCTCTAAGTACAACTAAGAACTGCTGACGTGCTTCACACAATTTGTATTCCACGTGATAGAAGTACCTCTTCGAATTCAGACACAGAATCGTATATATTTAGACTTTTCAAATAAATGAAAATGTTTTGGAGAGTTATTTTAGTCCACCTGTTAACACCTATCAGACATAAATTCTGACATAGACAACTATGTACAATGCTTTAAAGATTTCAATCATTTGATTCAGTATTAGAATAGAAAATTGTTTATAATATATGCACTAATTTCTTTTATTAGGAATCTTAAAATCTGCTATAACATATATTATGCCATGTAAGCTAGAGTATCAGAATCTTAGCAGTGGTATGAATTAAGACTGGACAGGTAATACTATGTCTTAGTATGTTATTAATTGCCAATTATGTTAAAATGCTCTAAGGATTTAGGATTAAAACCAGATCTATTAAAAATAGCTAACACTGATTGATGGTTAACAGTTGTTGGGTACATTGTAAGAGCCAGAAACTTTATAGGTATTATTTCCCTTAATCCCCATAACATCTGTACAAATGTGGGTATGCTTTTTACCTACATTAAATAGTAAATAAACTAAAGTAGATGGAGATGAAGAATCATGCCAAAGTCACTAATTCAGTAAGGAGTACATCTAGAACTCAAACACATCCAGATCTGATTCCAAAGCTGACATTTGTAAATATACTATAATGTTTTTCCTAGATTTATGAAGATTACATTTTATTCATTTAACATTTATTAAACACCTATGATATGCCAGACATAGTTTTAAGAGTTGGAAATGTAGCAGCAAACAGAATCCTGCCTTCATGTAACAATCAAGTCCAAGGAGAAAAACAATAAACAACACAAATTAAGGAAATAGCGAGTATGTTTTGTGGTGAGTGCACCGGAAACTAGACGGCAGAAAGGAAGGACGTAGGTGTCACAGGTGCGGAGGAAGATGTTATTTTAGTACAGAGAATCGTAGTAACATTTGAGCAAAGATGCAGGAAGGTGAAGCGGTAAGTCACACAGGTAACTGGAGGAAGAGTGGTCAAGACGGAAGGAAAAAATGGAAAACCTGGACTTGTACTGAACAGGTGTCAGATGAGTGAGAAAGAAACTGAAATTTCGGAGTTAATTTGTTGGATCAGTTACCAAAATCCCATCATGTTCAGCTTGCTGGTTTGTAAGGCACAAAAGTTTCTCTCTCTCTCTTTTTTTTTTTCTTTTCATCTCTCCTCTCTTTTCTTACCTTTCTCCCTGTCTCCTTATCTTTCCCTCCCTCTCTCTCTTCCCATCCTTTTCTTTCTTTTGATATTGGAGACCTAGGAAGAGACCTTTGTGATTAAATGGCAGTAGGTAAATGGGCAGTGTAAGCTGGGAGCATGCACCAGCCCGCAGGTCACAGTACTGTGATTCCTCAGCCTAAATCTGCCCTGTCCTACATCAGTGCTCTCCCTGGCAGTCTATCTTCTCATCTTTAAAGAGGTTTTTGAAGAAGGTCTCAAAGGGTCCTCCTCTATACTCTAATAACTATGTGATTACTAAATGTTTACAAGAGAAAATGCAATTTATGTTAATATATCTCATTTACCATGGAATACAAGAAATACAATTTAAAGAAGTTTTCTACTCATTTAAACCTTATTCTATTCACAATTACATTCTCTAGGCAGAAATTTTTCTAATTTGTTTTGCTTAATTTTAATTCAATTTAGTTTTCTCTTCTTTCTCTTTAATTCCTATAACACAAACATTCCTGGAACAGGAACACCCCTACAGTTTTGAAAGTCTTGCCAAATGCTACCAACTTCATGAAAGCTTTTCAGATCTTCTGCTCCTTTCTGCCCCAAAGCTCCGAATAGAATGGATCATTTTCTCTCCTGAATTTCATCACATTTGGTTTTCCCCTCCTTTTCCTTTTCCTTCTCTTCCTTCTTTCCTTTCTTCCTTTCTTTTTGTTATTCTTTTTATATTTCTGAATTTAGACAAAATTACCCCAGGACCATGTTCAATCTCTTTTTCATGTGTGTTCGCTTTACTACAGACTCTAGCACAACTTGGTCATTAGTAGATGAGTTAATTTAAAAAGAAAAAGGAAAACGATGGACTTGTTATTTCGGAAAATCTGGATCATAGTGACACAATTTTTAAAATTTCCTTTTGTTGTTAGGAATGTAAGTCTATTTGCCTTTCTTCTTGCTTTTCTTGAAATTATACAGAAGGATTCTTCTGTATATAATAATAGCTTTCTTTTTTCCTTTTACTATTAGCAAGATTGCAAATTCTTGTCATTGTAATTTAAATTTTCCTTTCCTGTTTTGTCTTTTACAATGTTCCTGCAGTGTTCCTACCTTGGAAACAAGAAATCTCTATTCTTACTGGCTTAACATATACTTTTCATGAATATAATAACAATGACTTAACTTAGTTCATATTCTTTTGTTATATACTGGATTTTTTCTTACACGAACTTAACTAACTAAACTATATTAATTAACTAACTAAACAATATTCCTATAACTAATGTTTTGTTTTGTTTTCTTTTCCACGTGGATTGCTAATAATTATTTAATTGTTATATGTATCAGGTATCCTTCATTCATTAAATCAATATATTGAGCTAGAGCTACAGTACACCAGAGACTATTTTACTTTGAGGGGAGTAGGAATTACAATGAACATTACAATGAACAAAAATCCTTACCCTTGTGAAGCTGACAGTGATAAAGTTAAGAAAAGAACAAATATAACCCCTATCTATTAAATGATGATATGGCAAAGAAAAAAAAAAAAAGAGGGCAAGGAGATAATGGGGAGGGCAGCCATTTGCAATTTTAAATAAGGTGGTTAAGGATGGCCTCCCTGAGGTAATCTGGAACAAGGATGCCAAAATGGTAAGTGAACCTCTGTGGGAGAGCATCATAGGCAAAGGGTATAGTAAGTGCAAAGGCCCTGAGGTGGAAGCATGCCTTTCTTGTCTGTTCACAGACAAAGAGATTAGTGTGACTGGTGAGGAATGAACAAGAGTGAAAGTGGCAGGGTATCATGTTAAAATGGTAATGGAGGAAGTAGGAGCATATCAGGGAGGGCTTGGGACCATCAGAATGATTTTGGTTTTCATTCTGAGTTAAAGAGTGTCATTGGATGAATTTAAGCAGAGTGAATTTGAGCAGATTTTAACAAAATCACTCTAGCTGCTGACATGAGAATAGGCTAAAGGGGCCAAGGCCAGAGGCAAAGAAACCAGATAGGAGTTACTGCAATAATCAGGTAGAAAGGATGAGCTTTGGGTCAGGGTGGTAGGTATCAAGACTAAGAAACTGTCAAACTGAGGATGTAATTTTTTAAAGGAAAACTAATAGAGTTCTATTTGATATGGGATCTAAAAGAGAAAAGTCAACACTAATTCCAATGTTTTTGGTCTGAGCACTGGGAAGAGTGCCGTATTATTTTCACATATCATTTGACTAAATCCTTTAAAAGTATTGTTATTAGCCTTCATTACCAGTGAGGAAATGTAGGCAGATACCTAGGGTCTCACATTTGGTATGTGGCAGAAGGAGAGCCCAGGAAATCTGGCCCTAAACCTTACATTCCTAGCCACTATGTAATACTGCCTCTTGTAGTATTAGAAAGATGATGACTTAGGAAACTTTGAAACCATAAAATATTCACAATTAAAAAAAAATAACTGGGTTACATAAAAATTGTAATATATTTCTTGAATGAAAAAGGGTGGAATCTCTAATTATAAACATAGCTTATAAACATAGCTTTCTATCCTCCTTCAGTTGACAATGATGGAGACAAATAGATAAAGATAAATAGATAAAGATATTTATCAATATCTTTATCTTTATCAATAGATAAAGATAAAAATTGTCAACAAATAAGAAATAAAAGATGAGATAAATTTAGTAAAAACTTATTTATTTCTATGCGGTTTAATGTTGCCCATGACCAAGAATTTAAAATAAAAAAGGTACTATTTTATGCTAGTACATAGTCTTTTGCATCTTTCATTTTTAATAAAAATAGCCATTGCTGACAAGACACTAGGGAAACTGATAACAGTCATTTGCTTTCTGTACCAATACAAATTAGTAAAATTTTTGGAACAAAGTGTGTCAATATGTGTTCAGAGCACAACTGGAGAGAGATCCTAAAGTCATCAAAAAGAAAAAAAAAAATCTATGTTCACAAGAATGTTTTCCCAAGCCCATGGATAATAAAATATAGAAACAATTACCACTTTAATAAATAGCAACTCCATTCTTCCAGCCACAAAGGCCAACATCCTGACTCCTCATGTTCTCTTTTACCTTATGTCTGATCCTTAACTAAATTCTGTTGACTGAGCATAAAATACCATTTTTCCGTTTTGCTTTACTCTTTAGCACATACCAGTTTCTAACATGCAAAATGTTATTTTTATTTATCTTCATTTATTATCTATTTTCCTCACTAAGGTATTTGTGGGCCAGTTTTTTGTTTTGTTCATTTTTGTTGTCTTTTTTTTTTTTTTTTTTGCTGCTTTGTCCCTACCATCTAGAATAGGGTCTGACCAGACTTTGTCTTTCAGTAAAGGTTTGTTGAATGACTACAAGGATTTAAATGCCCATCACTCCTGTCTGAACTACCTTCAAATTACATCTAGAAGTTCATCATTTATTAAAGCTATAGCTTCTTAATCCAAGCCACCAGTACCTCTTGGCAGAAATCTGTAAGTAAGTCTCCTAACCAATCTTTCTGTTTCTATCTTTTACCCCTACCACATCCACA
Organism: Potos flavus; assembly: GCA_028534135.1. Taxonomy (NCBI): domain Eukaryota; kingdom Metazoa; phylum Chordata; class Mammalia; order Carnivora; family Procyonidae; genus Potos; species Potos flavus. The sequence goes on along the minus strand of CM052884.1, from coordinate 67,732,101 downwards.
GCTAGAGTGACCCCCTTAAAACTTAAGTTAAATTATATGAAACTTCTATTCAAAACCTTCCAATATTTTTGTAGCTCCAAGTAAAAGTCATAATCTACATTATGGAATACTAAGTAAGCATCATCCGGCCCCTTACTACCACTTCTTGTCCCTCTCCTCTAACCCTACCCTCATTCCCTCCAATCCAGCTGCACTCGTTCCTTGATGTTAAGTAGGTTCTCACCACAGAGCCTTTGCACTTGTTCCTTTCTCTACCAGGAATGTTCAATCCCCATTGCAGCCAGGGTTCTGCTCATGTCACCGCATCATAGAATCTTTCCTTCACCACCATTTCTAAAATAGAACCTCCTATAGTTCTCTGTCTCCTCATAAGGCTTTGTTACTTTTATCAGCACCTGACATAAAATAACACACACGCATTCACACAAAACATGCATGCAACGTATGTTATCAGCACTTGACATTAAGTTATAGCATAGATATAGAAAATATATGTATGTATATACATGTGCATATGGTATACATGTATATTTATACAAATATGTTTTACATGCATATATTTGTGCTTGCATCCGTATAAGAAACAGAAAGAGCATCTATATATCTATATGTACATAAAACAGTTACGACTCAATAATAAAAAGACAAACAACCCAGTTTAAAAATGGGTAAGGGATCTAAATAGACATTTCTCCAAAAATGATATACAGTAGCCAACTGCTGTTGGCTTTTCATGTGTTTACATGAAAAGATGCTCAACACCATTATTTATCAGGGATATGTAAATCAAACTCACAATGAAACCACTTCACAGTCACTGGGATGGCTATAATAAAAAAGACAGACAATAACAACTGTTGGTGAGCGTGTGGAGGCATTGAGCTCTCATACACTTGGATGGCAATGAAAAATGGTGCAGTTGCTGTAGAAACCAATCCGGCAGGTTTTCAAAAGCTTTAACATAGCTACCATACGATTCTCCATGCTGCTCCTAGGTATATACTCAAGAGAAATGAAAATACCAATTCACAAAAAACTTGTATGCCAATGTTCATAGCAGCATTATTTGTAATAACCAAAAAGCAAAAACAATCCAAATGTCCATCAACTGATGAATGGATAAATAAAATATGGCTTATCCATTCAATGGAATATTATTTGGCAACAAAAAAGAATGAAGTACTGATCAAGGGTAAAACATGGATAAACCCTGGAAACATTGTTCTAAGTGAAAAATGCTAGTCACAAAAGACCAAATATTGTGTATTTCCATTTATATGAACTGTCCAGAATAATCTATAGAGACAGAAAGTAAATGAGTGGTTACCTGAAGCTTGGGGGATTGGGGTAAGAAGAATAGATGACTGCTAATAGGTATGGGGGTCTCCTTTTGAGGTGATGAAAATATTCTAAAATTGATTATGGTGATGGATGCACACCTCTATAAAAATATTAAAAACCATTTAAGTTGTACACTTAAAATGGGTGAATTGTATGGTATATGAATTATATCTCAATAAAGCTGCTATGGATACATTAAAAAAAACATGATTCTCAAAGCTTAAAAACATCATTTAATATGTTGAAGCAGGGAGCCTGATGTAGCAAAAAGATGATTTCAGCAAACCAAATTAATCCTGGTTATGTTATTTACTAGCTTAAAGGCAGTAGGTTTAGTTATGGTTTCTCAATCTGAAAATCTGGAATAATAAAATCTTGTTTCAAGGATTAAATGAAATAATCTATGTGATTTGTACATATAAGGTATTGAAGAAATATACATTCTTTTTCTTTAATCTTTCTTTAAATTCACAATTCTAGTAATTAGGAATCTACAAAACTAATTATGTAATTTGGGCCTACAAAAAGGTCATATATTCTACTTCAAAGCCTAGGTAGATAGGAAACAATGTAAGTAACGTGAGTATGCCAACGAACAATTTAAAAATTTAATTTACACCTTCTTCCAATCACCAGTAATATAATTCATGATGAAAACTTGTTGAGTCAAGTGGGAATCCATTAACTCTTGCAAATTTTGTTTGCAAACCAATATCAGCTCAAAACTCAAGGGAACCAATCAAGATAGCAGGCTCCTATGATTGTAACGTAAACCTCAGAGCAGCTCTCAGAATGGAATTTTATAGACAAATTATTCCAGCTCAATTCTTCTTTATTTTAATGCCATTTCATTACTTTGCTACATTTTAATATAACTGCTGGAGCATCTGGAAATGGATGAGGTAACTGTTAGGCAATTTTAAATATGAGTGATCTTATTAGTTAGCCTCGATTGACTTTCCCATACATTGCTAATGATAGTGTGTTCCGGAATTGCCAGAGTAGTTGGGGCTGATGATTAAAATAATAATAGTAATGGCCTAAGGTTATTCTTATTCTTTATAACTTATATATACTAAAAACCACTGAACTGTACATTTAAAATGGGTGAATCGTATGGTATGTGAATTATTCTCAATAAAGTTGTTATATTTTAAAAAAAAACAAGATTCTCAAAGCTGAAAAAAAATCATTTAATATGTTGAAGCAGGGAGCCTGATATAGTGAAAAGAGAACTAATGATGATTTCAGCAAACCCATATTAATTTTTTCATATTAATTAATGTTAATTAATATGAGTATGAATATTTTCAACAGACATTGTCTTATTTGCATCTCACAAAAACTCTTAATTCAAACAATCCTTATTTACATTATGAAAAAAATCAAACCATAGTATTGATGTCTCCATTTCATAAATCAGGAACCTGAGGCACAGTTGGTGTAACTTTCTACTGAGTGATAGAGTTAATACCTGATCTGACTGCTAATAAATTCCGTGATTTTAAAAATTATTATGCCACTGAAGTTTCCCACAAAGAACAAACCTAATGGTTCATATATGGTTTACTCATGGTTAGAACATGGTGATAATGAAGATCCAGACTTAATAATTCTTTGCAGTTCCTATACTGCCTATTTCTCTCAACACTAGCATTGTTCAAAAGTCCTGACGCTAGCCAGTCACAGTGAGGGTACGGCCAGAGCTGTATTCAGTCAACCCCATGACCAAGCAAATCTTGAAGATAAATGCTTTCCACTGTGTCAGCGTGCCAGTGTTTATTCTATCCACATCCATCGTTCCATACATTCACCCAATCGTCAATCATTCGTCAATCATCCATCAATCATCGAGTAGACAGTATGTATAAGGTAATATGAAAAAGATAGATATAAATAGTAATTATTATCATCTAGTAAACTAAGTATAATAGTATTATAACCAAAGTGCAATAATAATAGGAAGTAGGAAGCATCTAAATGGATATTCCGGAGGACTTCCAGTAGGAATAATGTTATAAAGGGATTCTCCTACTACTTAAGAAGAGCCATAGCTATTAGGTCTTTAAATGCTCTACGAAAGGTTTGTCAATAAGACTTACATGAAAAAGAGTAACACAATTAAATTAGGTCTTCAGTGAGAAAAATAACAGAGCACTTACTCCTAACCAGTGGGAAAAATCACAGCAATGAATGACATCATGGAAAGCAAAGGAGTAATGGAGAGTAGATTCTCCAAAGGTATGTCTGTCAATATCGTTTCATCCATCCATCAATCCTTTCAGTGATCCTAAAAATACTCTCTGCACACCTACTACGTGCCAGGTGCTGTTCTTGATTCTGGCCTGTACGCACCACCAAGACTGATCAAGTCTCTGTCCTCTAGAAATGGAAAGAGGGAAAAAAATAAATCTTACAATTTCCAGTAATACCTCTTAAGTCAAGATTAGGAGACACAAAGTGAAGCTTGTATGAATCTGGTTTCTCTCAGTGCGGGGCATTGGGATAAGAGCAAACTTATAATGAACAAAGAGCAAAAGAGGACTGGAATGGCTGCAGCTCTGTGAGTCAAAGGAAGCATTAGCAAATGGTCTAGAGCTGGAGCAGGCCCAGACCTCATAAGGCCTCAGAAGGCTCAGGTAAAGAGTTTACATTTTACATGTAGTGGGAAACCAGGAGGGGTTTGAGTAGAGAAATGATGATATTTAATTTTCCTTTTATGAAAGCTTCCTGTAGCTGCTGTATGGAAAACAGACCAGAAGGAGGCAAGCATCGGAGCAGAGACAATGAAAAAGTCATGATGCTGATCTCCCCAGAGACTGGCACACTGGACAAGGCTTGTAGCAGCAACTGCTTGGCAGTGTCAGGTTCCGAAAATAATTGGAAAATTGAGCCAAGAGGACTTACATAATGGGTTTAACTAACAACTGAAAAGATGTACAGTCACCGTGAGGCTGTCACTACTGGAAAGCAATCTGTTATTTCAGTGTAATTCCCTTATTTCTGTAATACCGAAATACTTTGGTAATATTACTATGAAGTTCTTTTTTTATACCATCTTAGTATAAAACGCTATTTGAAAAAACTATGAAAAATTATTGGAGATTATCAAATATTATAGAATGAAAGCAAAATCACCATGTACTCATTTGACCATAACCGTTTTAAGAAATAAAATGAACACTCCAGCAAGCTGAACTATTAAGCTCACAGAAAACACATTATCTTCCCACTCTAATATAAATCACTTCCTAAGGGACTCACTTCATAGCATTAAGGAAATGTTGATTTCACAAGATTAGATAGATGTATATTTTAGTTGGTTGGACTCAAATTATGTTGGTTTTAATAAGCCCTGATTATTTCACTTCAAAGTTATCTGATTTTACTGCAGCATGAGCGTGGGCAGACTCAACCATCAGTTACTTGTTAATATGGATTTCTCAATCTTTGTCATTTTGCAGAATACTAGCAAGAGAGAGGGTGGATGATAATAGCAGGGGTTTCAGGGCCAATAGACAAGAGTATCGTCACATCAGGATTTCAAATTCATTGTTACATGGTTTGGCACTTTCCAGAATAACAGTGTGAGAGTGTGTGTGTGTGTGTGTGTGTGTGTGTGTGTGTGTGACTGTGTCTGTCTGTGTGGCTGGGGGCACAAGGTAGAATGGTGCTCTGGCTCTGTGAGCTGTTCTATGAAAAGTAGAATTCGAGGCACCTGGTGGCTCAGTCAGTTGAGTGTCTGACTCTTGATTTCGGCTCAGGTCATGATCTCAAGGTTGTGGGAACCAGCCCCGTGTCAGGCTCCCCACTCAGCGGGCAGCCTGGTTGAGGATTTCTCCCTCTCCTTCTGCTCCTCCCTGCCCACTCTCTCTCTCTAAAATAAATAAATAATTCTTTAAAAAAGAAAAGAAAAGAATAATTAAAGGCTCACAGATGGCAATATAAAGAAAGAAGGAAGAAAACCAAGCAATGAAATTCTAAACCTACCAACCTGATTGGCCTTCTTCAATCAATCATCTCCCAAATATACTCTACCATGCAATATTACCCCCATCTTTTGCTGCTCGCAGGCTCATACTTATTATTAGCGTTGCAGAGCCGGTATTCTAAGGATATCACTAACCACCTTTCAACTCCATGGACTGTATTCCTACTGTGATGATTAAGGGAGAAGATGAAAGATTAAGACTTCCTGGGTTAGAATATCAATTCTCCCTTGGGGAGATGTACGGCATTTGGCAAGTTATTTTATCTCTTGGCCAATCAGATTCCTCAGGTATAAAAAGAGGCTAATAATAGTATCTAACCCAAAGAATTGTTAAGAGAATTAAGTGAGGTAAGGCAGGCAGAGAGTTGTGTAATTAAGTGTTCGGTAAATTATTGTTATTCCACTCTGCCATAAAAATCACGTTTTGGTGATAATAGAAACAGCTGGTTAGTGAAGATACTCTGAGCCTAGCAAAATTTGGGGTAAAAGAAAAGCTTAATGAGTGAGTGAATAAAGCAATGAGGATATATTTGTTGAATCTCTATGATGTGCTAGGAGGGTGATGGAGTTATGCCTCTTCATTTAATTCAATAGTCTTGCAAAGTATGGATCATTAATTCCAATTAATAAATAAGATTACTGAGGTTCAGAGTGGTTAATAATATGCCACAGTCACACAGCTCGTAGATACAAGAATGGGAATTTGACCAATTCTGGCTGGGAAAACAGCATTTCATCCATAATATACTACAAATCCTGCAAGGCAGTCTTAGTGGAAATGTCCAGCTCTGAATCAACAGGACCACGAATGCTCCTTCCTCCTTAGCTATCATTTTGAACAATGAGGTATGCTCATCCTCAATGAAACACTGACTACATGCAGTTAACTCTGCCACAGCATTGATAGTCTCATGGGCAGTTCAAAGTAGTACACCGTAAAAAAAAAAAAAAAAAAAAAAAAAAAAAGGCAGCGGGGAATCCTGGGTGGCCCAGGTGGTTGAGCGTCTGACGCTAGATTTTGGATCAGGTCATGATTTCAGGGTCATTGAGACCAAGCCCCATATGGGGCTCCATACTGAGTGTGGAGTGTGCTTAAGATTCTCTTGCCCTCTCCTTCTGCACCTCCCCCACACTCATGTGCCTGCGCTCTCTTTCTCTTGGAAAAAAAACCAAACGCCATTAATTAGATGTATCCGTCAGGTTCCAAAAATTGTATTAGAGCCTGTTGGTACTTGGAAACACCCATGTGTTAACCAACCCAATGCTAGAAGCTGGCAGTCTGCACTCTAAAAGCAAAATTAGAAAATGTAACTTCATGAATATAAAAGGGAGCATGTATTGCTAAAACACTCATGCTTTATTTAATTACACTCTTGGTATATTTGACATCATTTTGCTTCTTCTCTTCTCAAAGATGATAAAATCATATACATTTTAGATATGCAGCTGATTCTAAAGGAGTATTTTCCAGCCAGGTGTTACACTGGGATGGATTCTTGGAATGCTTGGTGATACTACAGTCAGCCAGAGCCACATTCTCACCTTCACTGTAAAGGGAAATACCTCCTGTGTGCATATTTACCCCTTCGGAAGCTGTGACAATTCCCTAAATTGAATGAATGGTAGATTGATGCTGGGTGTGCTAAAATATTGACTAGGAGGTACAATGCCTGGAGAGACAGGAACACAGGTGATTGGGACACACAAGAATGGTAGTGAGAGAAACATTCATGGAGTTAGGACATCCAATTACATCAAGCATTTAGAGAAAATGTTAACATTTGTGATGGACTATCACGATTATTTTACTATCAAAAATAAGATGCATAGAATTGAATGGTAAGGCTTATATGACTAGTTATTGTTAGGCTATTAACTAGAATTAATTTGGGAGAATTATTAGTGAAAGGTGCTTTGCAAACTACATCAACCATATGGATATTTTGGACAAGGTTTTTATTCTTGTTTTTGTCTTATCAGAAAATAACAATAGTACCTCTTTCAGAATTAATTACTATGGGAAAGACCTTTGTACTCTGATTGAGTGCATTTGTTCTAATGAAATGTTCTCTTTGATATTGATGCTGTATATGAAATGAACCTGCTGGTGCTGTCATCATTTAATTAGGAAACTTAATAAGCCAGCGCTATCTTTATGTCACACACACAAAAGTGAGTATTGTAAGAAACATGACTAATTTGCAGTAATTCAGAGTGCTATGATAAATAACAGAGCTCATTATTTAAAAAATTATGAAAAAGTACCTTAACAATGTCCTCAGAGAGAAATCAAGATACATGTTTTAGGCTAAAAATTCTTTTTTTTTTCCCTAAGATTTTATTTATTTATTTGTCAGAGAGAGAGAGAGAGAGAGAGAGAGCAGAAGCAGGGGGAGCAGCACGCAGAGCAGGCAGAGGGAGAAGCAGGCCCCACACTGAGCAGGGAGCCCAATGCGGGGCTCAATCCCAGGACCCTGGGATGATGACCTGAGCTGAAGGCAGACACTTAGCCAACTGAGCCTCCCAGGTGCCCTAGGCTAGAAATTCTTAATTTTAGCTACATTTAATATTTACCTGGGATACAGTTAAGAGTATGCATCCTGATTTCATTCCTCAGACCAAGTAAAATTGACTCCTGGGAGCTGAGACTCAGAGGTTTAAAAGCTCCCGGGTGACTTCAATGTGTAGCCAGAGTTGAGAACCACTGATGTAGGCGATGCAGCCAGGCCACCAATATGTTCACTGCTGAAAACTCAGGGCTAGCCCTCTGAAGGTTACAAATAAATTCACTCTGAGGTTGTAAAATTAAGTGTTGTAACAGATTAATATTACTCTTTGGTAAACTCTGGCTTTCTTTTCTTTTTATTCAGTTTATGGGGAAAAAAAAAAAAGCCCCAGTTCAAAGGCATTACTCACAACCAAGTCTGGCAAACTACAGATCTGAATGCAAATCTTATTCAAATGAAGTAAATCTTGCATGATAATAGCAAAAAGCAAAAGAGAAGGTTGAACAAACTGATCTCCGTTTATAGAAAAATAAATAAAAATTATACTGACTACAAACCGAGGGTCAGGATAGAATCTTGCAATATTACTGTTATTCCAAATACTGGGTGACTATCAACCAGTTTCAAATTTCAGTTCTGAAAACTCTCCATAGAATTGTGTGCTATTTTGACTGATATATGAGCAATTTTCCCTACTTAGAAAAAATTCTGATGTAAATTTATTCTTTACATATTCTTATTATATATTTATATATGTTGTTTAGAGAAAAAAAAATACAGACAAGAAGAAACCACAAATAATTGTACCACATGAAGATACACACTCTTAGCTAACATATTGATATATTTCTTTCTACCTCTTTTCCAATACATTTTTAACTAAAATGAGGGGAGGTCTACATTTATATTTAAGCTATTTTTCCGACCCAGCAATATGCCACAAAATGTTCAATATTCAATTTTCCTCTATTCCTAAGTTAAGAAAACTGTGAGGAAAAATATTTTTCATTTCTGAAACTATTTTTTTGGAATAGGCTTTTAGATGTAAAATTGTATACCAAGTCTCTAAAATAAGTGTTGTACAGGTTTCATCCTATGGCTTATACAACAAACTATCTCACTGAAGAGCTATGTATCATCAACTTGTTGGTGGAATAAAGAAACAAAGTTCAAGATGGCTGAATGAGATTTCAAGTACATTTGTTCTCCCTTGCTCTGGAGACTTCCTTAACATGATAATAAGTAACTTTCTAAAGGTATAGGCCTACAGTAGTTTTCTAGAAGGCAAAATTCTGATGTAAGAGTGTTAACTGATCGTGTAGTTTACCTTAGATTTTGTGCAGAGGCAGGAAGACAGTGAATCATCCCAAAGATGGCCAAATTCAAAGATGGCAGATAGACAGAGACAGGAGTGAGAGTCAGAGGTGAAAACCTGAAGAAAACTGAAGGTCTGACAATAAAGCATGCAAGCACAAACTTTTTCTCTAAAGAAATTCAAAGTGCAAAAGCACTATGTAGGAATCAGCACTCTGGAGTATAGTCTTCAATCTGACATTGGGTAGAGCGCCTAAGTAATGGCTCCTTAGCCATTCACTCTGTAGTGAAAGCTTTCCTTTCCTGAGACTTCTCCATATACCCAGAACTCTGAGTCAGCCTTCCTGTTGTTTTATTCTTAAATGTAAACAGATGACCAAAGATGACCAGAAATTGTTGGAAATCCTACAGCCTAAAAGAGAATGACTAACTGAAGCAGGCAGAAAAATGGATCACTGGAACAACACACTAAAACTTAAAAAACGAAGGAAAATTTAAGACAATCACAAGTGTAATTAGAGAGAGTAGAGATGTTATGTTCATGAAATACAACCGGATGCTCTGAAAAAGTTACGTTCTGAAAACAAAAAAGACTCGGAAATCAAATATACATACATGATCTCACCCTCCCCCAACACACACACACAGAAACACACAGACACACACAGACACACACACACGCACACAGAAATTAAAAGTCATTTGGAAGAAAAGTGCAGGAAATTTTCCAGAACCGAGGCAGAAATCAAAATCATGAGATGAAAGAAAATGCACACACATGCATGCACACAAACCTAAACATAATGCTGTATAATTCTGTAATACAAAAAATAAAGATAATAAAAATGCACAGAGAGAAGAAAAAAATATCAATGACAACGGAACAAGAATCAGACAGCAATTGGGCTTTTAGTAGTAACAATGGATGCTAGGTGACAGTGAGTCCAGTCTCTAGATTTCAAGGAAAATGATTTTCAACCTAGGACTTTATAAAATACAATGAAATGTAAGAGTGAACTGAAGTCATCTCAGATATACAATAACGTAGAAAGTTTACATCTCACATGAGCCTTCAGAGGTAGTTTCCTAAGGATATACTCTGGGGAAAAAAAAATAAGGTTGAAGATTAACAAAGAAGAATATGTGGGACAGTGGAAACTGGCATTAATCCAGTAATCTAATGAAAAGTCAGTGAACACCAAGAATTTTTAAAGAAGGAGAATGAAGTAAAGGATATAAAAATTAGAATCTGGAACAGATGGGAATATTCAGAAAGTGAGATATTTTCTCCCCCGAAGGGAAAAAAAAAATACAGATAATCTAGGAAAATAAAACTAACAAAAGTTGGTGGTATAAACAAGAAGGTAAATTTAGTGTGGCATGATTTTGAGTAATCGATGGAGCGTTGGAAAGCAGAATCAATTTGACCTTGACTCTAGGACTATTTAAGAGTGGCACAGAGGTCATAACAACTTTAACTATAGAAAAGAAAGTGATCCTAAACTGCCAAAAGCATTATTTTCATAGTAGTACTATGTTTGCTAAGTGGAGAGTCAGGAGATACTGTTAAAATGTGATAGAACATGATATAAAGGTGTAAATATGCTATTTAAAGCAACAAATTTAATCAGCAGAGAGGTTTAAAATTTTAAATGACAGTATAACTATGAAAAATTGAAGGGTCATGCAAATAAACTACATCTTCATCTAACACCACAGGTGGATCAACAGATACTGCTGAAAAATAATAAATCTAGAAATAGCAGTGTTATTGTGCTTATTCATAGAGAATTGAAAGACATTTCCAAAAGCTCAACAGCAGAAAGTGTTAAACATTTTTGGTTATGAGATTGTTGTTCATTATAAATTTTATATCACTTGAATTGCAAACTGTACATGAAATACCTTAATCATTTTTTTAACCTGAGAATATTATACTCACTCATCATATATTAAAGACCAAACATGTATTTTTTTCTTAAAAAATAATATTCTAGATTTGAAGAAGACAGCTTACCTTTGGAGAGGGGGTAAAGGAATAAGGATATACTAGAAATCTACTTACCCAAGCAAAAGTCACTGAGGTCAGCAAAAGAGCATTTGAGCACAGAGTCTTTTTTATCCTCCTCAGCGTTAACTGGGGGAAAAAAGACATTCATAGTTTTTGGAAATAAAAACATTAACATTTAGAAAAATGACCGTGACTGATGGCCAAACATAAAGAAATTTTTTAAGTTAATGAGTTGAAATTAGTTCTTTAAAATTTCACTTAATAAGGGCAAGACACATCTCTATTATATTTCAGTACCTTCATCCTCTTGAATAATTAGTCACTTTTCTTATTGGACATGGATGTAAGCTGTTATTTATAATTGGTAGTGATTTCACAGTGTTACTGAAAAGAGAATCTTGGTATTTTCAAATTATCCAGAGGAAGAAACAACCCCAAGGAATCATAAAGGAATGCATCCTCTTAAGACAAAAAAGCAACTTATAGAAGGATGGGAAAATAGAAACACACCTCATCCACTGAACGATAGGAGGCCAGGTTGCATTTTGACTCCTGGCTTTGTGAAAAGGAATTGTCTAAAAGGATAATGGTGTCTCAGATGGGCAGATGTGTGCAAAAAGTGCCCAGGGCAGCCACAAAGTGTCTTTAATGTGGCATCTAGCTGGAACTTCCCTGTATTTCAGCCCTTTTGTTGTCTAAGGCTTTAGTGCCAACATGTGTTTGCTAACGCTTGTCCAACCACATCTTTGTGCAGTCAAATCTTCACTGTTTTATTGTCAATATTACTTAAAGTCTTTGGTCTTTCTTTTTAAGAAACTGAGTCTAGTATTGCTGACATACTTTCCTCAGTTACTGGTTATAGGCTCTCACAGAAATGATAATGAGCCAGAAATTCAGGTAGCTGGTCTGTCTTCTCCTGCAAACAGGAAATACTAGGTCCAGGTTCCCACAAGGTTGGCTTCTTTCAAGGCAAGAAAGAAGTGAAAACACACCTGGCCAACAAATGGCGTTCTGTCTGACCGGTGAAATGTTCTTTCTATTCCAGCCTTCCTGCTAATGAGCTGTATAAATACTAATAAAATAGATGAAGGAAGGAAGGAAGGAAGAGTTCGAAAACACTTATTTTTTGCAAGTTGAACAAAAAAAGCAGGAATAGCTGCTCACCTGGCTCTGCTTTGTCTGAGGAGATTAAGGTTACAGAAGTGGGAGCCTGAGACTCACTCTCTGTGGACTGAAAGAGTGAGGTAGACTGGCTCAAGCTCTTTGAGTAGGCGTAGCTCTGGGCAAGGCAAGGCAGGGATCTCCGGGATGGTTTCAATGAAGTTTCCTTTGTTATCTCACTCTTGCTTACATTCATACCTGCAAATTCAAAATGGCGAGTTAAGAAGTAATATATACCCAGTAAAAGTCAACAAATAATTTTAATTCTTGTGATCGCTATTTCAGGAAAGTACTTTTGAAAAGCACCACCTAGGGACTAGAACTAATTAAGTTAGTTTTGTTTATATTTTGCAAGAGAAAGTGAGAATTTTGTCAAATAGTCGAATAAACAGCTTCTTTTCCAGTTGACCTTTCCATCATTTTTTTTCTCACAGGAAAAATGTTTAATATAACGATTCAAGAGTCACATCATGATAAGATACAAAATTGAATACTTTCTTGTGATGTAAGTTCAACTTTTGCATTTTTTCCTATTTAACTTATCCTGCCATCTTTTTTCCTGTGCTTTCATAATTTTTAAAAGTTTCTATAAAAAAACAAAACAAGTGGTTAAGTTCATTTAGGAAGTTATGAGAACAATCATTTGGATTGTCTTTGGATACATCTAACCATTTAGTTCTCCAAGTGGCAAAATAAATGAAACTTAATACATAAATATTCAAATTACTGTTTACTAATTGGAGCCCTTCTTTGTACTCCATTCTCCCTTGAACACATACATATTACATTTGATTTTCCAACAATCTTATAGAGCAGGTCTTTTTATTTCTATTAGCTGTGGGGAGCTGAGACTTAGAGAGGAAAAGTAATATGACTTATGTCACACAGGTAAATAAGCAGGTAAGGTTTTTTATCCCAAGCTAAAACCACCACATCAGGGTGCATCTATAAATTAGTTCAAAACTCCTGAACCCCATCTGTTCACCCCCAAACTCACAGACACTGAAATGTAAAGAACATTTAGCAAATAGAGACTAAAACACAGAAAGAGCATTGCTCTAGGCACTTCTGTTTCCACCAGCCTCCCTATTCACCTGCCCACATGCTGACTCTCTGTATTAAGGTAAATTTCTAAGGGATATGTGCAATGAAAGGGATAGTGCAAATGCATTAGTACATAGAACATTCAATTAAAGCTTTTGCCTTGCAGTTACTCATCTTAATTTCAATTTTGAGACAGAGTAGAATCTGGGTCATAATAGGTATGGGCAAGGGGTAAAGACAGAGAAAAGGTACATTTTCAGTAATTATATTTAGAATATAAACAAATTTAACTAAATTCCACTCAAATTGCTCAGGTCAGTAATTTTTTAACTACTCAATTTTACAGTCAGTTTGTAAATTAACTCAAAGTTTCTAAGTAGCTCTTCAAATAAATGGATTCAAGTAAAGACAAGCAGAGGTACCAATGTGTACTGCCCATTGGGACAAATGGGAATTCTGAAAAAGAAATAACACAGCAATTTTTTTTAAGATTTTTTATTTATTTGACAGAGAGAAACACAGTGAGAGAGGGAACACAAGCAGAGGGAATGGGAGAGGGAGCAGCAGGCTTTCTGCTGAGCAGGGAGCCCGATGCGGGACTCCATTCTAGGACCCTGGGATCATGACCTGAGCTGAAGGCAGACACTTAACAACTGAGCCACCCAGGTGCCCCATCAAAGCAATTTTTGAAAGAGTTCTACGGAAACAAGACGTGGTTGAAAAGATGAAATTCAGATAAATGTAGGAGTGGGGCTTTTATCTTTTCGTTTTATAAAACTATGTATTTTCATATTAAGTCTCATTGTATACATAAAATATGAACTAGAAAGAGATGCAGGTAAGAACTGTGAATTGACTGGAAGCATAATACCCAGTCTCTTAGCTTTCTGGGACTTCGTATTGACAAGAAAAGAAAATATTGCCTTGAAGAGGAATTCCCCAAGGTGCATAGAAAGCATACTGAAACCCACAAAAATACCGAGCAATTCCCCTTAATGACCAACTAGTGTTTTCTACACTACAACCAAAAAATAACATAGGGCAAATCTGTCCTAGTAAATTTCTATGCCTATTAATCTTTTGTAATGTGATCTGATACATTCTTTTAAGAAACACCAAAGTAGGATATTAAATGGTCAGCTTTCTGTTTCTGGGCTCTGGTGGAGAGCAGCCTTTTACTCGGAATAAATATTTGGGGGTGAGTGGGGGAGAGGGAAGTTGCATAAATAGAAGACAGTGATAGTGGATGGCAAGGATGTTCACTGAGAGAAAAATGCTCCTTGGCCCCACAGAAATGGCCTTGATGGGAAATTTATAATAATAGTATTCACCTTAATCCACTGACGCCAGCACATAGCTTCAAAAAGGAGCAACTTCTACATTTCCCTTTCTTACGATATTCAAACATGAGTGAAAGTTTCAACTGTTCTTTGGGTGAAAGATGACTATTGAATCGGTAGATACTATTTCATAAACCAATGTGGGGTGAGATTAACTTAATTATGCTCACCAATGTTGTCAGTGTTTTCTGTCATTTGATTCATTCCAGTACTCACCTAGTCATTCAAAGGATTTTCACTGGGCCTGTGTTCTCTGAAGGCACTCTCCTGACACTGTGGTGACTAAGGTAGACAATAATTCCTGGCTTCAAGGGACTTCTATTTTAGTTGAGACTCAGACACTGACCAAACAAACAAACAAAAAGAATAAGTATATACATGTAAATTGTCTGAAATGCTATGAAAATACAGGTACTGCTATATAATGGGACTTCCTTTAAGAAATGGTCAGGGGCATTTTCTCTGCAGAAGTGACATATTAGGCCAAAAAAAAAAAAAAATGAAGAAGCACCTACTATATAGAAAGGTGCTTACATACATTTATGTTGATGGTAATGTGTGTGCATGTGTGTTTGTGGGAAGTGTTTTGAAGGAAAGATAACATGAAGGCAAGTCATGAGGTAGGAAGACTGCAACGTATTTACAGAACTGAAAAAAACCTGTGGCCTAGTAAGACAAAGAGGCATAAAGGAACTACTGCTGCAGTCTAGGTGGGGAAAAAATTAGCTACTGTTCTTTGAGGCATAATATAAATATATTATTTATATATGCATTTATTTGCACTTTATTTTTCACAGATTTATGTCTTATGTTATTTCCTTGAATAATAGTTTTTGCCAAAATTCATAAAATATTTTTAAACAATGCCCACCCTACATGAGAGAGGTTAAGATATTTATTTCCTCAAGTACATATATCTAGCAACTGGCAGAACTGAATGTTAAAGTTATAGCTACTGGATTCCAAAGCCCATGTTCTTTTTTTTTTTAAAGATTTTATTTATTTATTTATTTGACAGAGAGAGAGAGAGAGATCCCAAGTAGGCAGAAAGGCAGGCAGAGACAGAGGGGGAAGCAGGCTCCCTGGTGAGCAGAGAGCCCCGATGCGGGGCTCGATCCCAGGACCCTGAGATCATGACCTGAGTCGAAGGCAGAGGCTTTAACCCACTGAGCCACCCAGGCGCCCCCCCCCAAAGCCCATGTTCTATTCAGAATGCTCTATGGCTCCCCATGAGCCCCAATCCTACATGGTTCATCACCATGGTTTCACTTGGTATAAATACCACACACATTTTCAACAACGAGCTCTGAATGTAGAAACCACAGAGCTAAAGCAGACCTCAGAACCTGTAATTCTAAATCCACAATCTTAACAAACTGTGGAATATAATTTGGTGAAAAATGAACATGTGCTGCTTGGTACATATCAACAGGAAATGTTTACCCACATTATCTATCAAACTGTATTTCTTATGCTCATCTATAAAAGAATAGATATGAATAATAAATAATCTGCTGTGAGTTAACAATATATGTAACTGAGTTATACAACATAGGTATCAATTTTTATTTTTAAGACTGATTTTTATTCATTAGTTTTTTTTTTTTTTATCATTTATGTAATAATTTCAAACAATTCTTGAGTTCTTTCTCCGGGCCAGGCCTTGACCCAGTGTTGAATATAATACAGTGCTCACTCACAGGGGAAGGAGACACACAAAAACAGATTTTATGCTAAAAAACAATATGAAATATAAGCAGCACATTATAAAATCACCCAAGAGAAACTCCTAATCCAGGTGCCAATGCCAGTTAAGTCTTGTCTATGAAGGTAATCTGAGTGGATTCTTTTTGGCATATTCCTACTCCTACTTCTCTGTCTTTATTTATAATTCTAGGGTTCAAAGGATTATGCACATAAGGTAGAAAACTCTCCGTAAAAAACATAACTGCTGAAAATATTTGTCAAATGCAACACTTAAAGAAAGTTGGGGAAAAAACGTTGATGATGAAACAAATGTCCTTCCTACAGCTCTGCATTTTCTTCCTATGCATCTTCAAAGCAGTGCTCTCTCATTTCCTGAACTGTTTCCAAAGCTATTAGATCATCTTTGCTAGAAACCTATACAATCTAAACAGAAAGTCTGATGTCCTAATGTTCTAAAGAGTACAAAGTGGGTGCCTGGGTGGCTCAGTTGGGTAAGTGTCTGCCTTCAGCTCCGGTCATGGTCCCAGGGTCCTGGGATCGAGTCCCAGATCGAGTCCCAGATTGAGTCCCAGATCCAGTCCTGCACTGGGCTCCCTTCTCAGCAGGGAGCCTGTTTCTCCCCCTGCTTGTGCACTCCCTCTCTAGCTCTCTCTCTCTCAAATAAATAAATAAAATCTTAAAAAAAAAAAAAAGAGTACAAAGTTTCTTTTC
Organism: Potos flavus; assembly: GCA_028534135.1. Classification (NCBI taxonomy): domain Eukaryota; kingdom Metazoa; phylum Chordata; class Mammalia; order Carnivora; family Procyonidae; genus Potos; species Potos flavus. The sequence continues at coordinate 67,714,974 of CM052884.1, read as the reverse complement.
AAAGTTCCACATTAAATGCCATCACATTCTGCTTGGCATAACTAATGGTATCTGCTCTGTGCACGGCATGATTAAAATCAGCTACCTAATGGTATTTTCAAAACTTATTTCTTCAACATTCTAAAGTTCTAGTTCTTTCCTTGTTGGCTTACCTGATATCCTTGAATAGTACTTGATAACTACTCCTTTAAAGCCAATAACTAGAAAAGAGATCACAGTAACATATCAATTTTGGTAAGCATATGCAGCTCATGAGTTCAAGGATAAATCTATAACCTGCAGAAAATGTGTCATTTCCTATATTTAGAATAGATTTTTCTTAAGCGACAATTAGCTACTTCCAATTGTTCTAAGAGCACTTCATAAATGCAGATATATTTAAAGGGATCAAATGAAATGACAATTTCACTTGTGTATAAACAAAGGTCCCAGAGGTGTAACTGCAAATAAGATATCTTCTAGAAATGCATTCACATAAAACACTGGACACCAAAAGAGGAAAAGTTGCCATTCCGATACCATTTAAACTCAATGGGCTTTAAGTTGATATAGAATTTTAATTGGAAAAACAGATCCTTGGAAAACCTCAAAGAGACAATTGGAGAGGAAAAAAAAAGTTGATTTTCTTTCTTTTTAAAGATACATTTATTTATTGTATATGGAGAGAGAGAGTGAGAGAGAGAGAGAGAGTAGAGGGAGGGGCAGAGGAAGAGAATCTACAAGCAGACTCCCTTCTGAGCGCAGAGCCCAGTGCGGGGCTCCATATCACGTCCCATGAGATCACGACCTGAGCCGAAACTAAGAATTGAACACTCAACCTACTGAGCCATCAAGTTGCCCCAAAATGGCTGGTTTTCTTAGTGTACAACACAGATTTTCAAAAAATCTACTCTTTCAGTAAAATTTCTTTTCAAGAAAACTAACTTATCCTGAGGACTCATGTGAAAAAACTATTTTTTATAGAATTAATTCTGAAAATTCTACCAAGTAAATTGTTGGAAGAATTTTTGGAAGATTTGTAGCAAAATAATATATTATGACCTAATGGATTTTACATTATGTCCATAAGAAGAAGTTTTGTCCATAACAAATGTAGTTGTCTGACTCTTGTTTATAATCTCAAGATGAATTCTTTGGTTTAGTAAAACTTACACCTTTCTCAGAAATATTTTGGAATCAATGGTCCAAGAATGGGTAGTGTCTCAGGAGGCCATTCGATTTTATAAAATCCAAATACACCTTCCTATAATGGTAGATATAACCAAAGCATATTTATCTAAATAGTAAGCATTGGGGAAAAAAAGCATAAACGCACACAGAATTTTCTTGTTCTCTTTCTTATCAAAATCACTGTGGTTCTGTTGTCTTCAAAGGAACATTTCTGATTTGTTGCTTGAGTGTGCCCTTTTTGGTGGAGGTTATTGCTAGCGATAAAAAACACCATTTACTGATTGCCTACAAAGGGCCAGGAGCATCCTGTATGTTATCAGTAATTCTCATACTAGACCTGTTATGACTTTTCATCTCCACTTTACATGTGAGAATCCTGAGACGCAAAGGACATCAGTAACTTGTCTCTATTCCCACAGGTAGGAAGTTCTGGAGCCTGGAACAAACCAGGTCCATCTGACTTTAAGGCCTCTGCTCTTTGCAATAAAACATAGAACTTCTTTATTTACTCGGAAACTTCTTTATTTACAATAGTTTGTTCTTCACTCATTTTTCAGTTTTACTCTCACTTGGAACAAGGAAAAGTATGTCTCTTGTGTCACAGTCCTCATAGAATAGGGATGGCTAACTCCCAGTAATTGAAGCAAGTTTAATTTTTTTTTTTAATTTACAAAGGAGTGGGCAGAACTAAGAGAAATCAATAAATGTTGATGAAATTCCTTACAACTAACAAGGGCCAGAAACCTTTATCACTCACAGGCCTGCAGAGCAGGGAGAGGGAGCAGATGTAAGAACCTGGAGATAATTATAGCTGGAGGAAAGGGAATCTGACAGAACCTCTATGCTGACCTAGCAGAATGAAGCCATTGTAAAACCACAGAAGGTCATGGAGGGAGCCAGGGAAATAAAATACCCCAACCTCTCTTTTGTCAGTTTCTAATCTGCTGCTGATACTTCCCAACTGGTCAAATCTAAATAGTAGCTAGAGGTCGTGCAAGCTCTTGGTTGTTGTAGTCCATAGATGTCTACTTCCTGGGGAATAGGACAAGGTGAAAAATGGTGCAGGGTGGTCTGGAGGGATGAATGAAGATTATCCACTACACACAGACAGATGTAGGAGGCACTTTCAGCATAACCTTTGGGGACAGAAAGCAACATTATGCACTTTTACCATTAAAGAAAAAATTTAAAGGTTTTTTTTGGTCATAAATTATATGTGCAGGAGACAAAAGTAAGCAATTTACATTCAGTCTTTAAATAAGAGTAATTTGTAAAATAAAAATTTATCTCATTCAATTAAAATATATTAATAAGAAATACGAGTAAGAAAAGCTCTCTAATAAATCTAATATAAGACAGAACACCGTAAGAAAGGCAGAGTTATGAAGGAGTTTATAAATTGGTGAAATACATTTCAAAAGTCCTGAAGGTGAAATGAAAGCCCTCATTTTTATCTTTATCTGATTTTATCTTTATCTTTGTCTAGAGTCTAATTTCCAAGTCAACCAGCCCACCCAAATAGGTTCATTTTCTTTGCTGTATGTTCTCTTAGAAACATATACTTTGGGGTGCCTGGGTGGCTCAGTTGGTTGAGTGTCTGACTCTTGATTTTGGCTCAGGTCATGATCTCAGGGTTGTGAAATCAAACCCTGCGTGGGGCTCCATATTGGGCATGAAGCCTGCTTGGAATTCTCCCTCTCCCTCCCCTCTGCACTCCACCCCACTCATGCTCTCTCTCTCTCTCTAAAATAAGAACAAGAACAAGAAAACATACTTTGCTTTAATAGAATTTCATGTTCGCATTTATGTATTTATGAGGTTACTATTTAAAATAGAGTCTCTCTAGCTGCACGTGAGCTCCATGAGGGCAAGGACCATGCTTGCCTTGTTCACAAACACACCTTCAGCACGTGGCACTGTGTCTGCAAATAACACATTTACAAAAAGAAAGACTGAAGGCTCCATTAATTAATGAGTTTACCAATGAATATCTTCATGTGACAAGTATTCATTCTCATAGATGCTAGATATTCTTTCTAGACAATGGGATACAGCAGTGAACAAAGAGAAAAAACTCCCCGCTCCAGTAAAGATTAACATGTCAAGGGGACATCAAGAGACATTTATTCTTCATGAAACAGGGTTCTGAAACTTCAATGTTCATACAACCTATAACCTATAATACTGTGTGAAATACAAGTGAGATTTTTCTCTATTAAATACTTATATGGTAGTGTCATAAATATGAACATTATCATTATAAACACAATGATCCACACATAAGTGCTGCTATTCCAAATCCCACTCCTCCCCCACAACGGCTATTCATTTCCTTGGTTCTCTTTTAGGACTCAAACAGATTTTCACAGCAATTGAAGCTGAGAGTAATAGAGATCACTGGTATTTATGAAATGTGCTGTGATGAAAAGGCCTTTGTTTAGAATGCACAGGGGGAAAAATAAAAGCAGAAATACAAGATAAAACTGTAGCCAAGCTTTTTCCCATCATTTTGTGTGTTTGTAAAGGGGTAAAACCGAACTCCTGATCTTCCTTCCATGCCACATGGAAGGCAATTCCAAATGAAAACAAATCTTGGGTTTGGTTTAGGATATAAAATTTGAAATTTTATATTCTGACAAGCTGCAAAGTTAGAATGTTTACACTATTGCCAACAACAATACACCTGTTTCACTCTGAAGAGCTCAGACATGGGATTTGGGTTTTGGCACAAGTGCATGGAGTCAGCAAGAAAACCTGGATAATACCTTGTCCTTGAAGAGGGGAAGATCTGAAGACTCCCACTACAGCTCACAGGTCTATGATGACATTTTGAAAGACTAAACATCTGATCCAATCTTTTCCAACCACACACTGTTATTGGTGAAACCAGTAACTCAACTAGAAGCAACTGATGTGTAGACTTTGAACCCAAACACAAGTATGACTACTCTAACCAGCACGGCATCAAGGCACAACCTGTTCTATATTTTTAGCCTGCCATGAACATTTGTAACCACAGAATTTCTCACTGCTTGCAATCTGCTGCATTGTTTTTACTGATGGGTTTTACTATACTGTGCCAAAGGCTGGCAATTCCCACATCTTCTTTTGAACATAGTTTGATATTTTATAATTGAAAAGCTCATTTCAAAAGCTTAAGAATGGGAAAATGTAGCTGATACTAGAAAAGAAAACAGAAAAATAGTGGTTCTGGATATGGTTCTGGATATTTCTTTCAATGAGTTTAGGATGAGAAAATCTTAGCTACTTAGTGTTATGATTTTTAAAAAAGTCCATTTTAAAAGATAAGGGATAAATAATAAGGGCAGTATATATTATTGTTAGTATTAATTATCATGTTTATTATTATTATTTTTTAAAGATTTTATTTATTTATTTGACAGACAGGGAGAGATCACAAGTAGGCAGAGAGGCAGGCAGAGAGAGAGGGGGAAGCAGGCTCCTTGCTGAGCAGAGAGTCCGATGCGGGGCTCAATCCCAGGACTCTGAGATCACGACCTGAGCCGAAGGCAGAGGCTTTAACCCACTGAGCTACCCAGGCGCCCCTAATTATCATGTTTAATTATTATGTTGGCTAATAATTAATTTACTACCAATTATTTACAACTTACTCTTCTCAGTAATATTCATTTTACAGAAAGTCAGAATTTAAGTTGTAATTTAATATCATTTGACTTTCAATTTTTTAAAAAAAATCGTATTTTAAAAATCACAGTTTTTATCCATCAGGAGGATTATACTATTTTTGCAGAGTTTTGAGTTCAATAAAACCTAAGCTGCTTTTTTCCAAATACTTTTTATTTTCATTATAAAAACTATATGTAATTTCAGGGATAACCCATGTGCTTAGTTTCTTTCTTTTATTTATCTACTTTTAAAAAATTTCCATGGATAAAGTCAACATTTCTAGTGTTAAGTTTTTTGAGTTTTGACACAAACAGGGATTCTTATAACAATTTCATTGACAGGATACAGAAAAATTACAAAACTTTAATCAATTCCCTAGTCCCATCCATTTGTGCTCAGTGTCCTCCATTACCCAACTTCTGATGATCAAAGATAAGTTCTTTTCACCTCTATTTTTTGCCATTTCCAGAGAGCCATATAAATAGAATCATACACTATATAACTTTTAAGATTAGGTTCTTTCACTTAGCAAAATGCAGGTGAGAATCATCCATTTTTATGAGTACCAAAAATTTGTTCCTTTAAAAACTTAGTAGTAACTTCACTGTGAGGATGTCCTACAGTTTGATTATCTCTTCATCTGTAGAAGGACATTTGGGTTGAGTTCAGTTTTCATGATTATGAATAGTGCTACTATCAACATTCATATAAAGGTTTTGAGTTCTCATAATTACATAGAAGTGTGCTTGTTTGGTCAGAGGATGAATGTATATTTAATAGTAACAGAAACTGTTAAATTTTTTCAAAAGTAGCTGTACCACAAACAGTGTATGAGAGAGTTGCTGTTGCACTGTATATTCATCAACAGGATTTTGGTTGTTATTAGACATTCTAATAGGTTTGTAGTGATAACTCACTGCAGTTTTAGTTTGCATTTCCCTAATGACTAATGTTATTCAGCATCCCTACCTGTGCTTTTTGGCATCCATATATATATCTTTGGTGAAGTCAGATATTTTGTCCATTTTTTTAATTGCATTTTTGTCTTATTATTAAGTTTTGAGAGTCTTTTTTATATTCTGGATATAAATCCTTCATTTGATATGTGATATGCAAGTAATTTATATCAGTCTGTGGTTGTTTTGTTTTGTTTCCTTAATAGTGTCCTTTGCAGAGCAAAGTTTTTACTTGCAATGAAGTAATATTTTATGAATCTCATTTTTGGTGCTAAATCTAAAAAAATCATTGCCTAACCCCAGGTCATGAACATTCTATTGCAGGCTTTTATACTTTTATACTTGACATGTAGGTCCATTATATATTTTAAGTTATTTTTTTATATACAGTGTGAGGTATAAAACAACAATCATTTTTGGCATATGGCTGTCTAATAGTCAATTATTCCTTAAAAGACTGTCTATTCTCTATTCAATTGTCTTTGCACCTTTATCAAAAATCAGTTGCCCATACTTATTAGGTCGCTTTCTAGTTTTTTTATTCTGTTCTTTTAATTATGTGTCTATTCTTTCACCTATACCATGTTGTCTTGACTACTCTAGCTTCATAGTGTATCTTAAAAACAGGCAGTGCATAAGGAAAAACATGGAGGATATTGGGAGAGGGAAGGGAGGGATGAATTGGAGGAAATCGGAGGGGCCAAGAACCATGAGAGACTGTGAACTCAGAGCAACGGACTGAGGGTTTTGGATGGGAGAGGGGTGGGGGGATGGGCGAGCCTGGTGTTGGGTATTGAGGAGGGCACGTATTGCACGGAGCACTGAGTGTGGTGCATAAACAATGAATTTTGTAACACTGAAAAAATAAAATAAAAGTATTTGGGAAAAAAAAACCCAAACAGGAAGTGCTAGTCCTCCCACTTTGTTCTTTTTTTAAATTGCTTTGGTTATTTGAGTTATTTTACCTTACCTTATATACTTTCGAATCAGCTTATTTATAATTGATAATTGACTTATCTATAATTGTTGTGATACTACAATTGAGATTGAAGTAAATCTCTGTATCACTTTGGGGAGAATTAACATCTTAACCATATCAAGTTTTCCAGTCCATGAAGCCAGTATGATTTCTTGAGATAATTTTTCTTTGAGTTCATCATATTTTTATAGCTTTCTCCGTACAAATTCTGCACATATTTTATTAGACTTATAGCTAATGATGTCATTTTGTTGGAGCTTTTTTTAAAAGGTAATATCTTTAAATTTCAGTTTTCCAGTTTTCAACTGTGCATTGCTAATGTATAGAAATGCAATTGATTTTTGTTTATTGATATTGTATTCTGTGAACTTGTAAACTTGCTTACTAGCTCCAGGAAAAATTTTGTAGATTCCTTGGAATTTTCTACATAGACAAGCATACTGTCTGCAAATAAGAGTAGTTTAATTTCTTATTTTCTAATTTAATACTTTTCTTTTTCTAACCTCATTTTATTTTCTAGTACCTCCAATGCAAATATTGAGTAGGAGTGGTGAAAGTGGATAATCTTGCCTGATTCTCGATTTTAGAGGCAAAGTAGTCTTTCATGGTTAAGCACAATGTTAGATGTAAGTGTTTTATAAATGCCCTATATCAAATGGAGAATGTTTCTTTCTATTCCTAGGTTGCTGAAGTTTTTAACATCATAGATGTTGAATTATATTTTCTGTGTCTGTTGATATATCAGGTAGTTTTCCTGTCGAGTCTGTTAGTTTGGCAAATTATATTGATAAATTTTTGAGTGTTGAACCAGCCTTGCATTCCTATGTGACAGTTGTTATATTTAATTCTCAAATAATCCTGAAAGAAAGCTTTAATTATACATATTTAAGATAAGACAACTAAGATTAATTAAAGACATTTAAAAAAAGACATTCGGCTCCATAACTGCCAAATCTATGAATTGAATTCAAGTCCATGGGATCCCCAAGCTATGTTCCTCTTACTATAGCACAATACCTTTCATATGTACAAGAAGAAATATTATTGGTGGGCTCCAGGGCTATGAAGCATTTCCCTTTCTATACTCCACTTCCAAGGTAAAGAGGTCCTAGTAGGATTTTAAGAAATGGACGCTTTTGTTGTTGAGAGCAAAGCCAGTAGGTATACCGACAGAAAAGATTATATTGTGCTGCAGTATAATACAACAAAATCTCTCTTGGTCTTGTCCATCTCTCTCATGTGTTGGGACTTGTAAAAGTGAAACAAATACAGAATAGGTAGGGCCTATGCAGCTAAGCTTTTGCATGATAGTTGAACCAGTTGAGATTACACCTTAGGAATGTTTTCGTTTTCCTTCAAGATTTCCTTGTGTTTATGAAGGCTTTGAAAGGATGTAACATTAAGTTTCAAATTAGACATAGACATAGGATGCCACTAGGTCTGCTGTTATTTTGCATCTTAAAGCAGAGCCCGATTTAGCAAAGCCAGTAATTTTATGTAGAATTTTGAGCCAAGGCCCTAGTCAGAAAAATAAAAACAACTGGTTTTTCCCAAATGTATTTGTGTCTTCTCTGCATATCTTTCTCATGAGTCTATTTTAAGATTTGAAACTAATTATCCTGGGTTTTGCTAAATCTCTGCCTTAACACAAAAAATACTTACAAATCCCCAGGAATACCGTGCTCATATATTTTTTTTTTTTTGTCTAGTTACACAGCATTATTGGAACACACCTACTGACTAGAAATATCAACATTCAAATACAGTCTAAGAGAAAACAAAAACCTGCTTTAATAAATGTTATTTAGGTCAGAGAAGGAGAATAGAGTTTGGATGATTTTATCATATATATCAAGAATATAATTAAATATTTAGAGCAACACCACTTGTTATGTAAAGTGGATGTTAATAAGAAAACATTGTCAATCTATAGGAAATTGATGCGGAGCACTTTAATCATTCCATCTAAACTGAAAACAGTAAAAAAAAAAAAAAAAAAGAAGAAGAAGAAGAAAACTCTTACTTCTGTCAAAGTCTAATGTCAAAAACTTCAAAGGAGTTTCATTGCCTCCTAATTTTCTTTCAAAAGCTCTCCGAATATAAATGTTCTGATCTTGTTATCACATAATACAGAACGTATTTAAATTGACAGACTGACATTATAGAAAAGAATTTCAAAATCATTCGCATTGTGCAGAGATTTAGTGCCCAGTTCAAAGATAAAAGAAAACATGTGCCTGGATTTATTTCACTGATTTTTCAAAAAAAATCACTCGATAGGTGTTTTTTCTCCACAGTGACACACAAAAGAGCGACAAAATGATTAGGAATTTTCTAATCCTTAAAAAAGAAAAACGGACTGATGAATGAAGAAGTGCTACATTTTGCAATGAAAGCAATGGAAAAGAAATGCAAAGTCAGATGGGAAAGACAGGAGCCCACTAGCTGTTTTGTGTCTGTTAGCAGGGACTGCAGGCACGGTTTCTGACTGAGATATCCATTTTCCGTGGTTACTTTCTTTTTAGCTTAATGACTGGATTATAAACCCTTTGCAGTCAAAGAGGCAGCGGTGGGCAAACAGATGGCACTGGAATTAGTGTAGGTTCCAAGCACAGTTCAGGGTAGAGCACTGAAACTGAATGTAGCATCTTCTGCTAGGCTTGACAAGGCTTTCTGTGTACACAGTTATTTGAATGAATAAATTTAGATGGGACTCTGATTCAAAAGGGAATAACGTCCTCTGAAATTCCTAATCATGTATGCCATATGGCATTTTTTCCATATGCCAATTGGTACAATGGCAATAGGGCAGATCTAGGAATATTCAGGAGCTTCTAAAGAAATTCTAGGTAGACTTAAGGATATACAGGCCTTAAAGTTTCTCACATGCACTCTCAGACAGACCCACACACACTCTCATATTTACTCCAAATAACATTTGGTCAGTCTGGCTCTGCCTGGGTACCCATGGCCACTTCTTCAACAGCTAGTCCTGTGTGCTGGAGATGGAGACGTGGTTTTAGGATAGATAAAGAAAACACAGTCACTCCCCTAAATCATAAGCAATTTTCTCCTAATCAAAACAAATAAATTGATCAGACCAAAGACAATTCTGAGGAAGAGTACCGCATGTTATTAAAAAGAAAAAAAGGAAAAAAAACCCCAAATCATTGTTTACTCCAATATTTATTTGGATTAACTTCCACAATCTGGACAATTCCAATTCCAAAATTATAATATTCTACGGTTTTCAGTAGTTAAATTTTGCATTCTGTTTGTAAGAGAAATTTCAAGGCCTTTATTTAGTTCAAATTTTATTGTAGTTATTCTCATCTGTATTTTATTTAACCTCTTTTCAATTTCTTAAATCTGTTACTATGGAGCTGCCAATAGATGCAAGAAGACTATAAACTCAGTGGCATATTTTTATAGACTTGGGCAGGATCCATTGTGTGTAAATTCTCTCCACAAATCCAATCCCTTTGTTCTGTTTTTGAAAAAAAAAAAGATAACTCAAAAACAAAATCAATGAAAACAGTTCATAAATACAGTTTATGACATTAGTGCTTTGGGGTTAAGTACAACACTCTTCCTAAAGTAAGGACTTCGTTTCGTAATTAAATGCATTTTAAATAAAACTTAAACTGGTTCTCTGGCATATTAAATCAGACTGAAATTTATGATATTTATATATATAGGTTAGAATAGTAAGATTTTTCTACAAGCATGAGAGAGTGATTATAGTGAAACAGAAAAATTAGACAATTACAGGGAAATGTATTTAAGCCATATTCAGAACATAGTTTTCCCAAAACTGCATGGCATATTTGCCTTCAAATATTCTTATTTAGGGAATTAAAAAATTCATCATATAGACAATCTACTGATTATCTTTGGTTAAAAAAAAAATGAAGTAATTTCTTAAGTACCTATGGGAAAGGCATTCAGAGATACCAGGATGACAATTTGAAAATGTGTGTGATTAAGCCAGGCATAGCTCTCTTCATTTCCTTCTTCTGCTTTTATGAGCAGCATAGCAACTCAGTGCCAAGACAAGGCTCAGTACTGCTGAGTAAATATAGCTCATGGCTGCCATGGGATTGTAGGATGAAGTAAGAACATTCTCGACATTCCCACTGAAAGGCACACATATAAAATATTCTGTGTCTTGTGAATCTTTTAGAAAGGATCTCTGGCTTCTGGAAAAAATGGTGATTGTCTAGAATGTTCATTCTCAGAAATATACGGAGATTTTTCTGACTCCATTTATGACTTTAAAGATTAATAAGAAAAAAAATAAAAATAAAAAAATAAAAAAGATTAATAAGGAATTAAGGGGAGCAGGTATTTAATTCAAAGTAAAGGGGACTAAGAGGCATGTGGCTCTGTGTCACATTCCTATAGTTTAATATACTCAATAATGCATCCACAAATATCCATACTCTCAGAAATCTTTCTTTATTCTGCCTTTAAAAGTAAAATCTCCTTCTTTTGAATTTTAATAGCACCTAGTCTGCTTAACTAATGATGGTAGTTTTTATTTACATTATAATTTTTGTCAGTAAGTATGTCTTTACCATTGGATTCAGCCCTTTGAGATCAGGGATCAAGATCCTTGCTCTTTTCCTCCACAGGAGCTTGCTCATGGGACCACTGGAAGCATTGTGTAGTTTGCAGTACATCAGGGGCCAGCCGTGATCCTTAACATATACCTTCACAGACTAAAAATCCTAAAACAACTCTCAGAGTATTAAATCAATAGCAATGTTCTTTCACTATACTATAGTTATAAGAGATTAAGTATTTTACATCTTAAAAATGTATATGCATAGAGATTAATACTCATGTATCATTTTTATGATTTTGATCAGTTGTTATTTACCAAACAAATCTTCTGACTTTCTTGTTTAAATTTAGTCAATATTATTATAGCGATTACATTTGTTAAGGGCTTTTTATAGGCCAGACATGGTGCTAAACCATTTATGTACAATATTTCTGATCCAATAAAATGTTTCATATCCTCATCTAACAAGTGGCTGAAAATACAGGCTCAGATGGCCTAATTAAATTGCTTGAGGTCATATAAAGAGTTGAACTGGTATTCAAATGTAGATTTGTATTTTTCCGAATCTTATGGGATTTTCACAATAGCTTTCTTATTCTCTATAAATATTTAACATTTTAAAATTATAATGTGCTTAATTTAAGAGATGATCAGTATGTAACTGGATATATTTGTTGTTGGAGATCACATTAAAATTAACAGATGTAACTCTGATTTTATGCCATTAACTTTCCAATTAAAACTCCTTTAATTTTCAGGATCAACCCCACACATTAAGTGTCCACTTCACTGGTCCTACCTTGAAAAGTCACAAGGAGAGTGGAAGATGTAGGGTTATAATATTTAATCTTAGACTCTATGGAGGAGGAAGGACAAGTCTAAATGCAATCTTTAAATGCAAACGTGTTAAACCAGTCATAAAACTAATTGTACCCATAATATAGAATTTGTAAAGTTGCAAATAATGAAGAACATGAGAAAGGCAAAAATAGGTGTTGATTTCTTGGTTTGAGCAAATGAACAGAGGATAGAAGGAAGTGAGATGAGTAGAGAAGTATTCATTAAATGCATACAAACACACTAGCATGTCACTCGGATATCATACTGGCTAACGTTTGTGAACATATCCCTGAGTGTTTTGACTTGAATCATTAACAGACAGTACATGGTGAAATGCAAAATTGCATTAGCATGATCAATTTATTTTTGAAACTCTGTGATAACTTTTTTTTATAAGGTATACTACTATCCAACCTAATATTCACTCTGATTGGCATATCTCTAAAAGGAGTATCAGTTTAACTTAAGGTAATTATTACAAACGGTGTAAATGATAAATGCTTTTCTCACACCGGCAAAATGCTCAACTCTACCTAATCTAATTAGTCTTTTAAAAAATTTTTTTTAAAGATTTTATTTATTTATTCGACAGAGAGAAAGAGATCACAAGTAGGCAGAGAGGCAGGCAGAGGGAGAGGGGGAAGCAGGCTCCCCGCTGAGCAGAGAGCCCGATGTGGGGCTCCGTCCCAGGACCCTGAGATCATGACCTGAGCCGAAGGCAGAGGCTTTAACCCACTGAGCCACCCAGGCGCCCCTTTAAATTTTTTTAAATTTAGATTTTATTTATTTATTTATTTATTTATTTGAGAGAGAGAGACAGAGCACAAGCAGGGTGAGGGGAAGAGGGAGAAGCAGACTCCCTGCTGAGCTGGAAGTCCGATTTGAGGCTTGATCCTGAGACTCCAGGACCGTGACCAGAGCTGATGCTTAACCGACTGAGCCACCCAGGTGCTCCTAATCTAGTCTTAATATTTTTATTAAAATAAATGTCTCCTTCTCTGGATTACAGCTATTTAGTTACATCAGTATTCTCTGTTAGACTATAAACTACTTGCAGTCAAGATCAGCAACTAATTTATCTTTTTATCTTCCAAAGCACAGGACACCATACTTTGCATATTTTGCAGAGGGAGCAGATGACTGAATGAAAGAATGAAATATTTCAATGCTCAGATAAAGCTGAGTTGGTTTTCCATGTGTCAAGTTTTACAAGTGGATGTCTCTATTTCCATTAAAGTTAAAAGACTTTTCTACTTCTTAGAAATAGAAGTAGAAATAGTAGTAAATTACTGTAATTTAAGCCCATAGATTAATCCCAGAACTGGACAAACTCTCTGTTAGAGATTCACGAATCTCAGATCCCAGAACAGAAAGACAGAAGTGCTCTGACAACCAGCAGGATCCTTAATACATGGAGTGTCTATCCTCCAAACAATGGAAATTTCTACTGCTGCTCTAACACCAAACTCAGCAGTTCTGCTCAGATTGTCATTCCCGGCTTTAAAACTGTTGGTGGCTCCCCCAGGGCAGCCTGTTCCATATTCAGACAGTTCCAGCTGTTAAGACCTTCTTTTTGTAGAGCAGAAATTTGCCTTCCTAAGGTTCCCAACATTGGTCCTTGTTCTGCCCTTCGGAAAATTGAAAACTAAATGCAGCCTTTCTTCCATATGACAGCTCTTCAAATATTTGCGCACATCTATTACTTCCCCTTTAAGTCTTTTCTTTTCTCAACTAAAGATCTGGTTTCTTCAACTGGCTTGTGGGATATTGCCAAACCACATCATCCCCCTTCAATTCTCATAAAGGGGATGACTTTGGATTCAATTCAGAATCACCTATTGAGCTGAGCTCAGTTCCACTGTGTTCTAGTCGGCCCATTTCACCAGCTCTTGCTATTATAAAAGAAGGACATTATCTGCAGCTACTTAGGACATACTTTCTGATCCAGTTCAGTTAAATGAGGTTTCCCTGCTTATGACCTTATCACATATAGGCAAGTAACTCCATTATAATTAAATAATTCTCCCTGTAATCATTTGATTCTTGTCTAAATAGCTGCTATACGGTGAGTCCCCAGAAGGCAGGAAATATGGCTTTTCACAGCTACACTGTGAGACTACCACTGAGGCCACCACAATGCCTGGTACATAATGGGCACTCGATAAATATGTCCTATAAATATAGAATACACATTTATTCAGTGAAGATTGAGCAATAGCTGAATACTCAATACTAGTGCTTTACCTTCATCTACATTTATAAATGTCAAAAGCATTTTTTTCTCTACAATTCATTTGAGGAATTCATGAAACTATTGAATGTGACAGGATCAAGAAAAAGAACGCTGGATCAGGAGGTTTACAACCATACAGAAAATTACTATGGCATTGATCCTTATCACTGAGACATAGTCATTTAATTATTCAACCACATTAACAATCAGCCATATGGCTGCCTTGTCTCTAAGGGTATCATATCATGTAGTAAAAGACTACATCATTTTGCTAGAAGCAAAAGGAGAACAACACATCACTTAAATTGCCATCCTACTCATGCACAATTTAATACCTCTGCCAAGGCACAAACAGAGACAAGACGATTAGAGGAGAATAATCTGCTGTGGGAAAAATAGATGATATTCATTGCTTTCATGGTAATTTCTACCTAGATGAAAATGAGAGATAACATGTTATTTCATTACAAATATCTCAGTACTTAAATTCACAATATACATACATGGCAAATGGCATGTACTGGCACGAACTCATGCAAGTGTTGTTCCTCAAATGTCAGGTCATTAAACAATAGATGGTTGATATGGGGAGTTGAGGTCCAGTGCTAAAAACTGCAGGTGAATAAACGATTTTACATGCATTCTTCAATACTTTGTCAGCTGATTCCAGGCCAAAAGCATCTCCTTTCTTTTATTTTCCAAGAAAAACATGAACCGAGTACATATCATTTCAGTATTTCCATGTTTGTGGAACTATGTGCCATATATGGCATCAGATGTAGGAAGAAATGCTGAGTTAGGCAAAAGAGAGCCCTGATGTGTGCGAGAACTTACACTTGCTAGGGTGTGAGACATGCTGTGGTAGGGGAAGTGCCCAAAACCCCTGGAGCATGTAGGAGGGGCTTCTTACCAAAACTTGGGAGTGGGAATGGGAAGCAAGGAAGATCTTCCAGAGGAAGATTTCTAAGCTGTACTTGAAGAATAAATAAGAATTAGATAAGATGGGAGTGCAGAACTTTCTAGAGAGAAAGAACATCATGTAGAAACGCCTGGAGGTGAGGGAAAAGTTTGATATTACTGGCAAATAGAGCAGAAAGTGATGCAGAATGGGGAGGGGGCAGGGATGGGGGAGGAAAGCAGGGATCAGCTCTTGCATGGCTTGGCATGGCCTGTTGAGGAGTTCAGACTTCATTTTAAGGGGATAGGGAGCCACTGAAAGCTTTCAAGCTGCAGAGTGACACAGGCTAATTTGTCTTCTCAGCGTGCAGAATGGATGTGAGTAAGATACGAAGAAAGTCATGGCAACAAAAGAATAGGCTGCTTCAGTTAGCCACGGGAGAACATATGGTGCCCTTCAGCTATGGCTGTAGCTGTGGGACAAGAGAAAAGTAGACACAGTCAAGAGAAGCTTAGGAAGTTAGCATTCACAGGTCATGGAGTTTGATTGAAAATATTCATTTGATACTAACTATGAAGGAACATTCTGTCATCAATAGAGTATGTTCCAATAGCATAGACGCAGAAGGATAACAGACATTACTTCCAAGTGGGGACAGCAACGGTAGTAGAAGACAAATAAGGTGTCATTTGAGTTAAGTCTTAAAGAATGCATGTGATTTTCAGAGGGCAAAGCTGGGTGTATAAAATAGAACAAATTAACCAAGGCGTAGGGGTAGATAAGTTTGTTATATATTCAGAGAATTAATTGGAACACTCAATTAGAGAAATGTTTGCTTTGTTTTTCCTGATCAATGTACGGTGTTGAATTTTGGACTCATGTAAGTTCATATAAGCTTTTTTCTAATTCATATATATATATATATATGAATATATATGAATTATATATTACATGTACTATGTGTATAATTATATATATATAGTTACATATAGTTCGATGGAAATGAATATATATAGTTCCATGGAAATGAATCAGTCTAATAAAAGAAGTGAGTTAATTTCCTAATATATAAGAAAATAAAACCAAGTCTTGATTTCTGTAAAACATACATAGTCATTTTTGTAGTATATCACAAACTTGAAGGAAAAGAGTAAGCATATTTTGTATGAATGTAACAACTCAAGAAATTGACATATGTCAGCCACACACACACACCTGCTACCAACCCACCAACACCAACTCCCCAGCCCAACACACGCGCGCACACACACACACACACACACACACATCCCAAACACAACCCAACACCAACTCTCCACCCTAATACACACACACTCTCTCTCTCGTTCTCTCTCTCTCTCTCTCTCTCTCACACACACACACACACTGGCATAGATTCCTGGAACTTTTACTCTGGGCTGGCTTAATGTTTTATCTCCTGCAAAAAGTACCACCTAAAAGTTAACAATTGGTCATACACCTAGTCTTACTTTGCCTGTGTGATCAATAGGTCCGCATAGACCCCCAAATCTTTCTTTCTCTGTCTAATTCATATAAAGCACTAACTACACCAACAAAGTTTGTGATTTTTCTGTGAAAATTCTATCAAAACATAAAATGGGACTCGTGTGGAATTCTTGTAAGAATTCTTACAAGAATTCCACATTAAAAGTTGCATTCAAAGGTTTATCACGAAGGCCGTGAGAGATGAAACATAGTGGCCAGGAGGAGTCCATGTTTGATCCTACTTATTAAATATGCCATTGAGACTTAGAATGCAAAAATGCCACTTTCAAACACAGCACTTAGAAGAAAATGAAAAAAAGAACACCTTTCAGAAATTGCAGTTTGAGGAAACCCTATAGATAGCCGACGTAATTTAATGTGAGGTCTATTAGAGTATATTAAAATGCAGATTCATCAGCTTTTCTCCAGGTCTCTCAGAAAGGAATCTGGAATCTGAATTTTTAATACACACATTCATGTTTCTAAATTTGAAAACTACTGATATAATGTGACTGCACATTTAATTGACAAACTGATAATCAGAGACGGTAAATGACTTGCTTGAAGTTGCAAAAGTAGTTCTTACCCATGCTAGGACTTGTCTCAAAACTCAAGAAAGACAAACACCATAGAATTTCACTCATATGTGGAATTTAAGAAACAAAACAAATGGGAATAGGGTCAAAAAAGAGAGAAAGAGGCAAACCAAGAAACAGACTCTTAACTACAGAGAGCAAAATGGTTACCAGAAGGGAGGTGGGTGGGGGGATAGGTAAAACAGGTGATGGGGATAAAGGAGTGCACTTGTGATAAGCAGCGGGTATTATAAAGACGTATCGAATCACTAAATTATACACTTGAAACTAATATTACACTGTATGCTAACTGGAATTCAAATAAAAACTTAAAAAATACTTCTATGCCAGGATCATTTGGTCTGAATCATTAGCTCAGATGCATGGCATATACAGAGGGTGGTGACACTCTCCCTTCATCATTTGATAGACTGACCTATAAAGAATATGTGCAGACTTGGCCATTAATATCCTGAGAGTCAGTGTCTTCCCAATGGTTTTTCATTCCTGTTTGGTTATTAGGTTTTATCAGCAATATAGTAACATGTAAAGGTAAAGAACTAAAGAAATGAACACACATACATTTATAATTTCTTTATCAATAAGAAGACATACTTCTTTTCTATTTTCCTGAACAGAACCTTCAAGAAAATAACGCTGAGAACAGAACTGGTGACAAATTTAGAAAAGATTTAGGCAGTATTGTGACATCATCCAAATGTGATGGAGGAGAATTCCATAAATGGATTATTTCAAGCATCAGAACTTTGCTGATTGCAGGTGATAACACATAAAGCAAATAACATTTAATTCAATTAACTTCTTCTCTTCTTTTTTTTCACTTTGTAGATTAATTTTTCCCATGGAAAGAGTAAAAACCTATACAGTGTCTATGAGAGGAGGAAAAAACTAACATTTTTTGAATACCCACTGTGAGGTAAATACTATACATTGGGAACCGCCACCTAATGACTTTAGATCTCCCCCCCCCCCCCCACACACACACTAAAGTACTTATTAGTCAAATTAGCCACTGGCTATTAGCAAATCTACCAAGAATTAGCAATGTGATTTTAAAACTTAATTCTACTGCACAAGCCATGGAATTTTATGGTTTTCCTTTAAGTATCTCATCTTTTGGGGTATTTCTATAAAATCACTATTTCCCCATGTAGCTTTCTCATCACGACACTGATAATGGTTATATTATTATAATTATTGCTTTACATAAATGAGTCTCTCTCCAACCCCTTACTATATTGGAAGTGTCATAAGGAAGAGCAAGCCAAAACAAAGTTTTAGTTGAGTAACAGTTAACAAGTGCTCCAGTTATTACTGCTACCTCACTGCCAGATTTTTCCATAACAGTCTAGAAACTTTGTTTCCATTAATTCTAATCTTTGCAACATATTTTATTTTTTTCTCTCTTTTTTTTAAAGATTTTATTTATTTATTTATTTGAGAGAGAGACACAGAGATGGACAGAGCTTGAGTAGAGGGGAGGAGGCAGAGGGAGAGGGAGAAGCAGGCTTCCGACTAAGCAGGCAGTTAGAGGAGATGCGGGGCTGGATCCTAGGACCCTGAGATCATGACCTAAGCTGAAGGCAGATGCTTAACCGACTGAGCCACCCACTCACCCCTATTTTTTTCTTCTTTAAATAGAATCATATGTAGGGAAAGGTTTAGTCAAGTAAAGGCAGCAGTTAGTCTACAAATCAGACAGGGAATAAATCTGTCTTGGGAAACAGTAGTTTCCAAAGTGTTTAGGCACTACAACACTAAGCTGGCCTCACAAGGCATGTAGGCCCAGTGTTCTTGCATATAGAGTTTAACAAAATGAAGCTCAAGCTCATCACATAGTATCACCTGGACATGGACTGATGAGGACTGGGAGTTATTCAATGTAGCTTCTTTTTCAGACTCATTCATTCATTCATCCTTTTATTCAAACATTTACATTACAGAGCACCCACTATATGACAGACACTGTTTTAGTCCTATCATATGAAGAGAATGAACAACACAGACAAAATCCCTCCTTCACGTTGTTCGTAAGTGGGAAAGATTGCCAATACAAGCATTTAAAGTCATTTATAAGTGCTCAGAAAGGAAACTAAAGGCGGGATATGAGAACAGAGAATGATGGGCAGTACAGTTTTAGATGGGGCCATCACAAAAATTCAATCCGAGGAGATAAAGGATGAGCAAAAATTAGAATGTGGTGGGGATGAAGTATGCAAACATCTGGGATAAGAGCATCCTAGGCTAAATGAAAAATCAGTGCAGGTCTTGAATTAGAAAGTGCTTGAAACATTCGAAGAAGAGCAAAGAGGTCTCTGGGGCTGCAGAACAGTGAACAGAAGAGTAACAGAACACAAGGTAAAGGCAAAACCAGAAGCCATATAATGTACGAGCCTGTAAATCTAAAATAAAAGGAATTTGCCTTTTATTCTAAGTGAGATTGGAGAATCACTAAAACCTACTCCTGGAATCAATATAAGACTATATACTAACTGGGGCGCCTGGGTGGCTCAGTGGGTTAAAGCCTCTGCCTTCGGCTCAGGTCATGATCTCAGGGTCCTGGGATCAAGCCCCACATCGGGCTCTCTGCTTGGCGGGTAGCCTGCTTCCCCCCTCTCTCTGCCTGCCTCTCTGACTACTTGTGATCTCTCTCTCTGTCAAATAAATAAATAACATCTTAAAAAAAAAAAAGACTATATACTAACTAAAATTTAAGTAAAAATTTGAAACTAAGTTAAGATTGGAAATCAGTAGAAGGTTAGGGACAGTGACTTGGTCTAATGGTTGTTTTAAAGGATTGTTCTGCTACTATGTGGAAAATAGGTTAGAAGAAATAAGGCTTGAAACTGAACAATCAAGATGCTACAGAAAGACAGTCCAGGTGACAGAAAACAGATGTTGCACTAATATGCTGGTGAGGCAGAAGGTGTAAAAAGGTCCCATTCAAGCTGAATTTTGAAGTTAGAGGCAAAAAGATTTGCTGATGAACTGCCACACTTCCTCTTATGTATAAGTAACTGAACCTAATTGAGCCTCCATTTCTACATCTTTAGAGTAAAATATTGTCTTAGTGAAATAATAGATCAAGACAATGATCACTAATGATGGCTACTATTACAGAGAGAGTGATAACCATGTATTATGTGCTTCCTGATGGAAATGTACAATGTCAATTATGAGATACTTTTGACAAAAATTGAATCTGAATCTGATCATGTTTCTAAATCTAACTTTGTGATCATGTTTCTAAATCTTACACAAAATGCAGGAAGCCAAGGCACATGTTCACACCAAGGAAATATAACCAGCAAAATCTAAAATATGAGTAAATCTGTAAGAAAAATCTAATTGTCCATCAAATAAACTGCGAGAGACAAAATAAGAATGTGAAGACCCAAAGCATTAAAAGAAATCTGAGAAGCACATGAGACAATTACAGTGCATGAGTCTTTTTAGATTCTGACTTGAACGACTACCAAAATCAATTTATGAGACACTTCATGAAATCTAAACAAGGACTGGATATTAGTATCTTGATATTAAGGATGCCAATTTTTAAAAAATATTATAATAATATGTTGGTTTTGGTTTTAAAAATTCCTTTTTTTAAAGATTTTATTTATTTATTTGAGATAGAGAGTGCACAAGCAGGGGGAGCAGCAGAGGGAGAGGGAGAAGCAGGCTCCCTGCTTAGCGGGGAATCCAATGCCAGGGCTCGATTTCAGGACCCTGGGATCATGACTTAAGCTGAAGGTATATGCTTAAGTGGCTGAGCCACCCAAGCGCCCCTAAAAATTTCTTAAAGTTTAGAGGTACATACTGAAATATTTACTAAATAAAATATGACATATTGACAAAAACTAATCCAACAGATGGTAGAACTGAATAGGGGTACAGATAGAACATGTTTGACCAGGAGTTGATAATGTCGAAGCTGAGTATGTATACATAGGTATTCATTATATGATTCTGTCTACTTTTATATTATTTGGAATTTTCCATAATAAAAAATTAGAAAACTAAAAAATTAGAAAAACTGAAGAGAAATATTGGAAGGATTGTTGCATAACTTATCTATTCATATTATCCAAGTGCATTCTTTCAACTTTTTGGGGAAAAATGTAAACATGAATGATAAAAATACACACAATATTTGGTGAGTTAACTTCCCTTTTGATAGATTTTACGAAGGAAATAATTAACAAACATCTCTAAGTATGTTTTTACATTATCGGTCTTCTACCCAAAAATCCATTTCCTGTATCACTGTAATCAGGACCTAGATTTTGTTCAGGGATCCACCCATATAAAAAAAGTGACTCTATCCAAGCTAGTGGTGGTAATACCATTTCCTGTAACTGTGATTTCTTATAAGTGAGCATGTGATCCCATTTATATCAGTGGAGAGTGAAAGGAAATATGCTACTGAGGGCATAAGGGGACATTTCTCACTGTGATATAAGGAAGGCTTTTTATAGTGGGATGTTGTGTGTGTGTGTAACTGCAGGGCTTGCTGCAGCTATCTTGTGATTATGAGGTGCACTAGACTAAGGATGAGAACAAGACTCTGGAAATGGAAGGGCAGAGAGAGGTGTGGAACATGGATCTTTGCTGACAACACTGAGATAGTGATAGTAAATTGGTGCATTAAACAATCCTAAAGGAGCCCTAATTTGGAATTGCTGGTTATGTGAGAAAATAATTGTTCCTCATTATTGAAACTGTTTTGAATCAGGTTTTCTGTTATTGTCAAATCAGAATTTATTTAGGAATATCAAGGGGCTGAAAGTAACAGACTAAAATGTGGAATTGAATGAGTGAAGGAGATGGAGTAGGGGGGTCAATAAATTATGGTCTGCAAGTCAAATCTGACTTGACACTTGTTTTTGTGAATAAAGTTTATTGCTCTATAGCCATGCACACCTGTTTATATATTGACTACAGGGCTTTCATGCTACAAGTCAGAATTGAGTGGCTGCAACAGAGACCATATGGTCAGCAAAACCCAAAGTATTTACTACTGGGTCTTTCACAGAAAAAAAAGTGTGCTAGACTCCAGCATGGCACATAGGGCATTGATAACCCAATTTCAGGCCTGGGAGAGGACAGCCCTTGTTATAAGCTTGTAAAAAAGTTACTTGTTACCTATTCTTTAGGTGTGTAATATTAGGAAAAAAATTTTTAAAATAGGAATCAGAGTGCTTCCATATGAGAACTGATTCTTTTTCTTTTTTAGTAGTCCTCTAAGAAAAGACAAAATTTAGATAAATTTGACTCATAAAAAAAAAATCAAGAAGAGAGTAATATATAGCTTTTCTAAGGAAGTGTTTTGTGATATACAATAAAAATGGATGCTTTGGAGTCTTACAGAGCTGAAAAACTTAATTTTTTTTTTATTTTTTAAGATTTTATTTATTTATTTGTCAAAGAGAGAGACAGTGAGAAAGGGAACACAAGCAGGGGGAGTGGGAGAGGGAGAAGGAGGCTCCCTGCCTACGATGCCTGGGCTGGATCCAAGGACCTGGGATCATGACCTGAGCCAAAGGCAGATGCTTAACGACTGAGCCACCCAGGCGCCCCTTAATTTTCCATTTCTGCCAAAGAAGCAGAACATTTACAATAAAGTTCACAAACTATAAGGAAATGCGGCTGAAAGGAGGAAATCTCATGTTAATATAAGATCATAAAATATCTGGCTGCCGCTGTTGCATGAGATTGGCAGGAAACACAAGACCAGGAGCACACTAAATTACAATGAGACTCAAATGCTAAAGAAACCTAAAAGCTGTTTCACATAAACCTCTAATTGTTCGGCTATTTAAGGTCATCCACATATTTCTGAATTTAGACACCAGGAAGTGGATTACTAACCATGTGCTTCCTCTAAAAATCATCCACCTCAGATAAGGCCATGAAGGAGAATAATAGGGGAGACCCTTGGAAGGTAGAACCAGGACGATGGAGGACAATAAACCGAACAAATTATTTTAGAGAACAGAATCAGGGGCTGCCCCATGATTAGCTGAGTCGAGAACTCACTCTCCTTCCATGACCAAGAATCTAGACTTTCCCTGTTCACAGGGATATGATACATGTCAAGTCCCAGTGACTACTGTGTTTTTGATTTTCCAGTTTGCCTTTTGGGAACAGGCTTTCTTTTTTTGGGGCAGATATTGTGTTCCTTCTGTGCCATCTTATAATGGGCATCTAAAGGTGGATGACTTAATTTCTAGCCAGGGAAACAGATAACAACTTCCTAAAGAGAATAGTAACACTCTCCAGAGATACTTGACTTTTGGATGAAAGTCGTTCATGGAGGCTACTTGGTATTTTCTCTCTTTTTAAGCTGTGAGGTGAAAGCGTTATTGATACATGTGCAAAGTAAAAAAGGTATTCACTTTTGTGGCAGAGAGAAAGGCCATGAGAGGTACTATTAATTACCTATTGAAAACTACTCCCTATTTCCTCCTTACTAACAGAAACCCTATTTTCTTTAATTGTTTAATATATCTATACATACATAATGTGTGCATATAGGTATGTTTAATTTGTATTTACCATGAATGCTTTCTTCACCACTGTATCTCTACCGCCTAGAATATTCTCTGACAGAAAGCAAATATATGAAAAAAAGAAAAGGAAAATACTAAAACAAAATTATGGAATAAAAGGCAACATGCCAAATGACAGATGTACTATGTTTATGTTTGAAACTATGAAATATGTATATCTATGGTCAAGGACCAGAAGGTGATATGCAAAACAAACGCACAAGTGATTTTTATTTCAAAATGGTTTTCAATATTGTTTTATGTTATATTTTCCGTAAACAAAAAAAATAAATAAAATTTGGAAGATGTTCAAGATGGCTTCTTCCTTTCATATGCTATGATTTTTTTCAGCCCCACACACATGGGAGCTGCCTTATGTCTGTGTTGGCACACATGATCAGTTGAGTGCTTCCGCAGCATTAAGATTTGATTATGAAAATGCCCCAGCAATCCACTGTAAGCTCATAACCAGTAATAACAGACCACTTCTCTTAATGACCTTGCATATTAAGTCTCCTCAAATGTTTGGGTTCATGCCTGCCCCAGATTGGGAGTACAAAGGCATAACAATCTCTGCTTTGCAGAATCACAACTTGTAGTTACATAGGCCTTACTTAACACAATAGTATTATTGTGGCAATAAAGATGCAAATAAAGGAAACATTTCCTTTACCTAACTTATTCAATTTATGTGTGGTTATAGCAGAAATGCATGCATTTTTTAAAAGAACTTTCCTAAATACTGTGTGTTTTATCATGAGTTTAGCCTTTGCAGACTGCAAAATGAACAGTTTAGATCCAGAAGCCAATATAATGTATTTCAAATTTGAGGAATGCAGTTGATAGTGTAAAAAGAAACATGAGAAAAACGGGAGGGGGGAAAAGCCTTACTTTCCAATGTGAAAAGGGCTAGACACAGTGTGTGGGTTAAACCTTTTAAAACTGGTGTGGCTGGGGCCCTGGGGGAAAGGAGGAAGGGAAAGACAGTCCATTCAAAAATCAACAAAAGCAAAGGACTCCTTCAAAGATGAATGAGAAAAAGAAGAAACTAACTCTATTGAGAGTCTGATATTTCTAGAAAATCCTCTAAGCATTTTCCATTGATTCCATTTCAATATACCAATCACCTTTAACACTAAATACTTTTATCTCATTTACAAAGAAAGAGCCAAAGCTCCCTAAGGAAATAACTTGCCCAAATTAAAACTGTGGTAAATGGTGAAGCCTGTAATTAAGCCCTATTTGCCTATAAGGTGTGGGCTCCCACAACCAGCAGCTGGATGGGCCAGTCCAGGAGAGGAAGAAAGTGCAGGCATTAAGTAGGACAGAATTTGATGAAATGAGACAGATCATTAGGAGTCTGAAAGTCATGCTATGGAGTTTGTATTTTATAGACTTTGAGTATTTGATGGGAAGAAACTGAAATCCCTTACATAAAGGGGAGTTTTAGAAAGGTTTTTCTGGTGTGGGTGTTCTATCACTGAAAACACCATTCTTCTGCATAGTCCTGTTTTGGAAGGCAAATGACTGATAGAAGTAAGACCTGAAGTTCTTAAGACTTTAGTGCAAAAGCCCTCAATAAACTCACAGAAAGAGACTGGTGGACAGAAGAAGGGAAAATAGGGCTCTGAAGGAGAACAAAAAGTGAGTCTGAGCACAATTTTATCTCCTGAGATTTGGAGTTATTCCAGGTAACAAAGTATACTGGACAAATTCGGAGCTGGAGGAATGTATAAATCACTGATATTCTCAACTCTTTGACTCTGGCTTTATAATTACATCTGCTTGGCAAGTCTGTCTCTCTTCTGTACCCCAAATTCTAGTCATCTGCCTACCCAAATTCTAGTTTTCTCTCTAGCCTGAGTTCGAAGGTCACCACATTCATGAAACTGGTCCTGCCCCCTTAGTTCACCCCAATTTCTAAATGACACTTTGGTTATTTGTGTTCCTCTACTTTATCTTTCTAAGGCTGATGAATGGAACAACACCAGGGGAAACAAGTCCCATGATAATCTACATGAATAGTATCCCTTGATTTCTGCAGGGCCTATCCTGTGTGGCTCCATGAAGAAGCCCTACCTCTACCAGACAGTGAGAGCATCGCTTACGTTTCACTCATGCCTTATACAGTTACTTTCGCATAGTGATCCCTAATAATCATCATCCATGCTGTAGTATGCCACATGATTCTGATGGAAGATCAATTTAAAATGATTAAATATCTTGAATATGCAAAAGAAAC
The DNA here is from genome assembly GCA_028534135.1 of Potos flavus. Taxonomy (NCBI): domain Eukaryota; kingdom Metazoa; phylum Chordata; class Mammalia; order Carnivora; family Procyonidae; genus Potos; species Potos flavus. The sequence continues at coordinate 67,688,788 of CM052884.1, read as the reverse complement.
ACAGTATATATAGTACACAGAGAAGATATATGTAGTAACATACCATATTTGACAAATATTAACTTTTTGTTAAATTTGCTTTGGGTCATGCTTTTTAAGTCATAAATCTTTGCCCATATGTATGAAATATACTTTTTACTTCTTCACAGCTTTTCCTGCCATTCTTTCCAAAATGTAACACTATACTCATAGAAGTCTTTTGAAAATTCATAAAGCCCTCTCCCCTTGATCATATGCTAATTGAGTGTTCGTTATTTCCTGCAAAAGCTCCCTTTAGAGTGCTATAAAACTACTTATGCTATTTGGCTTTCCCCAAATTTAGTGTGCCCAGACCCTTGAATGGTGTGTGATTCTAGGTACACTCTTCCTTAATGGATTATAAATCAGAGCTACCACTTGGCATTGGACCAGGATATTTTTAGAGTACTCTTTTCCTAAATATTTATTGAGCTCTGCAGATTTTAATCACATGTCTGTTATGCAGCACAATACTGCTGTATGGCACCTTTTATTTTCAAGGGCTTTTTTCATCCATCCTCATAATGATTGAGAAAAATTAAAGAGAACCAGTTTTCTTCACCACTTTCTAGCTGAGCGAAACCATGGACTAGAGAATACTAGAGAGGCTGAAAGGGTCACAGCTCATAAAGTAGTGGAGAAAGAAAAAATCCTAACCTCTTTCAACTATGTCTTCATCTCTTCTCAAAATTAAACAAAACATAGTGGTATTCTTTCATGATCTTTTCTTTTTGTATCAGAGAACTTCGGCTCCATTTTTATGGAAAAAGAAAACTGTGTTAAGAAATCTTGGGAACCTAGGCTCTATCAGTGTTTTGATTTTTAAAAAAAATTCCAAGTAACCTTTTTTTTTCTTTTGTACAAAAGGGAAACAGGCTAAAAAAATGACATTTAATGATACTGGATGCAAATTTCTAAATCTTACACTGATGCTAGATCTAATTCATCACATCTCTTAGGAAAAAAAAAAAAATTGCAACATCATTTTTACCACTGAGGAAATTGAGGTTCAAAGTAAGTACATATCTTGTGATGAGGTCACAGATATTCAAGATTGGGATGCAAGTTTGTCTGACAAATGCCTGTATCCCTTTTCTTTGATCTTCTTTGGTATTTTCGTCTGAGTTAATTGATTGCATCGAACAATCTGATTTGTGCATGGATTGGAAACTTCCTTAGTCCTTGTGATGAGCTTGAGGCAGCATAAAGCAAGTTTCTTTATATGTAAGTAACATGATGATAACAGCTGCACCTAAATGTCTTCTGAACTGAGGAGAATAAGAAACTTGAGGTGCTATACCAGGAGTCTTCTAGCCCCAGGGGAGGGAGAAAAGCCAACTAACAAAACAAACATACTAAAATAATGCCTATTGTATGGGTCATTGTAAGAAATAAATAAGATAATCCATTTTAAAGATAATCCATTTTAGGTGCTCAGTCAAGTTTTCGATACATAATAAAAACACAATATATGGATATAGTATACTATTATGTTATTAATATTATTATGGAAATAAATTTTACTCTGCACTATCCAGAGTCCACATAGAAGGGCTAGAGGAAAACGAATCATCCCCTTCACAACCATGTACTGATACGTGCTCCACAGTTGAGGCTACCATGTCAGGTGAAGAAGGACACCTATGCAATAGGACTTGGTTCTTGTACTTGAGAATTACACAGTCTAACGGGGGAAATGCAGTTTCACAAAGTTACAATGGAGTGTGAGAAGTGTGCTGATAGGCACATACAAGGCTAAGGGAATTTGAGGCTGAAAAAGAATTCTCTAAGGATTTGAGGGAAGCATCACTATAAAAGGGGCCTGATGATGCTCCTGCTGCTGCCATTGTGGAACTATGGATGAATAAACGGACTCCCAAGCCTTAGGTTTCCCACTGGCAAAAAAGGGCAACAATATTTCTCTATATAGGGGTGCATGGTTAGCTCTGTCAGTTAAGCATCCAACCCTTGATTTCAGCTCAGGTCATGATCACAGGGCTGTGAGATTGAGGCCCGTGTTGGGCTCCTCACTGGACCTGAAGCCTGTTTAAGATTCTCTCTCTGCCTCTCCCTTCTCCCTCACTCTCTCCCTCTCTTTGTTGTGAATATCACACACACACACACATTCTCTCTCTCTGGCTACACACTAAATTTTAACATTGATTTTATCCAAGTTTGCAGATCTGGTCCCAAATTACATAGGAGTTTTCCTATAATATGATGTTTTCCCAGGAGCCTTGGGAGGCTGTGAAAAGGGCTCTGGAGAAGTAATATTTGCTGTATGCTTGCTTATTTATTGATTACTATCTATGAGGTCAACAATTGTAGAAAATTGTGAAAATCTACACAAATTAATTTAAATTTTTTTCAAATCCAGCTTTTATTATTGAAGACATTAATCAGTACTGTTTTTTAGGAGAGACTTAGAGTTTTATTTATTTATTTATTTATTTATTTTTAAAGATTTTATTTATTTATTTGACACAGAGAGAGAGATCACAAGCAGGCAGAGAGGCAGGCAGAGAGAGAGGGGGAAGCAGGCTCCCTGCTGAGCAGAAAGCACGATGCGGGGCTCGATCCCAGAACCCTGAGATCATGACCTGAGCCGAAGGCAGAGGCTTTAATCCACTGAGCCACCCAGGCACCCCGAGACTGAGAGTTTTAACCAGTTTTGTTATTTGACCAAAAGTATCATTGATTAACATTCTAACTCCATAAAATTTTTATGGATTTTTCTGATTTCTAAATCTATTTGTAATATACAAAACGTTTATAATTCTAAATCAGCTAGAAAGATAACTCATTTCACATAAATACAGCTTTTAGGAAGCAGCATAATATATAAAGATACATAATATATGATGAAATGTCTACAGAATCGACTTTATAGGTATACATGACCCCCACCAAAAAAAGCACTTGTGAGTCAGAAGGCCTGAGTTCTAGTCTCCGTTATGATCCAAATAAGCAGTATAATTTCCCTGAGTCCATTTCCCCTTAATTATAATAATGTCAAAACCAGATAATCTCAAAAGTTCCCTGACTTTATAACTTTTCCAATTCTTATTCAGCTACGTTTTTTCAAGCCATGTGTGAAGAGATCTAGCAATCGCTGTAGAAAATATTTTATCTCAAATTAGAAAGTTTAAAATTTTACCTAAGTATTAAAAACAATAGACTGAGCAGTGGTTTGGGAAAATAAACCAAAGCAAGTGACTTACAGAAGATCCTTTATCAATGAAATAGTGAAATTTTGACAGTTAAAATTAACCTTTGGTATTCTAAAGCTGAATCAGCTATCTTTATCAAGTTGGTCAAAACATTCCATTATTTAGAGAGGTCACTTAAATAAATGTTAAAATGCTTTTACAGATCAAGTGGATATTGTTAGTAGATTACTTTAAAAGTAAATTCACTATATTTTCAGTTCAAAAGGTTTTATCTAAATGTAAAAATAATCCCTTATATTTTTACCAAAGCATTAAAAAAATTAGCAGTATGTACTTTAACCACTTATTTGTTTGAGGTTTTAAAAAAATCTTTTTATGGCAATAGCAATTCTGAAATATAGTATGGTATGAAAAGAAAAAAATGAGACTGAAATACTTGCTAGCATATCAACAAAATTCAGTCTTACATTTGCTTCTTAATATTGAAAGCCTTCTGATCATTAAGGCAACAAATGTCAACTGCATTGACAGAATTTAATTTCAATTAATATGTATCCATTAAAACTGTTAAAAAGATGGACTCTAGACATGGTCAAGGGTCCCCATCCACTGTGGGATGGAGCATGGGGCTCTTCATTGTATTTGCCAGATAACCTTTTACATTAAGTTCTTGGCCTTTCTCCTCTGCCTTCAGATATTGATTTCTTCTTTTTCTCTCTCTCCATCTCTTCCTTCCCCAGAGAATGCTGCAGGGCAGTTGGGTTTATGATTCTTTAGGGAAGAAAATATCAGGGAAGAGATTCAACCTGGATTCGCTGAGTGCTATAAGGTACACAGGGCTGTGTTTGGTGCTGTTGGTAGATGCTTGAGGGATGGTCAAGATGAAGATTGTGTAGTATCTAAGCAAGAAAAAGCATGGACTCACACAGCCATGAAATGAGGTGTATGTGATCAGTGCCAGAAAAAGAGGTAGGAACAAAGAGGTCTGGAAGAATTTTAGGTCACATGTAACCAGTTGCCCCATCATCCATAGCTTTTTAGAATTAGAAGGTACACTTGAAATCATGCAGTCCAAATCTTGCCAAGGACCTTTCTGCATATTAACAACAGGACTAGAATCTCTATCATTATTTCTTCACTTCAAATTTTTAGGCATCTTGCTTTAGTCTTCGACTTCCAAACCTCTGCCCCTCACACCTATTCCCTATAGCTCTATCCCTATAGCTCTATCCTCATTCCCTATAGTCTAAATAAGACTAGAGTTTTCTCTTGGACATCCCCAGTGATCTCCTAATTTCTAAACCTATTATCTTCTTGATGTCTTTTGTTGTTGTTGTTATTTATTTATCAATTAGGATAGGTAATTTTAAGTATCAACTTGACTGGATCACAGCATGCCCAGATATCTGGTTAAATATTATTTCTGTGAGCCTGTTTCTGGAAGACATTAGCATTTGAATCACTAGACTGAGTAAAGTGGATTGCCTTCACCTATATGGATGGGCAACATCCAATGTACTGAAGGCCTGAAGAGAAACAAAAAAAAAGATGGAGGAAGGAAGGATTTGCTGGTTCTCCACCTGACTGCTTAGCAGAGACATCAGTCTTCCCCTGTACTCTGATCTTGGTTCTTAGGTATTCAGACTAGCACTGGAATCTATACCTCCCGTTCCCTTCTTTGGCCTTCATGCCTTTGACCTATACCACCTTCCAGGGTCTCCAGCTTGCTTGGACAGGTCATGGGACTTCTCAGCCTCCATAACTGTATCAGCCAATATACACCATTATCTTAGCACTGCATGGGTGACAACTGTAAGGAAAGTCAGTTAAATTCCTTTTTATAAAAGAAATGCAGTGGTTAATTTAGTTGAGCATAACTTTTTAATATAACAAGATGGGCAAAAACTGTTAACTCATAAATAACCAGGATGCCTTAATTAATATGCGTTTGAAGGGGTGATTATCCAACTCTTGGTAGCCATGACTGTAATGTAGAATTGAAGAAAATGCAAAAATAAAATCAAATGTGCCAAGTGCATAAAGTATTAAAATATATATCTTATTTTTTGTTGTTGTTGTTTTGTAGAGCCCTGATTATTAGAGCATAACACAGCAATGTGGTATGTGTCTTCTTTAGTTGAAATTTTTCTCCTCTGTTTTAAATGACACTAACTTTTTTATTGTTTATGTGTCTTAATTTTGTTTTTATTTGATTTTATATTTTCCATCTCCTCTTCATTTTCCTCTCCTATAAATGTAGATATTTCCAAAATTCATTCTTTAATTTTCTACTTTTCTTGCCTCTATCATTGGTTCTTAAACTGCAGCATGTGCAAAAATGATTGCCTATGAGTGTGTGTATTTTGTGTGTGTGTGTGTGTGTGTGTGTGTTTGTATGTGTGTGTGTTAGGGAGAGGGAGAAAGGCAGTTAATAAGAATATTCCCAGTACCCACTTCTCAAAATTATGATTTAGAACCTGTGAGATGGAAGTCTAACTGAGTTTTTATCAGCCCTAACAATAAATGTAGAGGGTCTATTACCTCTATATGGCCAAGGAATCTCATTCTAAACCTACTATTTCCATCTGCCTAGTTTCATATCTGAAACCATCAAAGGGAAACTTTCCATTCTTTGTAATGAACACAGTCATATCACAAAGAACTTTTTTTCTCAGTTGAACAATATCTTACACATAATGAATGTTTTTCTTGCTTGGAATCACACTGTGTGCAGTTCACAGGTGAGCAAATGTAATGCTGTACCACATGGCTGAGGACACAGAAGCTCTGTGTGATCAAGCCTTAAAACTTCTACGGGCCTCACAGCTAGTGTGTTATGAAGACCCGGCCAGAACCCAGCTCAGTATCATTTTTTTTAGCACTTCCATGTGCTTAACTACAGTTTAAGTATTATAATTTTCCTGACTAAAAAGCCCAGGTTCTTACAGAGTCCATGCAGAGGCATTAGGCTTATAATTACAAAAGCAGATAAATAATTCAGAAGCAGGAAAAAATGTGTGACTGGGTATATTCATGGATCTTTCCAGCCAGAAGCTTCCCTGAAATCAAAGTCTTGAAAATAAGAAGAGGAGACTCATGGCAAAAACAGACCAGCAGAAATGGCTAAATTTGACCCCTATGGACTACAAAACAATCTAGAATTTGACTAAATAAGGACTCGGCAAACTAGAGCTCTCTGTCGTCCACTCTCATGCCACTATTGGCAAAGTCAGATTAGCCTCCACAACAGAAGACCTGAAACGGTGATCCTTAATAGCACCGAAAAGGAAGAAGAAAGAAGGAAGGAAGGAAGGCAGGCAGGCAGGCGGGGAAGATAAAAGTGTATTCTCAGAAATAAAGGATCCACCAAGCTAGTCATATATTATTATCAATTGGTATAGATGGAAAAACTTGCAGCAGGAACTAAGGGTAGAAGTTAATTTTAACAAAGGCACGAGATATTACTGAAGGGAGTGAATGTTGAGGCACTGGAAAATTTGACTGTCAGTAATGGTCAAATATCATACCAAGAATATTAGAATATTCTATATTCCTTCTTTCTATCTCTTGATATATATACACACACATGAAGGATGGTGGTTGGTAGAGAGTAGTCTATGCATTAGTTAAAGATATAGAGAACTGTTAGTGGAATTTATGTAGTGAAGAATGAGAGGGAAAGGATGGATTGAGACACTGTAGAGAAAAAGAGAAAGAGATAAAGAGAAGAAGAGATAGAGAGAGGGGTAGAGAATGACCAGAGTTTGAGAGTAATGGGGAAACTAGGTGACTGAGGCAATACAGCATTAAAATAAGATAAGGCTTTAAAGTTTAACAAACACTGGAATCTTTCTAGGCTTCACCATTTATTAGCCTTATGTTACACGACAAATCACTTAGATTCTAGAGTTATCATTTTATGTGTAAAAGCACAGCCATGAACAACCTACCAAGTTGTTATAAAGATTACACATAATAATATACACGTAATATTCAGGACCATGTCTTGTACTTGCATCTCAATTATTTAAAAAAAATTGAAAAAGGTGCCCCGAAGTGTGAGGAGATGAGTCCTTCAGGAACATAACACAGGGAGAAAAGTTGAAAAATGATTCAAGGTAACGACTCATATTTATTTATGCAGGAAGAGGAGACAAGGAAGGAACGCAGGATGGGGAGAGGGAGGGAAAAAGAGAAAAAGGAAGGGAGTCAGATTAGGAGAAAGAGAACCAGGAAAGAGCAAGTCATGGAAGCTGAGGAAGGTGAGAGATCAAGGAGGAGGGGCACTCAGGCAGTCCAGAACCATACTTTTCCTGCCATATTTCAAAATAAACTCCAGATGATTTAAAAAGACAAATATTGATAAATTATAATCTTCAGAAAAAATAACACAGGTGAAAGGAGCAAAGCATATGTACTAGCTCTGTGAAGAATTATATTCAACTTCGAAATAAGACAAGAAATTACAAAGGAAAATTATATACACATACATAAAATTATATATAGTTAGATTAAATATACATAAAAGTAACAAAACAAACTAAAAAGAAAATAGAGTAGGAAGATATTAATATTAAATGTGATTGGGAAAATGTTAATTTTTATTAATTATCTTAGCAATGTAAGTCCTTTGTTAATGAAGAAAATGTTAATATCAAATATGATAGATTTTAATAATTAATAAAACATTAATGCAAATAATTCACTTAGTAGATGTTTTTTTTTTTTTACTTAGTAGATGTTTTATTAGTGTCTATGAATAATATCAAGATATTAGTAAATAAAAAAATGAAAAGTAATTGAACAGATAATTCAAAGAGAAGAAAATGCATACAGTTTAAAAATAATTATAATTATTATTCACCAAAAGCATATAAATTAAAACAACACTAGGGACTCTGATAGTCATAAAAATCAGAGAAACATAAACACTAAAACCCAGGTCTGATGAGGTAGCTGAGAAACTGATAAAATTATATGCCACTTCTAGCTTCAACAACTGGTTTAATCACTGCAGAAATAACACAGCAAGATATAGTAAGAGCATAATGATGTTTATCCTTAATGGATGATTTCAGACCCAGGAATTAATCCTAATGAAATAACTAAAGGGAGAAAGTAGTAAAGAAAATAAGATTCATGTACTTTCAGTGTCCTTCTGAGGCAAATTTTCACGATTCATAAGAGGTAGATATGGATACTGGATTCCTTCATTTCACCTGTGTAGTTTAAGAATTCACAAAGCAGTTTCACGTGCTTAGAATTGCATAATCATCCATTTGGATGAGTATTGTTATTCCCATTTTATGTCTGAGGGAACATCATTATCCATTGCTACTCAGCTAATGAGTCCCACAGCCAGGCTTGAGCTCAGGCCCAAATACTCAAAAAATCAAATCATTTCGAAGTTTAAGGAATAATTATAAATCACATAATCCTTTCAATTACTTCAGTTTCTCTCTCTCTCTAATAACACAATGTCAATTCCTACAAAATTCAAGATAAAGGGGGTTTTGCAGTAGGCTTTGGGGTCTCTATCTTTTCTCATCAGTGCTTCTTTCACCTTATGGTAATCACCTCCTAAATGTGTCTCTTACCTATCTGTGTCTGATCTCTCCCACCCATAATTCACACTGTACACAACATTGTACAAAAGCAATCCTTTATTGAATTACTGAGACCTTATCATCTATCCAATATAAAGGAAATGGTTGAGGTCTAATTTGAGTCCATATTTCTGTAAAGTTTCAACGAAAAAACTTGACAGACACTCCTGGTGATATTCCAAGAGTTTCGTACGCTATTGTCTGCCAACCACAAAATTATATGCTATGGTTTCTAACACTTTGAAGACACTTATAAAAGACAAAATCATCTTAAAGCAGGAAATAGTGAGTGGTTTCTTATTGATTGTCCTCTTTTTTCTCTTCTTAACTTTTATATCTGCTTTCAAGTGTTACTTCTTGATTCAGATTTTACACACATACTGAACTTCCTAAGACAGCTCAGTACATACTTCTTGAGTTAGGCAGCAGAGGTGTACAGTGCCTTTTAATTATAATATTTCAAAAATACATTAAGTTTATTATAAACCTCTTTTAAATTCTAGGATTTTGCAGAGTACATACAAAATTAGAATTTCAATATTCCTCAGAGCCTTTTATTCAAGAAGAAAATAATACCTTTCAGTATGCATAATGAGAAGATAAAGCACTACAAAATATAACTTGAGATATTCAACTTTTAGACAAAATTAGCAAACATGTGGTACCTAATACATATTCATAATCGTAAAGTAAGACTTTTCATAGGAATCAGAAACTTCTTTTCAAATGTTAATCAAAGTTTATAAGGTCTCTAAAGAAGGGTATTTATAGCTATCAATTTGCAAAGAGTATCCATTTGAAAATGAGCAGGTCAGGTTGGCTAAGGATAGAAAAACATAATAAAAACTATATACACTGTGATAATTATGTATCAGACCCTGGAGTCTATTCTTCCCTCCCTCACTCCCTTCCTTCCTTCCTTCCTTCCTTCAGTTATATTCATTCACCTTTAAAATTCACAAAATCCTTATGAGATAGGTACTTCTAAGAATTACATCATATTCATGAGGAAACTGAGGCACGAAGAGTGTAAGTTAGCCCAAAAACAGAAGTGGTAGAGCTAAGATTTTAAACTCAGGCATTCTCAACACACGTTCTTATTCAGTGCTGTACCATTTTGTTTCTATACTTTTTTTTCCCTAATAGAGAAAAAAAATTGTTATCTGGATTAGCTGCTAATATCTTTCTGAAATTGACTTGATCTTATTGTTATGGAGATAGAAAAAAATATTCCAGTTTATAAATTAATTTAACATATCAAACAAAGTCATCCTAAGGATTCATTGCCTAGCAAGAAATTTGGGGGCCTTCCCTCTAAGCACTGAATTCTGCTATCAGAAGACAGGAACACCTCTAGGTTTGCCTCCCTCGAAAGTGTTAGCTTTTCTCAAGTATACGATGTTCCCCCAGTATTTCCTTCAAGTGCTAACAGGGTACAGAATGCCCAACACTACTCTATTTGAGTAAAGTCCACATGGCAGAATCCTACTAGAAGAATTTAAGAAGGAAGGCTACATAGAAAGGTGTGTGTACTGGGTATGTGCATTCGTGTACACATTTATGTAGTTATCTATTTATTTATGCTTACATTAAAATACATATTTCTGTAGATGCTGGCATTCTCTCAATGGGGGTCATCAGCAGTGCCTTCAAGTGGCTCCAGGACCAACAGACCAAAAAATTGGCCATAGTGGGACCACTTACAAGGTTTAATATTAAGCAATTCATTTAGCTCTCTCAGTCTGTTTCCTCATCCATAGAACGAGAAAATGGTTAGTACCTAGTCATACATATATTACAAAGGCTTACATGAGATATTACATGCCATGTACCTGGAATGTTGTTTGTCACATTTAAATACTTAGTAAATTTTAGCTACTATTAGATACATTAAAGGCTATTGTGAAGAGATTTCAAATAGACCTTCATTAATTCATTTGTAGTTCAGTTCATTTCAACTGTTTTGTGTGGAACTCTGTGCTAAAGTTAAGACAATAGCATATATAACATTGGTGTTATCTATAAGATATTTATAGCCACTTCAGGAAGAGTAGTAAAATACATAAAATATTCCTCTTTTTGCATAATGAAAGACAACATTTTGAGGGTTCTTCTGCTAGAGTACTAACGTGATTCTGGTTAAAACATATTTTAATGTATTTCTTGCTTTGTAGGAAGTAATAAAACTTTCTAAGGATCAAAAAATAGCAAAAAACAAAATAAAACAAAAACAAAAACAAAAAACAAACAATAGTTAAACAAAGAAATAACCATGATCTGGAACCAGTACAGAGATTGTAAGTGGTAAGAATGTAAAAACCTGTGTTACACAGGAGATTAGACCCTTGGCCACTTCAAAGTGAGGAGCTGAAATTACAATTTCCACAGTAAGCTTCGGCAGTTAAAGCAGGGAAAAGCGGTTCCAGGCACATAGCCCATGGGTCCCAGCAAAAGAAAACACAGATGCATTCTTGGTTTAAGCATCCATGGCACTTCACAAATTAAGATCTTACAAATACAAGACACAACAAAGACCACCCAAAGTAACAAGGAAATAAAACTCTACTAATGAAAATCAGGGAAAATGAAAACATGTTTAGATCCTTAAGGATTTCAGATACTGGAATAACATAAAGAACATAAAGTAACTAACAACAAAATGTTTAAAAAATAAAATAGAGACTTAAAAAGATGAGCAAGCAAAGAATATTCATAAAAGTTTAATTTAAGAAATTCAGTAAGAAATTTTAGAAATAAAATATACAATTATTAAAATATAAAACTCAATGAAGTTATACAGTAGATTGGATACAGTTAAAGAGAGAACTAAGGTACTGGATTTAAACAAATTACATAGAATGTAGGACAGAAAGGGAAGGAGATGTAATGAAAAAAAGGTTAAGAGACATGTGAAAAAGAACTAGAAGGTCTCAGGTTCGACTTTGATCACCATCATCATTACTATTTTGGGCCAATCCACCATTTTCCATCCTCTCCCTATCTCTTACTTTTTGTCCCCAATACTTATTATTATGAGAATTTTTTAAAACTTTCTAAAAACTACTGTCATGGGGTCTCATCATCCCTAAATATTTAAATGCATCATCTCCTCTCCAAAACATATCACACACTTTTCTTCATAAGCACAAACAATATTCTAACTTAGGAAATCAGCATTGATATGATACTTGTATACAATCCACAGATCTGTTAACATTTTACTAATTACCTCAACAATGTCTCTTTTCCCTTTTGGCCCAGGTTAGGTTCCAAGGATACATATTTAGTTGTCTTGTTGATACCCTCCAATCTGGAATATTTCTCAAATCTTTGAGTTTTAAAGAGTATAGCCCTTGTATTCTATATATGAACCTCAACCTGAATCTGTCTGGTGTTTTCTTATAAGAAATTCTTGGAAAAATACCACAAAAATACCACCCAGTTCACTGAATCAGTAGACTCAGAATGTCAACTCCTTGCACCACTGTGATGCAAATGTAGATCACTTGGTCATGTTGGTATCTGCCAGGTTTCTCCACACAATCAAGCCACCATTTTTCCTTTGTAATTGATTAGTATTCTGTGCAAAAATAACATCAAATTATGACAAATTATATTCTTTATCAAACTTCCTCCCACCAGCCTAGGCCTCTATTGAAAATTCCACCTGAATTGACCAGCAATATGACAATTTGCTAAAAGATGACCTGTCTCCTTCATCCTTTCTGCAGAAATAATTTTGCATATAATGTAAAAAGAGGCTTTTCTTATTCCCAATTTATATATATATATACTTATTCATACTTAAATAAATCTGGAGTCACAGATTCCTATTTTATTCAGTAGGTTCAATATATTATCATTATTTATTTTAGTGCTAAAATGATCCTAGATTTTGTGTCATTTTTACGTCTTCTCAAATATTCTTTGAGTACATTCTTACTTTCTAGCACAGTAAGTTGTTCTAGGCTTATCATGTGTTTTCTCTTCTCTAGTCTAATCATTTCTAAAGGAGCCCTGATTCTTTCACTAAAGAGTGGTATTTAAAACCAAGAACTGGGCACTCATGCTTGCTGCCACTAGGCACCCTTGCTTCTAGATTCTCTCGGCACAAAAAGTGAAGAAATGACACACATACACAAGCATACACATGTAAGTATATATATATACTTACATATACACACATATATATATGTTATAGCTTAAATACCCTTTTTGTTACTTTCCATGTATCAGATGTTACCTAATTTTAATTAATTTTAAGTTAAAGATAACAATACCATATATGGAAAATTTTGAAGGATAAATAGGATTTAGACAGGTTTAAAAAAAAAAGAAAACTTTAAATGCATTAAACAACTTGAGAACAAAAGTAGATATTCAGGACAAAGCATACAAAAAGAAGGGGGATGTTGGAGACCAGACAGGGAAGAACATGATTATATATGTATGAACTTTGACGTGTTCATATGATGTTTCCAATTCTCCTCTATGAGAGGCAGAATAATATTGCCTTCCCAAAGAGGTCCACACCCTAATCCCTGAAACCTGTGACTGAGTTAAAGATCTTGACATAAGAGCAGTATCCTGGTGAGACCAGCTAATTACCCAGGGCCCTTCTGAGAGGGTGTGAGAAGTGTCGTAATTGAGGAGGGCAGTCTGCAGCTTGAGTAAGCAATGCCATTTTTGCATAACTTTGAGACCCTCAAGGAGGCAGCAACTAGGGTTTACAAGGCTAGGTTCATAACTGCTGTAAGCTTGCTGCTACATAGAAGTGGGCTTTGAGAGAATATTCATGTAATTTCTGAGATATGAAGACTAATTCTACAGTAGAAAAGCATCTGGGGAACAACCAACCTGCCTCTAGAACTGTTTCTTCTTAGGTACCCAGCTTTAAAAAATAAAACCATTTTTATCAAATATTCTTAAGGTAGGAGTTCATGCTTATTTTTATTTGAGAGATTATCACAGTGGGTAGATGAAGGAGAAGAGTAGAGGAACCAAGTATGACGTGTTAGAGAACGTTCTTGCCAATTAATTTCTAATCTCTGAAAATCCTAGCAAACTGGAGAGTAAAGATGTCAAGTTGGCCAGCAGTTATGAAGAGAATGTTGCTACTTCAGGAGAAGAGTGAAAAATTTAAGTAACAGATGCTGAAAGGGCATAATTAGATATTTAATGTAGAATTTAAAGTTCCTCTTATCTGTGATGGGACTACTTTTCCCCATGTCTTTTTTCCCTCCCCTCTCTTTTCAATCTTTAATACACCTCTTATTAATAAGCGTAGAGGCTGGATCTGTTTGGGGGAACGTGACTTAAAGTGCAATTTTATAAAGGGTGGCATAAGGAGTGAGTGGAGGCCAATGTCAGGAGGCTCATGGATCTGTTACAATGATCTCACTCTTCCATTCATGTACCTGTAATGACATCTTATCATTTGGTAATCAAATACATATTCCTTAGATTCAAAGTGGTGTCTGAATCCAATTACCTCAAAGTCAAGCAGCCTCTATAAAGTTTTCTTCCAGGCTATATTCTCTTTACCATCCTTAATATGATGCTACTCTTTGCATTTTGGGTACATGATTGTGTATATCTGAGAATGCACTCTTCCCACTCCCTCCCACTGGAAACTTCATTTTCCCTTCACCCCAACCACATACAAGAAATTTAAAAGTAAACTTTGAACATCTATCCACGTGACTCTATACACGTGGGGTTTGTTAGTTGTTTTGGAGATAATATCTCCCCTAGCTGAAAATACTCCATGTTTCCACTAGCCTGTGGCCTATGATGATAACTCAGCTGCTGAATTTTTCTCCCATTGTTTCATGCACATCTATCTTGTCTCCCCTTTCACTATTCAAAAACTAAACACTTGAACAATAGACAACTTGAACAATAAAAATATGTCCCATTCTGTACCCTCAAAATGTTTATCACAGTGCTTGGGCCCACAGAGGATGGGGAAGAAATACTAAATTTCCTGTAGTTTTGTTACTTTAAGTGTTGTAGCTAGAAATAACCCACTCACTCATTCATATTTTTAACATTAATTTTTCCACCAAATACCAAATACTTCTTAATAACTTACAGGTAAATTTCTGGGTTTGTGTATAACTATATTATACACGAGAAAAAGGAGTTCTTCATACTCTTATGGGATAGGAATTTATCATTTCTATTACCCAAATTTTAACACAATATTTAATTTTAAAACTCAACCTGAATAAATTATATAATTAAAATGGGGGGGGGAATGATTATTACCTTTTCTGTTTCTACCAAAATTTGATTTGTTCCTTTGTAAAGACCAAGTTTCTTGATATTTAAGGTATCAGTTATAAAGACTGATTCCAGAAACAGACAAAAGCATTAAAGGAAAATAGGTCAATAGCGATCTGTACATCCAAGTGTGGGTCCTTTGATTTCTCATACCTATTATGCAGGACTGAGAAGAATCCTGCTTTGCCGCCACCAAACAAATCATGAATGTTTAAATATTTCAACTTCTAATGTGATATTTATCACATCAAATAAGAGTTGATGCTTTAGATGGTTTCTTTGCCACTCAAATAGAAATAAAAATGAGAAAGAGTAACTTAGGGAGCCCCTCCCTCCCGCAAAAAGGAACTCCTGATTCCAGAAACAGAAGAGCCTAAAAGGAATATGAGTCTTTATACCTTCTACAATAGATCCTTATTCAAAGCTACTTTAATTTACCCAGGTCTATAAAATCTGGCAAACACAAATACCGATGACACAGCTGTGAACCTGGAAGCAAATAAGATCTCAGAACCAAGTAAAACTGACACCATTCATATGCTTTGCTCTGCTGGGGTAGGTGTGGAAGTTTGTATATGCATATATGCCTGTTTGTTCTTAAAACTTCTTGAATCCTCGTGACACTGTGAGCCAGATGCCATCACTGTTCCATTTTACATGTTTGGTTAATCAGCATACATATATAACTTGTCCAAAAATCACAAAAACAGTTAGTAGTAGAACTTAGTTTTGTACCAGAACAATTTGGTCCTAGAATCCAAGTTCTTTCCCAATATGCTCTATAGCCACCAACAGTGAATAGAAGTGGCTTTTCAACAAACCCTTACACTTAGGTGTCTGTGTTTATAGACATGTATACAAATAACAAATGTAGGCATACATTTGTATGTTTAAACCTTAGACTTTCAAAAATAACTGGAAGGAAATAAACCAGTAGGATAAAAGTTATAATTTCTAGGTAGTAGCTTATGATTTGTTATCCTTCTTATTTATACATTTTCCAAATACTCCATAATCATATATTATTCTTATTTTCATAAAACAACATATTCAAAAACAAAATGTTTATAAAAATGCTCAGTAACTGCCCCATCTACCTAAAATTTTGACTATCACTCTACCATCTTATGGACACACTTCCTGCTTTAATTTTATCTCTTTGATGCCAGTCACCATGTGTTTGATTTGTTATACATTTTCCTTACTTACACTGTCTCTCTACCAGCAGAATATTAACTCCCTGAGAATAGAAATTTTTATCTGTTTTGCTTACTGCTGGACTTAGAACAATGCCTGGTGCATTGTAAAATCAATCAATATTCAGTTAAAAAATACTAATATCATATAAAAGCACTGTTACTTAAAGATTTATACTTGAATTAAAAGGAAATTCCATCTACTGAGAACCCTTTATAAATGTGTAGTAACTTCTTTTATTAAAAAAAAAAAAAAATTAAGCCCAATTCATCCAGGTAGGACTGTTTATCATGAAGAAGACAAAAGGCCAGGAATCCATTTTTAAGGGTTTCGGTCACTCCTAGTGTATATGCTTCTCTAAATAGGATAACTTAATTTTTATCCAAGAACAGATTTTTTCCTCATATCAAAGAGTAGTCTGAGTATATCGAGGGAGAGAAAAGATAAGAAGGTGTGCACCTGCCCAATCTCATTTATCTTTGGGTAATCACCAGGATGCAGAAGGTAGAACCATTGATGCTCAAACTGAAATTCTTCTAAGTATCCAAGAACAAACTTCTACATGATGGCTCAGTGATACATCGAACTAGGAAGATTTCAATTTAGGAAATAACAGTAAGCAAGAATAGTCAATATTGTTTAAGGGGAAGTGGAAGATATTCTTTACGAAAATGAGGATGAAGTTAGGAAAAGGTATTGTGTTGAGTACATAATTTGGGATTAAGAAACAAAATTAGATGCTATTGAAAATAACAGCTAAAATTAAAGGCGTATCCGGGCACCTGGGTGGGTCAGCTGGTTAAGCGTCTGCCTTCGGCGCAGGTCATGATCCCGGAGTCCCAGGATCCAGTGCCAAATCGGCGTGCTCCCTGCTCAGTGGGGAGTCTGCTTCTCCCTCTGACCCTCAGCATTCTCATGCTTTCTCTCTCACACTCTCTCTCTCAAATAAATAAATAAATAAAATCTTTAAAAAAATTAAAGGTGTATCCTAGAGTTTGCCAAGGACACTAGAACAAAAGTTGAAAAAAAAATGGTAACCAACAGTGTGTTGTTGCTTCCTATTTAAAAAATCAAAGTATGACAAAATCAGCTTTTTAACCTGTTAGCCTAAGAGCTCTCAAAATGAAACAAAAAATTTAGAGTAGGAGGGGGATGTGGGAGAGGAGGAGGCAACTGAAAATTGGAAATATCAAAGAGAAATGGTGTAGTTTCTTTAACATTCAAATGTTTCCAGACAGCACAGATTCTGAAAGATTTCCCTGATTCCCTTCTGAAATTGGATAAGGATTTCACAATTCAGTTTCTACTGCTTTTGCAACCTTTACTCTCTCACTGCTCACCTCCACACTTCTAGCGCACAGGTGCATGCACACAGATTCATTTCATTTGAAAACATGTGTTCCTTTAGAGTCACACTTAATTGATTTAGAATAGAAAAATAAGTAGCCTTTATTTCACTCTATGAAAGGGGCCCTGTAAATTGGGGGGGGCAGGATTATGCTGTTACTATAGATCTTTGTGCTTTTTTGCACATGAAGTAGCATCTAAAAAAGCAAGTTCTTCGAAAAGGTTCCTTTTCTGTTTCCCCATCTTCTTCTCCCTCTCTGCCCCTCTCCTCTTTTCACTTTCTACCAGTCCTTCACATATGGTCCAAAGGTATTATATTTCATGTACAAAACCAGGTAAGAATAGAGGAAATGGAATTTTGTCAATTTTATTTCCAGGAAATGTATAATTTTAAACTAGGTTCATTCATCTCGAGGTTGTTGACATAAACTTTGATATAGAGATCATTCAGAGACTGGTATTAGAGCTAACTGCTAATTACTGGAGGAAAGTCACAGTTAATAATTCTTCTGGCTCATTCTATAAACCACGCAGAGCCGTCATTAATATTTGTATTCATTGGGGTGCCTGGGTGGCTCAGTGGGCTGAAGCCTCTGCCTTCAGCTCAGGTCATGATCTCACGGTCCTGGGATCGAGCCCCGCATCAGGCTCTCTGCTCAGCGGGGAGCCTGCTTCCTCCTCTCTCTCTGCCTGCCTGCCTCTCTGCCTACTTGTGATCTCTCTCTCTCTGTCAAATAAATAAATAAAATCTTTAAAAAAAATATTTGTGTTCATTGTAATGAAGGAGAGTTCCTTTAGCACTTGCAGTTAAGAGTTCTTTGTCACCAGGCTTGTTGCCTACTCAGGTGGAATTTAACATTTATGCAATTCAGAATTTCAATTGGAGAGAGAATCAACACAGAGACTATGATGGCCTCACAGCATGAACAGGGAAGATTCTGAAAGATGGGCCTTTTTGGATCAATGGCAATTATGTTTTAGAATTATTGTGGAAATTACTGAAAATATTAGCAAGGGGTACATGTTGAACCAGTTTTTTTTTTTTTTTTAAGATTTTATTTACTTATTTGTCAGAGAGAGAGAGACTGCACAAGCAGAGAGAACAACAAGCAGAGGGAGAAGCATGCTCCCTACTGAGCAGGGATCCCAACTTGGGACTCGATCCCAAAGTCCTAGGATCCTGACCTGAGCTGAAGGCAGACACTTAACCAACTGAGCCACCCAGGCGTCCCATACCCAGTTAGGTTATTAAACCTAAAGATCAGGTAGTTTCAGGCTGTGTGCTTCTGATGATCCTCAAAGCAGACAGGTCCCAAACTTACAGATATGGGACTAAGTTTGCCAAAAGACTCATTCAGCATGGAAAAAGAAATGAAATTAAAATCTCATCTTAGCTTATTGGATTTGGAACCGAGGACCTAGAGTTATGTGGACTCACATAAGGCAGCAACATTTACTGTCACCTTGAAACTGAGCTCCTTTTGCTTTTGAAATGGATAAAATATCTGTTCTACAGGTGTTAATTCCAGTTTGTCCTAGCCTACCTCTTCATCCAAGTAACACCACAAATTAATATGCCCTAACCCCTACTATAAAAGCAGTGTTTTAAGGACTGTCCTGGTCATGGCTGAATGGACCAGAACTAGGCACTTGAACTTTAAAAGACAATCTCTTCTCTCCTTAGAGACCTATGGTATCATCTTTCTTTGAGAGATGAGTTAGGCCAATTGGTTTCCTCTCTCTTTTTTTTCAATGCATATTAGGAAACATGAAGAAAGCATAGTTACCAAGAACTGAAGCTGACAGAGACTTGAAGAAAAGAGAAATTCATTAGGAAAGAGTAAAGTGTATAGGTTGCCTCAAAAATATGAAAACAACCCAAACATACATCCTCAAAAAGCACAGACTTGAATCGTCTTAAAACCTGCATTGTGTCCCCCACAAGGAAGTTCTAATCTCCAATGTGACAGTATATGGAGATAGGACCTTTAGAGTGGTAATTAAGATTAAATGAGTTCTTATGGATGGGACACTAATCTAATAGGACTAGTGTCCTTATATGAAGAGGAAAAGACACTAAGGAGGAGTGTACACAGAGAAAGAGGCTATGTGAGTACAAGCAAGAAGATGGCTCTCGGCAAGCCAATGAGAAAGGCCTCAGGAAAAACCAAACTTACAACACTTTGATCTTGGACTTCCAGCCTCTAGAACTATAAGAAATAAATTTCTATTATTTAAACCATCAGTCTGTGCTATTTTTTGGCAATGCTAAGCAGAACCCTGATTAATAGAGACCCTAAAATTGGCATCAATTAAGGTTTGCCCATGGATGATCTGATGAGTTTGTACTCTGCCATTATCTAACTGGATGATTTAGGGGAAGTTGTTTAGTCTTTATAGATCATAACCTTCTCATCTGGATGATGGGAGAACTCTGCCTCCAAGATATTCACAAATTTAGAAATTTAATGGGAATGATGACATTCCTAAGTATTCCAACTCCCCGAGATTTCCCATTCACTTGGTAAACGCATTTAATAGATTACATTACGTACTGTAACTACAGTTACTACTGTTACAGTTACAGTAAGTAATGTAATTACAGTAAGTAATATAATTGTATGTAATCATGTAAGTAATGTAATCATGTAGGACAAACTCACTGTAATGTAATCTAATGTAGGACAAACGTCAGGTAATATAATTTCTTCTTGACTGATATATGCATATTTTAGTCCCACCAGTTGAGTTGGGAGAGTCTCGAGGGAAGATTCCAGATCATGCATTTAGCTAGTCATTTAAGAAATGTTTATTGAACATATCCTATGTGTAAAGCACCACTGATGAGATAAAATTATAAAAAGGATGCATGTGACAGTTTCCTTCATGGGACAGACTAACAAGCAAGATTATGTAAGTTAATTCAGAACTATAGCCATGAAAAAAATATGAAATAATCTTAATTATTATTTGGAGAAAAACATTGTAATTTTATACTGGAATTCACAGGAAGGTAATTCCTTCTCCCAAAGATCAAATTATTATGAGATAATCTGATTATCTGAGGCTTATACTAGAAGCACACTTTGTTCACACAGTTGAAGTCAGTGGCAAAATCCTTCTGGTTAGGGTCGGTCCTAGCTAGTATGCGTTCATAATTACTATAAGGCCACTGCTCAAAAATCTGCAGGCTTTGCTTGACATTGGTCATTCCTTTAAGATAAATTGACTTGCTCAATGAAACAAGAGGGAAACAAATCAGGTATAGATGTTTTAGAGTTCATAAAGAACAACCTGATTTTATTTTTTTTATTTTTAATTTTTTAATTTTTTAAAGATTTTATTTATTTATTTGACAGAGAGAGAGATCACAAGTAGGCAGAGAGAGGGGGAAGCAGGCTCCCCGCCGAGCAGAGATCCCGACGCGGGGCTCGATCCCAGGACCCTAAGATCATGACCCGAGCCCAAGGCAGAGGCTCCAACCCACTGAGCCACCCAGGCGCCCCAAGAACAACCTGATTTTAAATTACTTAAGCCTTCAAAGCTTTACTTTTCCTAATTGAATGATGAAAAAACACAATATACCTTGTGCGGTTATTGTGAAAATTAGAGATCAATATACACAAACTCCAAGCAGACTATTTAACATACAATAGGCACTGAAAGTGTTTATCATTATTGTTTTATTATTTTGTTTCAAAGCAAATATGGGAAAATGATGATGATTGATTGTGGAGAACCATTGTGGAGCACCATCTTGAGAACGATGTAAGTTTGTGACTTGACTCAAGATCCACGGGAATCAGTGAGAGAAGCTACAATCTGAGTCACATTTATTCATCATCCTCATGTTAAAATCTCCTATTGGAGGAGGAGTCAGTCGAGATAGTAATGTACAATTCCACTAACTCTCCTCAGTCTGTGACTCACGCACTGAGTAAAAGAAAATCATTGGCAACTGTTCAGCTAAATTCTAATGGTGGGAAGTGAAAAGAGAATAAAAAAAGGTATTTACGAAAATCTCGCACAGAGTTCAGTACTCACAGGCAGAAACAGAAGACAACTAGTTATGGAGAGGAGATGGAAATATTAAAGAAATAGGAGGTTATTGCAAAAAGAAATCAGAGTGCCAAAGAGCTAAAAATAAATATTTACTGACAGTTTTGTAAGTGGTTCCCACTGTACTACCTAAGACATACTTAAAGTAGTTGGAACTGTATTTTCAGAAATATGACCTTCTACATCATCAGCAAACACCAAAGTTGGCAGCTGACTCTGGAAATCTAATTGCCATCTCTTTGTTTTCCCTTAAGAATAAATATGTTTATTGTAAATGTTCCCTATTCTTTTTGCCTGGCACTCATAAGGGAGAAGCATGAGCAATAACAATTTAAATAAATCAGTACAATTACACCAATAGTTATATTGCAAATGGCCGATCCAAGTCACATTTCTGTGTTAAATGCAATAACGTTTTATTACAAATATTACAATAAAAAATGGGTCTCTTCAAAATGTGTAGAACAAAGTGTGGAACAATAAAATATCATCAGGTATTTGAAATGAAAAATAAATCTAATATTCCTAAACTTCTACAATTACAAAACACTCTTAAAAGCACCAATGAGCCTTTCTTCCCAAGATGATGGAATTCTTAAACACTGATTAAGAATCTGAATACATCTCGGGATGCCTGGGTGGCTCAGTTGGTTAAGCGGCTTCCTTCGGCTCGGGTCATGATCCCAGGGTGCTGGGATCGAGTTCCGCGTCGGGCTCCTTGCTCGGCGGGGAGCCTGCTTCTCCCTCTGCCTCTGCCTGCCTCTCTGCCTACTTGTGATCTCTCTCTCACTCTCTCTCTGACAAATAAATGAATAAAATCTTTAAAAAAAAAAAAGAATCTGAATACATCTCGTTTCAAACAGCAGCTTTTCATTATTCAGGGTATAAGCACTGACCACTGATATGATTAAAACAAAACTTCAAATTAAATTTAACTGGTCCTTTCTGGCTTCTGACAAACAAGTATAAAATATGGTCACAACCTCAGTGTGAAGCTTAATAGGATAAAAGTTAGGGGTGAAGTTGCATTTACACATCATATGCAAGAAATTGCCTTTTTAATGAAGTATATAGTTGACATATAACCCATTAGTTTCAGAGGTACGACATAATAATTCAATATTTGTATATATTGCAACATGATCACAATAAGTCTAGTTAACATATGTCATAATAGGTAGTTACAAACTTTTTTCTTGTGATGAGATCTTTTAAGATCTATTCTCTTAACAACTTCCAAATATCCAGTATAGTATTAAATGTAGTCACCATGCTGTACATTAAATCCCCATGATTGATTTACTTTATAATTGGAAGTCTGTATCTTTCAACCTCTTTCACCCATTTTGTCCACCCACCCCAACCCCTGCATCTGGAAATAACCAATCTATTCTCTATATATGTTGGCTCCATTTGTCTAAAGTTCCACATATCAGTGAGATGATATGGTATTTGTCTTTTTCTGTCTGATTTATTTCACTTAGCATAATGCCTTCAAGGTCCATCCATGCTGTTGCAAAATTTCCTTTTTGTGGCTGCATAATATTCCATTGCATGTATATGTGTGTGTGTGTGTGTGTGTGTATGTGTGTGTGTGTGTATGTATGTGTGTACATATATAAAACCACACTATCCATTCAGCCACTGATGGACACTTAGGTTGCTTCTATGTCCTGGCTATTGTGAATAATAGTGCAATGGAAATAGAGGTACAAATACATTTTTGAGTTAGTGTTTTTCTCTTCTTTGAGTAAATACCCAGGAATGGAAATGTTGGATCATGTGGTAGTTCTATTTTTAACTTTTTGAGGAGCCCCCATACTGTTTTCCATAGTGGTTGCACCAATTTACAATTCTACCAACAATGCACATGGGTTCTTTTTTTCTGTATCCTTGCTGGCACTGGTTATTTCTTGTCTTTTTGATAACAGCCATTCTAAGAGGTGTGAGGTGATATCTTATTGTGGTTTTGATTTGTATTTCCCTACGATTAATAATTTTGAGTACCTTTTCATGTACCTGTTGATCATCTGTATGTCATCCTTAGAAAATTGTCTCTTCAGTTCCTCTGTCCATTTTTTAATTAGAGTTTTTTCTATTGAGTATATAAGTTCTTCATATATTTTGGATATTAACCTCATCAGATATATGATTTGCAAATATTTTCTCACATTCTGTAAGCTGTCTTTTTATTTTGTTGATTATTTCCTTTGCTGTGCAGAAGACTTTCAGTTTGATGTAGTCCCACTTGTTTGTTTTTGTTTTTGTTGCCTTTGCTTTTGGTGTTAAATTTAAAAGGTCATTTCCAAGACCAATGTCAGTGCAGAACCTTCTCTGGGTATGCAACTGATACTCGTTCAAGATTGCCATTGAACAAAGATATCAGGTTATCCATTCAATAAGAAAAGATGTACCACATCTTTTATCACTTGTATACCTTGTATACCTACATAATAATTCAGGATCATACCTACATAATAATTATGTTGTGTACAACATAATAATACTTACTTGTATACCTACTCCCAGAACTCTACTAAAATAAGAATCAAAAATACAAATAATTATTAATCTATGACCTCAAAGAATACATGATGAGAAAATGTTAACTCGGCAACTAGAATGAACTTCTGGAACACAGATATAAGGTGAGGGAGGAAACTAACAAAGTAGAGAAAGCTTCCAATAAAAGCATGCAGAGGAGACTCTTGACTTAGAGATTCAGCATACTAATGCATCATTTGCTGTCGAAAGCCAGGTGACTCCTACAGCTAGAATAGACTGACATTATGTTTACAGAGTGGTTCATCCACCAGGTGCTGTGGTGCAGTTAACAATCTGGCTCCACT
Organism: Potos flavus; assembly: GCA_028534135.1. Classification (NCBI taxonomy): domain Eukaryota; kingdom Metazoa; phylum Chordata; class Mammalia; order Carnivora; family Procyonidae; genus Potos; species Potos flavus. Next base: position 67,664,257 of record CM052884.1, on the reverse strand, counting down.
ACAACGAAACTCATTTGGACTTCAACCACAAGAAATATAAGAATAAATTTGTGTTAAGTCACTAAGTTTGTGATAATTTGTTAAAGCAGCAATAGTAAATGAATATACCATATAATGTAATGCTAAGCAGCAATAAAAGGGATGAACTATTGATATAAACAACATAACAACATAAAAATAATTGCTGAGTGAATTAAAAGGACAAGAAGGAGTATATATTGTATTACGCCACTTTTAAAATTCTAGAAAATACAAAGTAATCTAAAGTGACAGAAAGTACATAAGTGATTGTTTGGACATGAGGGACAGGTAGAGGCAGGAAGGAAGTGTTGCAAAGAATCACGAAAAATCTTTTGAGAGTGAATTATATTTTCATAATATTGATTGTGGTTTTGGTTTCGTGGGTGAATACACAGTCAAAAGTTATCAAATCATACATTTTAATTATGTGCAGGTTATAGTATGTCAATTATACCTCAAAACTTTTAAAATTAAAAATATGTGTGTAGGGGGTGTATATATGCATATCTATCTATCTATCTATATCTAACAAACATATATATACATCTCATATGTGTAAATGCACACACATATATAGTGTATGTATAGAAATGAATGAAAACAAAAAGAAAAACAAGACCCCAAAGCTCCAACATTTATCTTACAATAGCTTCAGAAAAAGAAAATGAGTAAGATTAAAAATTAGAGAATCGTTATAGATCTAATAGAGGAAAACCTCCCAGAATTAAAGGGTATCACTTTATAGATTGAAAGAAGAAGCTCATTAAGTGACTAGAATAATGAATAATTAGAACCATGCTAAGATTCACGATAATGAAATTTCACACAATAACAAGTTAAAGAGAACTTAAAAGCTTAGAAGAGTTGGTATTGTACAGGAATGAATATTTGGGAGGGAAGGGAGCAAAGAGAAAAGAAATAAAAAGTCACAGGAGAGACTTGATTTTAATCCAGAATGATATTAAGGTATTTGAAAGCAAATCTATCTGTTGGAAGTCAGCAGCAAAATAATGACATAAAAGCTTTGAGAAGAAATAATATCCACCTTAGAATTCTTTATCTAGCCAAAGATTCAATCAACTTTTCCAGTAGGAAAAAAAAAAAAGACATTTTATGATGTACAAAGCCTCAAAAAATTAACTCCTGAAACACAGTTTCTTAAAAAAGCTATTAGAGTATGTCCTAGTAGGATATGGCAGCAAATTAAAAAAAAAAAAAAAAAGGAAAGACATGGGGTCAAGAAAAGGAGATCTAATATAAGAAAATTGGAAAGAGAAGTCCCAGCTCTGCACCAATTCTGAAATTTAAAAATTTCTCATTGGTGCAAGAGACAGGTAAGATGGAGGGCATCTTATGGAAAACAAGTTATAATTTCATGTGTTTCAGTGTAAGGAAGAATGACTGCTAGGCATTTGATAAATTATTTTTGAACATTAAAATACTATGGAAGAGTTATGATGAAAATATAGCAAATGTAAAAACAAGTTTTTCAAGAAAAATAAGACATCTTACTTGAGAGGATATTAATCCTGTATACTACTTACCACTTGATGAAGCACTAAACAATTTTAATGTGAAAATAATATATACATTAACTATTGAATTAATCAAGATCAGTACTGGGAAAATAAGGAAGTAGGGATTGCAGAGGTGTTGTAGTGGTAGTATGAGAAGTTTAATATCCACTAACTTGATGGAAAATCAACAGATATTTTAATGTAACAAATACTCCATCATAGGTATATAATTTAGAAATTCCAAAAGTCTCAGAACAAACATTAGTAAGTAGTAAAGCTAAAGAGGTTTTTTTCTGGGAAAAGAGCGTAGGGAGGGCACAGGGGTGGGCAGGATATTGCCTTTTTTTTTTTTTTTTTTAACTTTTGCCAGTCCTCTACTGTGTTTTAAATCATGCATATATACACATATACATACTTTAATTTTTTTTAAGTGTTTAATAAGAAATCAGCAATGGTTGCCTTAGCAATTACCTCCTAATTAGTACAGCTCTGCATGAGTCTCTATTCATATGCTGAATCATTTATTTTCAGAAAAATATGCTTTAGGTTCACAAAAGAAAAAGTAACCAAAAATTTTTAATAGAGTTCTTGATTTTATCACCCTTGCATAGCAATTTTTCAAAAATAGAATTAAAAGCATCTACTGTGTGTCAGGCGATTTCAATTTTGGTGATAAAAATTAATAAGAACCTGTTCTCAACAGATTATAGTTTATCGGTGGGTGGCAGTGGCAGCAAGTACACAGAAAATTAGAATTCATTGTGACTATGTTCAAGGAAGTAGGGAAAGTAGACAGGTTTAGTTATAGACAAATTTAAAAACTGGAACAGTTTCAAATTTATTGAAACATTTCTTGGATGGACAAATGTAATCAAGATAACGAAGGGGGGAATGTGTGAATGATCCAATATTTACTGAATAGCAAGCCCAGGCCGAACCATTAGTAAAATTTAAAACAGAATATATACCTTCCAAGTCATTGAAGCTGAAAACCAGCAAACTAAATTTAATATAGCAAAGACAGAAAGCAAAGGATACACTAAGCCTAAAATCCAGGGAGCATTAAAGAAAATGAAAAAAGGGCAAGGCACATCCATTTTGAGAAATATAATCCATATATTGGTAAAGTTTTCAATTAAATTTCTAAGAGAATTCTGGGGAAGTCGTTTGTTAAAGATTAATTCCCTCTCTGAACCACCCCCTCCACCCCAATGGCCGAAGAGATGGAGGAAGAGAATGTGAAAAAGTAAATGGATGATTCTTCATTTCTACCTCAATGCTAGAAACTAAAGAATTATGAAATAGACAAAGCCAGATTAAATAAAGATGTCTAGTTATCTTAGGTGCTGTATTGTTGCAAGAAAGTTGAAGGGATTTTGGTCTGAGTTCACTATTATCCCTTGTCTGGAAAAGCAAAGCCAAGTGGACAGAACAGATTAAGAGGCTGTTTAACCCTTCATCTCTAGGTATTAACAGATGAAAAACTATAGCCCTGGGCAAGAGTGTCCATCCCAAACAGAAAAAAAGTGGAGTTTTTCATTGATCTTACTGAGTTTTTCTTGATACAGGAGGAAATAGAAACAAATGAATTAAACAAAAACACAATGTGCCTAAAGCAGAAACCAGGCCAAAAAGAAATTTCCATTAGTAAATGTGGCCAGAGGCATAGCTGACTGAATAAATGTTTTTAAAAATAAGCACCTATAGAGTCTGCCTTCAGGTCATCTCAAGATTTCTAGGTCACTGAACTTGGAAACAAACCAAGAGCAGTCTTCCACCTTAAGATCTAACTAGAGGGTGGTACACTAGCAGTGATCAGGAGAATCCTTTCAAAGAGCTTTGGGTTAAACACCTGGCTATATAGATCTCTCCTTCCTCAAGGAGGAGGATTAGAAATTAGGTTATAGGACTAATGAAATGTTTCCTTTTTTCCCCCCAATATAAGAAGAAATATGTCTCAAAGGTTGCAGAAGATAAGAGCTTTGATTAAGATATGCTACAATAAACAAATAAAATATAGACAGAATCAGTGATTTCCCCTTAGATAAAAACAAATTCTCAAAAAATTATGTTAAAATACATCAAAATGAAAACAGAGCTAGGTAAAATACAGACATAATTTAGGGTCAATAATTTGTTGTTGACATTTAAAATGCTTTCTGAAGAAATAAAGAACAGAATCCACCTGTGGGAAGACTGGATCATTGGTAGAAAAGAGAATCTTAAGCAGGACTACCAGAATGCAGGGGGGGAAATGACAATAAAAGAAAGGGAAGATAAATTGATTTGGAAGATGTATATCTCCCTGAGTTTATGCAATCAATTGTGATGGTTAAATAAAGAGGCAAGAATGAAAGAATCCGAAATGATAATTAAAGCCGTGCTACAGTAAATTCCCTGAGCTGAAAAAAGATGCACTCTGTAGTTCAGAGTTATAATATTTAGGGAAAACTATTCCTGTCTTAAGTATTCCAGAGTCAAAAAGTTTTCATTCACATATGAAGGTATCAAGAGAATGTATTCCACCAAATAAATCTGAATCTTCTAAAAAAAGAAATCATAAAGTTGTACTCTTTTCAATTGGGAAAATAATAAATATTTATTTATATAAACATAAATTTATTAATATATTATTAATTATGATATAACTTTATATATTAATATTAATAATATATTATATATTAATAATATAATATTAATATATTAATATGAAACTTGGAAAAAAACACTGAAGATGGATGCACCCACACATAAAGTTAAAACCTAAGTAATGATAAACTATAAAAATGGTAAATAAGCCTATATAGTGATAAACTAGAAAATCAGAATCTAATTATTTTAAGATGTGTAGAATATTTTAACAGGCACAATTTTTTAAGGTAATAATATTTTTCCAAATTTTCTACAATGATCACGATATTTGAATATTGGAAAACAATTTTTAATTTAGGCCATGTGCAAATAAACTGCACAGATCCACTTCCTGCTAAGCAGCCTGCTCAGACCTGGTGAGTAGCTGGAATTGGTAACAGGTCCTAGACCAGCAGGTGACAGGTCTGCCCTTGTGCAGCCCCCCCCCCCCATGTTGATGGGTCATCCCCTGCTGATCAGCCTCACTCACATCTCCCAAAGAAGAATGGACATGGCTTTTACTCTCACCCACAGTCCTTCTAAAGAGTTTGAAAATTGGGTTCTTGGTATGAGCAGTGAACTGGCTTCAACATTTTGGGTTGCTTTGGGGGGTTTCTCCACTCAGGTCCATCTGCTTGTTGTTTTTTGTCCCCCCATACCCCTTCTCTTGTTTCCATTCTCCTCCATTCCTCTCTCTTTCTTTCAGATTTAATGACATTCTAAGGTAAAGTGGGCATTGCCAGAAGAATACCTCTTCTCCAGGAAGAAAGGAAGTCATGTTCTCAACTACTGATTTCTGCTACTATCAGGGCTCCCCCAAACACTAAGGAAGATTTTTTCTTCACTGGCTTATTAGTTTCTTTAAAAAATTCTCATTCCTCACAAGACTTATATCAGTAAGGAAGGGTTCCTACTGAATAGTACCAGTTATTAAGGCAAATGAGGAAATGCTTATTAAAAATAACAATAATTCCATGTACTTGAGGTGTGTGTATTACATGATCCTTCTATCATATTTTTGACTTACATACTATAAGCAGTCTTATAAGTGTAAGATATTATTAGAACTAATATATTACCATTTTTTATTTTAAGTAGGTTACAGAAGAACTATTTAAACTTCGATTTAAAATTTTAAATGTAGTTTTTTAAAAAATATTTTATTTTTAAGTAATCCTTATACCCACCATGGGGCTCAAGATCAACCCTGAAATCAAGGGTCACATATTCTACCAACTGAGTCAACCAGGCACCCCTAATATTAAATGTAGTTTTAAGATCAACTCTAAGGATCAAACTCTAAGCTATGTTAAGGTAATTTTGTAACTGGTACTAAAGTGATGCACAGATTTAGAATTAAGTGCATGCTATGAGTCAAAATAAATTCCCTGGGTTGGGAGTGAGTATAATGATATGTCTGACTTCTTCAATAAACGGTGCTGGGAAAATTGGACAGCTATGTATAGAAGAATGAAACTCGACCATTCTCTTACACCATACACAAAGATAAACTCAAAATGGATGAAAGACCTCATTGTGAGACAGGAATCCATCAAAATCCTAGAAGAGAACATAGGCAGTAACCTTTTCGACACGGCCACAGCAACTTCTTTTAAGACACGTCTCCAAAGGCAAGGGAAACAAAAGGGAAAATGAACTTTTGGGACTTCATCAAGATAAAAAGCTTCTGCACAGCAAAGGAAACAGTCAACAAAACAAAGAGGCAATCCACGGAATGGGAAAAGATATTTGCAAATGACACTACAGACAAAGGACTGATAGCCAAAGAACTTCTCAAACTCAACACCCAAAAATCAGCTAATCAAATAAAAAAATGGGCAGAAGACATGAACAGACACTCCTCTAATGAAGATATACAAACGGCTAGCAGACACATGAAAAAACGTTCATTATCATTAGTCATCAGGGAAATTAAGATCAAAACCACATTGAGATACCACCTTATACCAGTTAGAATGGCAAAAATTCACAAGGCAAGAAACAACAAATGTTGGAGAGGATGTGGAGAAAGGGGAACCCTCTTACACTGTTGGTGGGAATGCAAGTTGGTGTAGCCACTTTGAAAACCAGTGTGGAGATTCCTCAAAAAATTAAAAATAGAACTACCCTATGGCCTGGCAATTGCATTACTGAGTATTTACCCCAAAGATACAGATGTAGTGAAAAGAAGGGCCATCTGTACCCCAGCATTCATAGCAGCAATGTCCACAATAGCCAAACTGTGGAAGGAGCCAAGATGCCCTTCAACAGACGAATAGGTAAAGAAGATGTGGTCCATATATACAATGGAATATTACTCAGCCATCAGAAAGGATGAATACCCAATTTTTGCATCAACATGGATGGGACTGGAGGAGATTATGCTAAGTGAAATAAATCAAGCAGAGAAAGTCAATTATCATATGGTTTCATTTACTTATGGAACATAAGGAATAACATGGAGGACATTAGGAGAAGGAAAAGAAAAGTGAATGGGGGGAAATCAGAGGAGATGAACCATGAGAGACTGTGGACTCTGAGAAACAAACTGAGGGTTTTAGAGGGGAGGAGGATAGGGGGATGGGTGAGCCCGGTGGTAGGTATTAAGGAGGGCATGTACTGTATGGAGCACTGGGTATTATATGTAAACAATGAAATCTTGGAACACTACATCAAATAATAGTAATAATAATAATAACATGTTTGACTTATCGGCTAAACACTATCTCTTTTTCACATAAGAATTCACTAATAATAAGCCCATGATTTCCTTTCAAAGGATTCTGATCCCTCTTTTTTCCACATTGTCTGTACTTCTTTTCTCTTACAAGTACTATCAAAAAGAAAAATGTAGGATCTCTGGGTGGTTCAGTCTGTTAAGCATCTGCCTTCAACTATCGTCATGATCCCAGGGTCCTGGGATTGAGCCCCTCATTGGGCTCCCTCCTTCGTGGGGAGTCTTCTTCTCCCTCTCCTTCTGCCCCTTCCCTCTGCTCCTGTGCACTCTTTCTCTCTCTCAAATAAATAAATAAGTAAATAAATATCTTTTTTAAAAGAAAAGTAGAAAAATGTGCCACCTTGTCTTTAAGAGATTGATAAGGGCAGGACAATTTCCAGCAGCAGAGTGTAAAAGAAGTGATACTGACTTGTTCTCACCATGGGTATAGGTAGAGATGAATTCCAGATTCTATGACAAGTCTGACAAAAAGATTTCATTTCCACATGAACTCTGTCTGGGAGTGCCATGTAAAGACACATTTTGAAGTCAGGCTTTGACTTGCACAAAAGAGGGGGAATGATAATTTAGAATACAGATATTTGCCTTCTCTGCTCAACAGTATTGATACTGCATGCATGCATTGACAATGCAAGAACTTGAAGCTTCTGTATGCATCTACCATCTTATACCATCTCATTATAAAAATTAAATGCTGGGAAATTTTACTAAAAACATTTCCAAAACATTAATATAGGCAGCGCATTTGGATTTCAGTACTGGATCAGCTCCCTGGAATTATCTCAAGGACAAGCCTGACTGTAGCTGTTCTTAAAGCTCTTTGCTTCCTTTCAAAAATTTTAAGTGATTCCTTGACCATAGGAGTACTTGTATGATTAAAGCAGGTGTCCAAACTGATGACAGCCAGTTACTTCTTCAATAAAAATGGCTAAGAGATACTTACAGTGTTTCAACAGAAGTATCAATGGAAAAGAACATAAACTTTAACAGAGATACCTCAGCAGATGTCAAATTTCATTGAATGCTGTATTTTCAATGGTTAGCGTAGTGCCTGGAACACAGGACGTCTTCTGTTAAGTATTTGCCAAAAACATATAATTGTGGCGCCAAGACATGCTGCATCATGATTCCTGGTCCCTCGTCATGTCCTATTCCAGTACAAACAAACTAGAACTCAATATTCCCATCCAGGTGAAATAACAACGAATGTTAAAATCCAGATTTGAGAGGGTAGGATAGAGGATACACTACAGGGAATGGGTATTGTTGGAGAAGGTGATTTAGAGGAGCATGAGAATGGAAGGGAGTCTTTCTGAGATAGTAAGAAAATCTTCATAGATTGTCACCATCCTATAAAAAGTGAGGTATAAGCTGTAATAGAAATTCTGAAAGATTCTTTGTTGATATCTCTGTTGTATCTTGTAACCGACTGAATTTCACAAAGGGCCATAATCTTTCCACTTTGTATGGCATACAAAGATCATATCCTGACATGTTTACTGTAACTATTCATCAATGTGCTATTTTTTCCTAATCCAATTTTTTTCAGTGTAACTCATGGCAGAAAGAAGGTACTCTACCTAAACCTAATGAATCTCATGGTACATTAGCAAGTCCATAGGATTTAATCTGATGTTTGACACATATTAGCTATGTGGCCATGTGCAACTTCCTTAACTTCTCTGTCTGTTTCCTTATCTGTGAAACAGCCTTTTGCCTCGAAGTGTTAATATAAGAATTATGTGATAGAACATATATACAATGGCTAGCACATTGACAGACACACAGTAGGCTCTGAACTATTATCAGCTCCTTTCAGCCACCTTGGTAAAAACCTCTATAGAGAAGAAGATATGCACCCATATTGCTGGTTCAAATTCTAGCTCTGTTAAACACCTGTCTTACATTACCAAATGCTCAGCTTATGTTACTAAGTAAACTATCTGTCACGCTATGCCTCGATTTCCTTATTGTAAAATGGAGTGGGTAGTACCTTCTTTGATGGATTTTTGAGAATTAGATGAGTTAATGCATAGCAAGCACACGGTGATGAACCATCCCCAGTAAGCTCAATTACAAACCCTCCATGCTTGAAGACAGCTATCTTTAAAAGTGCTCAATGAACACATGATAACATCTTTTCATTTACTGAGCAGTTAAATAGATTTAAATCTGACAAAATATTCTTGGAAGAAATAAAATGAAATATATTAAGCTTTATATCTATTGAGTATCTTTCACATCAAGGATTTTTAACTAGGCTGAAGGAAGGAATATCAGATAATTTCAAAGACGTCTTGATTGCCACATTTCCAGTTGGCTACAAAGGGTTGTTTTTCAAGATTGGGTCTGAAGCAGAGAAAAGTTCAGAATCTCCCCATCCCTTTTTTACTTTTTGATATCAAATCATGCCATTCTTAAAGACCATGCAGTACTCAAGCACCACGCAGGGCTCTGATTATATGAAGAAAATTGTAAGAATTAGGTCTTAAATATTATATTTTGATAGAATATTCTCATGCATACATTCATTATTCAGTTATACAGTGTTTTTAGAGAGAATAAATTAAGTTTTGCAAAACATGATTTTATATGGACTGTGGACTAAAGGAACTGCTTATATGTGATTTAAATTCTAGAGTACTGTTGTCTAAATGGGTATAAGTGCCTGTGAGTGGGTGATTTCTTCACATCTGGTAAGAGTTATGACTAATTGCAAGCTGTTCAGTGTGGTACATACCACCAACTCACTTGTCTTGGAGCAATGTGTGAGAAATAGAAAAGCATTATTCAAAATATGAATGCTCCAAAGGAGGCATTATACCAAAGATAAGTATTTTAAAAGACAGTATTTTCCTCAGTAAGGAAATTTGAATTCACTGTTTTACCCCCAATTTTCTTGTCTACGGTTAGTGACTAACACCTGAAAGCTACCTCTTTCTTATTATAGCAGGCCATAATATATTTTATAGTATATAAAATATGGTGAAGAGAAAGATGTAATTTGAACTCTATCTATATAAAATTCTTTGTAATTATCATGTTCTATACTTTCATTTCATGAATAGCTATCATTTGGTAAACAAAATATGATAAACAATCAAAAATTGCTAATGCTGTATCAGAAGTAAATAGAAATTCAGAGACTAAAAATTATGTGAATTATTTTTTGATAATTCTGTTTTCTAAATTTATACCTTGTGTTGAAATTTACAGATTTAACATGATTAAAAAGAAATAAAGCTAAGTACTGGACTGTAAGGAAAAGGTGTTAAACTTGACTTTCCCTGACCTATGTTTAGTAGGAACATTTATTCTACGAGCATAAATTATACTGGAATGTCTTAGAACTTCTTAAGATCAGAAAAAGGAGCAAAAAAGAGAGAGAGTCAGATTGGTATATGTCTTTTTTTTTTTTTTTAGTAAACACTATAGCAAGTCATCTCCTAAACAACCCTACAGTTCCAATTTATATAGGAGAAAATAGGAAATTTAGAGAAGTAAAAATATTGGCAAAAATCATACATTACAAATCCTAAGAAGCATAATTTTTTTAAAGATTTAATTATTTACTTTTGAGAAAGAAAGAGAGCACATGAGTAAGCAGAAGGGCAGAGACAGAGGGAGAGAAATCCTCAAGAAGACTCCCCACTAAGTGTGGAACCTCAAATGGGGTCAGTCCCAGGACCCTGAGATCACAACCTGAGCCCAAATCAAGAGCCAGATGCTCAACTGAGCCACCCAGGGGCCCCAAGAAGCCTCATTTCAATCCAAGCTACCTGACATCTCCACTCAAGTTCTTGACCATTTGTCTCTCTCATTATAAGTCTGAGGCCATCTTATGTTGCTATGTTCAGTCAGTAGTCAAGCTCATTTTAGGCAAGCAGACCATAAGTGTACTACTGTCTGCAACTACACCACTGTGTCTGTTAAGATCCATCAGTTCACAGCTAAAACATGTTTTTATGTCTTTTGAATAAGTCTAAGTTGAGCTAATGTTAGTGAATTAAAGTCACTTTACCTAAAAGGGAAAAGAAGTTGAATCTTTGCGATCAGCTAAACTTTGGGGAAATTATTTGAAAAATGCTTTGGGAAATGTTGATATAACCAAATGGATAGTAGACATTACGTAGGTAAAGAGAAAAACCCTGTGCTGAGTAATGGGCAACTGTTAATCTCACTGATTCGAAGTTAGGATAGGGAGCTACTAGTGTTTTACAAAAGTATTAGTCACCAAGTATTGAGCCTACTATATAAGGAATCACTGTAGGAGGAACTAACCATACAGAATTGCTAATCTTCATGACATTTCTACCTGTCAATAGCTACCTTAGCTCCGCCACTCCTATTTGTGTGACCTTGAACACTAGCTTTTCTATCCTTGTTTCCTCAACTGTGAAATTACAGTAACAGATATGTCTCTTTATGAAGATTAAGTGGGATACTATAAGAAAAACACTTTAAACAGTGTCTGGCAAAGAATACACATTTAATATAGTACTTATTAATCAGAGTTCATAAGTAAGGAAATTGAAACACATTGAAATTAGCTTGCCCATGGTCACTATGTGAACAGCTTTAAGATTTGAACACAATTCTGTGATTTCATATTATGCTTCTTATTTCACATAGTGTTTTCACCATGACTTTAAATTATTAAAAAAATAAATACATCACCACAAACCTAGTGCACATCTTCCCTATACATAAATCAAGAAGAACTATAAACTTTTACAATGTATCGTACTTTTAAGACCCCACTCTGAGATATTTAATTACGGGAGGGTATTCAATAAAGCCCCCTTATTTTTCAAAAAGTTATACAGTAAAAAAAATAGGACCTAAAATACCTACAGCAAATATAAGGAATAGACAGCTTTTGAGGTATTTATACGGGTCAATATAGAACAACTAAAGGCAAAATCTGGAGCTCTTCTCTATAAGTCTTATAACTCATTTACTGAAGTGTCCAGTAAATGAGACAAGGCAGTAACTCCCATTTAGGAACTTCCTCATACCTTAAAAAGGAAGGATTAGGGGATTGTAGTTAATATAGAAACACACTCAAGTTATATTTTCATAGGACTAAATGCATGTTTTCATCTTAGTGTATCTAGGATCTAGATAGCTTGCCTCTATTACTAATAGAGAACACCTATTCACAAACTGCTGTAGCCCACACACTTTAATTCATTATCTCATTCAGTGCTTAAATAGTTACTATTTTATAAAACTGTTTATCAAATGGGCTCAGTTGTTAGAACCCTGTAGGATGCATGCCTGCTAAGGACGCGGATTCCTAGTCTCCTCCCCTGGAGGGAGATGAGATTATAAATCTGGAGGGACTGAAGAATTGCATTTAACAAGAACTCCAGGTGATTCTTTAGATCTTGAAAATTTGGATCTTCTAATTGAAAAACATGAGCTAAGGTAGATGGAACAAACTGCTCGAGATACCACTGAGCAATGGAAACATGGTTTAAATTGGACCTTGTGCATATATCTGCAAAGCCCGATCCCTCTCCCCCTGCCTAAACTGCTGTTAATAGTGCTCAAAAGCCAAATATAAGATATATACAATTTTAAGGGGCACCTGGATGGCTTAGTCGGTTAAGCATCTGCCTTTGGCTCAGGTCATGTTTCCAGGGTCCTCAGATGGATTGAGCCCCACATTGGGCTCCTTGCTTGGCAGGGAGCCTGCTTCTCCCTTCTCCCCATTTGTGCCCTCTCTCGTTATTTCTGCTGCTATCTCTGTCTCTCTCAAGTAAATAAATAAAATCTTTAATATATATATTTATATACATATAAATATACACAAGTATATATTTATACATATATAAATTTATATAAATACACACACACAATTTTAGGAGTTGACAGATGCCTTTTGGTCAGCCTGTTAATTTTCTAGAAATGTAATGATAAAAAGTGTACCAAGACTAATACAGTGCATTTACAAAAACAGTTTTCATGTCCACCCAGTTTTATGCATAGGGAAGTTCTCTCCTTCAAGGCCACTGGGTCTCAGTCCCAGTGAGGATGTGAATATAGGGACTCATGTTTTGGTGACCCTGGGTGCTGCATCTGGTGCTGGTTTCTTACGTGCCTGCTGGGTTGGAACCAATCAGAATTTAAAGTCATGGTTGCTTTGTAATGCAGTTAGGTTAGCAGGTAAGGCAGTGACGTGAAGGGACAAGCAAGTTAGTTGTACTAATGTACTGCCTGCTAGAATATGATTTCACACTTCTGTAACTTCTGATGAACTGTAGAGTCAGAAGGTATCATGGACATTATTCCATTTAAAGTTTTCATTTTACTTAAGTCACAGACTGGACAGTGAACTACCCGTGATGTAGCCTAGAAATCACAGAAATCTGCCTTGAACTCTGATAGTTTTGCAGAGAAGAGATAAAACCAGACAACAAGCTACAGACAGCCATGGTGGAAATCAAATGGGAGTGAGCTGCCTTTCAGCTGCTTCAGTTTTTTTTTGTTTTGTTGGGGTTTTTTTTGTTGTTGTTTGTTTTTTTTTTGTTGTTGTTGTTGTTTTGTTTTGTTTTTGTCCTCCAGAGAACTTGAAGCAAGTAGGCTTCCTTATTTCCTTAAGGAATGTAGAACAACTAGAAGGTAGACCTCAGAGTCAGGGAGGGCTGTGTTCACCCCTCAGTTCCATCACTCATTAAGAGTTAATGCGTAGAACACCTAAACCTCAATCCCTCACCTTGAAAATAGGAAAAATGGTACATCTAACTACTAAAGGTTTAGTGAGCATCAGATAATGAAGTGTACATTTAAACTTTGGGGTTATCTACACTGTATTTACTGCTGCTCCTGGTTTTAGTGGTGATGTTATCATTATCCTCCCCTACGATCCTGAGAGGTGGGGATGACCACCCACGGATCTGGATAAAGGTAAATAAAGGCTCAGAAAAAGTAAATTCCCAAGTTACAGAGACAGTGACAGAATCCAATCACAAGGAATCTGAGTCTGTGTTCTTTTCGTCAAAGTACACCTATTTAACATTAATCTACACATTTTACCTTAATATTTTCTAAACATCTGCATAATTGTAAAATACTAAAATAATAAACAGAAAGAGGCCAGGCTTTTTTTTTTTTTAAGGTTTGGGTTCTTCTGAGAAATTGATTTATATAATTATCAACCCCCAATATTTCTTTTTTCAGTAGCATCCATGGGCAGAGTAGAATGTTATATCCTAGATTCAAATGAAGCCTTTAGCGCTTTAGAATCCTCGAGAAATGTGATGTTTTGGGTAACTGACCTCTACATAGCTTTGAAACACTCATATTTTTATCTTATAATTACTACGGATGGAATTCCTTTTCAATGTTACCACTTCTTTCATTCCTAAGTAGAGGATATGTATTTATCACATATTCTATATTATTTTTTCTAATTCGAAGTCATCATTTTAAACCTCAATATTCTTACTTTGAAGTGACACAGTAATTCTTCTGAGCCATTTGAGGTATGCAGCATTTTTAAAGAAATGGTCCCAGACACATGTGTTTTCTATTTGGATTGAAATATCTCTACATTCTTTTCATAGTTGGGCTCTCCCTCGCTGGGAGATTATCAATGGGGAGCTAGAGTTGTAAATACGTAGGAAATCTACTGAGGAGGTAAAGAAAGAGAAGGGTGAAAATTAAGAGACAGAGTAGAAGACCTGAGGGGTTCTCAATTAGATTTGATGCCCAATCCTTTGTGATCAGGCTGATATTCAGTACCAGCCTGAGAGAAGTACAGTTTCTGACCCTGAAATATCTCCCCCCAACCTTTTTTCTCCTACGTGGCCGGAATTATTTTAAAACAGGCAATGACTTCTCTTTAGTCATAAATAAAAGAATCAACTGTCAAAATATCAGGGAGAGTCAGTACACATGTGTTGAATGCATTTCTGTCAGTGTATAAATGGCTTCAGATTTTTTTTTTTCTCGTTTTACCAGGGGAAGAGCATAGGAAAGTCCTAGATCCTAAAGATATGAGTGAGAGGAAAATGAGATTTAAACAGTAGATATCAGAGATTCTGAAACTAGGTATTTCCCCCAATAATGTCCCTTCAGGGTTTTGTGAACCAGGAACTGGACACAAAGCAGGATGATTGCTGGGAGGCTTTACAGGTGGGCACCTGCCACAGCAAGTAATTTATTTTGAAAAAAAGAGAATATAAGTGCTTTGAGGTTTGCAGATTCCCAAGTATGTGTAAAGATTATTATTATGATTAAACCACTTTTTGAGTAGGAAGTGTTTGATTCCGTGGAATTATTAAAAACACTCTTTTCATGTTTAACCAAATGTCCCTTAGAATAATGATGAATCACTTAACAGCTTCAGCTAAACCCATTAAGCCCAAGCCTTTTAGGACAGGCTGTGTTTGATGTGACCTATGGTTTCCCTGAAAGTCTTGCTGGCTGTATTGGTAAATAACAGCCACCAGAAGCCAGAACTCACATTGTCCTTTTCTTGCCCACTTTTGCTTGACACATGAATCCATCCTCAATCAAGTGAACAAAGCAAGCCAGGCTGGGAAGCACAGTTGGAACTTCACCAGATATCACTGCTGACTTGCCAGCTAATGTGTTCCTCCAATATGTGCGAAGGCAAAGGCAAACACACATTCCCAGTTCTCTGTAAGTATAATACACTCCAGTGTACTCTTGAGACTTCAGAAATAAACTGTGGAATACTCTGCACCCCTCCAATTCTCCCATTTTACTTCCTAATTTATTAAGCCTCTTAATAAAACAATGTAATTTAATCAAAGTGGAATAAAAAATTAAAATATAAAAAAATTAAAAATATATGTAGGTCTCTTCAGAAAACAAAACTGGCATTGTCAATAAACAAAATGTCAACATCTTCCTAGAAAAATGCAGTTTCCTATAATTTGCATAAAGGCTGTGTTTAGCAAACCTCTCAGACTTCCTACAATACAAAGTTTTCTGAAGAAGGTTTTTGGAAAAAAATTTAAAAAAATAAAAATAATAAATAAATAAATAAATAAATAAATAAATAAATAAATAAATAAAAAAGAAGGTTTTTGCAGTAATAGGTTCAAGAATGAAGTGTTCTTGACAATGCCATCGCTAAGCACCATATCTGGCATACAGCAAGAGCTTGGTAAATATGGGTTGAGTGGGGAGTGAATAAGTACAATTTATTTGCAGTGAAATTTTGAAATTATGAAATGACTATCTAAACTTACTCTATGGGAATGTTTGAGAGGCTTTCCTGAGAAATGGGCATGGGAGTGGGTAGTTTGTGACTGTAAATCAAGATTATTATAAGGAATCTTTAGATGGCCTAGAGTCTCATTTTCCTTAAAAATACCGCAAAATAACAAAAGTGAGACAAAGTAAAATAAAGGGCAACAACTTACAAAGCAACTGTTGAGGGCGTTTTTTTGTTTTTTGTTGTTGTTGTTTTGTTATTTTTTGTTTTTTGTTTTTACTCCTAAGTAGTCAAGAAAAAAGCAGATGGGCCTGGGTAGAAGAGTAGCTATCACTATTATTATTATTATTACTATTATTAATTATTCACTATATTTATGGGCCCCAATCTGTGTGCCAAACTGCTGAACACATTATGACTTTGTAATGTAGATATTATAGTCATTTCATAGATGGAGTAACTGAAGTTTAGAGATCTTAAAGAACAAAATTTGTAAGTAGTATATGTAGAATTAAAGTCCAGGGCTGAAAATGAAGATTACAGATTAAATTAATGGAGAAATCTGGTTTTACAGATTGTATTTCATTTTACAGATAACAATTCTGGCATCTATATAGACTTGTTGAACAACGCTGAGTAATATCAGTGAGGGAATTTGGATCAGGGATTGATTACTACATAGTTCTCACAGAAGGAAAAGTCTCCTGGCTTGCTGAGAGTTTATTTATTTATTTTTAAGATTTTATTTATTTATTTGTCAGAGAAAGAGAGACAGAGAGAGAGCACAAGCAGGGGGAGAGGCAGAGGGAGAAGCAGGCTCCCCACGGAGCAGGGAGCCCGATGATGTGGGATTTGATTCCAGGAGCCTGGGATCATGACCTGAGCTGAAGGCAGATGCTCAACCAATTGAGCACCCAGGCGCCCTGCTTGCTGAGAGTTTAAATAGAGAGTGTGTCTGTTTTTCAAGTGATGGTGAACATTTTAAAAATCTTACATTAATGGTGTTTTCTGAATATCTCATGCTCTTTCTAGGTATTATAAAGCTGAAATCAAAATAAAAAACAAACATTAATTTCACTTGATTAAAACAAAAGTCATTACCAGAAACTGGTTTACTCAGCTAAATTCTTTTTCTTTCTTTCTTTCTTTCTTTCTTTCTTTCTTTCTTTCTTTCTTTCTTTCTTTCTTTCTTTCTTTCCTTTCTTTCTTTCTTTCTTTCAGATTTTATTTATTTATTTGAGAGAGGGTGGTGAGGTAGAGAGCACAAGAGGGGGGAGGGTCAGAGGGAGAAGCAGACTTCCCACTGAGCAGGGAGCCCAGACTGAGGAAGAAGAAAAGGGGCTCCATCCCAGGACTCTTGGGATCATGACCAGAGCTGAAGGCAGACGCTTAATCGACTGAGCCTCCCAGGCACCCCTAAATTATTTCTTGTGAACTAAAAGCTGGGCTTTCCTCTTTGGCCCAGGAAGAACTTATCTTTGCTTTCACATTGCCACCTGCCCTTCCCCAAGGAACAGAGAAAGAGAAGTCAAAAGGCTGTAGGCATCAGGAGTGCAATCTTTTCAAAGTAGAGTCCAAAGAAATTAAACACTTTGCTCAAGATTTTTAAGCTAGTTACAAAGGCGAGCTTAGAAATTAGAGCTCTAGAATTCTAGTATATTCTCCATTTTAATGTGAAGTTTTCAGGTTAATGTTACGGTGAAAAGCACCCCTAAAAGCTTTCTGTCCCATGCTTCCTGGACCAGAAAGTATCTAAAATCTTATTTTGGTTCTTCTTTGAAAGATTAAAGCAGCTGATCCTCAGTTTGTTATGTCTTTTTGGAAGGCCCATTCATAGTTAAGAAGCAATTAACCAGAACCACTTTATTGGTGCTTCCTTTCCTATCCCTCCTCCTCTCCACATTTATCCTTCTGCTAAAGTTGCCTTTTGTGCCAAAAAGTAAAAGACTTGAAAATAAATGGCTCATAATGCATCATAAAGGAAACCAAATGTTTTTGGACAATATGAAGAATGAGGACTTGTACGATTTTTTACAACTCACTTTGAGCAATCACAGGTGGTCCTTAAATTGGCAGTTGTTTGCTTTTAAAAGCAAAATATGTATCCATACATAATAAGTTGTGTGGGGACCATTTCAAGGTTACAGTTTCCAGAAATGAGTCACCTATAGCCACGCATCAGAGAATATTAATTGTATGAAGATAGGGTTAAGTTCCTATCATCTTTGTCTTCATTCTGAAAGTGTACATGTGTTTAAAATAATGATTAAAGAGAACATGACTTCTTGAAACAATTTAATTCTCTTTGGAACACTTAGATTTGACGTGCAATTGCACACTATGTGAAATTTTTGTATCTCACCCCTATCCCAATTTCAACATATTTTTTAAAGGATCTAGAGAACTTGGAGTATAAAATTATGGAATTTGAAGCTCACTCAGTACCATATTCTGCGTAATGCAGGAATCCCTATTAAATTATCCTTGGTATGTCCATCCAGATTTTGCTTTAAAAAAGTCAGCAATCTATATAGAAACAACTGTTGACTGTAGATAGATAGATGGACAGATAGGAGTATAGATAATAACATAAGTAAATATTCACTTCACTATGAATGAGCCAAGTTACCATTCCAGAATTCACATATCTTAGATATCTTATGGTCAACTGTGGCATAATTACCATTATCATTATTAATTCAATAAAATGGTAATTATGTTATTTAATAAATGTTTTTGGACCAACTCCAAAAAACTGGGAATATGCTTAAACATAAACATGCTCTAGAAAAATACTTTTCAACAAAACAGGGAATAAGGACCAAAGAGTGAGGATATCTTGGGATATTTCTTGATTCGATTATGAACATAGGGACTCATACCACTGCATAATATAAAGCCCCCAGAAGAGGAACTTACCAACAATAATAAAAGCCTGAAACCCAGAATCAAACATAAGACGTGGGCAAAATTAAGTTTTCCAAGAAAGTTTCAGAACCCTTTCAACAGGCCAACTTCTGGGATTGTCCAAAAATTCATTTATCTAGGACTGTGTAAAGGCATCTCAAATAAGAGGTTTATTCATGTGAAGCTTCTTAGCCATTTGAATCACAGACTATGGCAAACATGGTCCAATACTTCTGTCCTCAAACCTCAGAGCACTACTGAGCTGGTAAAACAACCCCTACTAAGCAGGTTTACTGCAACGCAATGAAACAGTCTTAGTAGAGATAATACATTAAATCAAGTCCCTGGAATGACGAATTCCGCTTCTCCCTGGGACCGTGCGGAGGCTCAGAAATCAGACTCATCTTGTATGCAGAGTAAAGAAGCATTAAAAAAAAAAAAAAAAGAAAAAAAAATTTTTTTTTTTTTTTTTTTAAACTTCACAGAGTTCTCCACCTCTGCGTCGCATTAGCCTGGAAGGATGCTCCTACACAACTGCAAGGGCATGCAGAGGGGGACGTGACGCCCTTAGGGAGGGGGAACCAAGATTCCAACTGACCTTTTTGCTGTTTAAAGGACTGAATCGAGCCTGAGTGATGGACCATTTTCACTCTGTGCGTCCCCGCTGGGTTCGGAAGCTGTCCGAGAGGGAGGCGGAGGAATAGTAGCAGACTCTCTGAGAGGCTCCCGGGCGCCACACAATCCCTGAGCCTCCGCGAGCGCGCTGCAATCCAACACCTGCTTTAGCCGGCACTTTGCTCCTAAGACTGCGCGCCCACCGTTGTTATGGCAACGCCGGAGGGCGGTCCAGCGTCCAGCTCCCCTTAGCGGCTACTCGGGGAATTAACCTCGCATCCCCAGAACGTCCAGTGCCGCAGTGTGGGTGGGCGTTGCGTTGGGTTGGCCCGGCAAGGGAGGGGAGGACTTTTCTTAGAGACTATAAATAAATACGAGCAAATCTCTGGAGCCACTAAGTAATTACCTCTTTTTCAAGTTTTGAGGCTGGTTATTATATTGGGGCACAGTTTTGATTTCCTAAACCTTGGTCTGTAAATACTGGCACTTACAGAAAGGCAAAGCTGATCTCTCTGAGAGGAATGCAGCAGCAGATGGAGAGACGTTTTTGTCTTTCCCTCTTAAACTCGAGCATAGAAAATATGGGTAACTTTCACTTAGCCACTAGAGTGGTTTTATTAGATAAGTTATGTTAAATGTCTAGCACATTATTACATGTGAGTTATCCTCTTATATTTCAGCTATTGAGGCCTCGAAGCATATGATAGTGACACTAGACCATTTATCTACCTACCAAGTAACGGGTGTTGAAAAGACACTATCTACCATACTTAATGTAATCCTCACAAAAGCCTTATAAAGTCGATAGAATATTATTTTAATATAGTAAAAGAAACTGAGGCCCGGGACAACAAAGAATTCTCAAGACCATAAAAACCATAAAAACTTTATGTTGAGAGAGGAAGACACCTGATACCCAAAGAGGTGAAGTAACTTCTGGAGGAACAAACCATAGTGGCCAAAATAGGAGCAGGAGTCAGTTCAACACATTGCTCAGTGCCCTCTCTCCTCCTCTTACCTTCCTCTTCCTGCTGCAGGATTCAACCCTCTTAGCTCTTCCTGGAAGATATAGCATTACCGAACAGACACAGCAAGAATCTATGCTTCCCTGAATTTTGAAGGTTTGTGAGACTAACTCAATCAGTTGAAGAATTCAAGTAAGGGCAGATGGAAAAGAGAAAAATGCAATGATGTCAAGGTTTTCAAAACCTCAAACATGTTGAGCTACTATCATGTTTTGATTTCACCTGTAGTGTATAATACAAGGGCAGTAAAGGAACGCAGCTTTGAACAAGAAAACATTCCAGTTAAACATGACTGCATAACCACTCTGAAACTAAAAGATTTAAGCTACAAGTTATTAATATCTCTCATGATATTTCATAGGTTAGCTAGGCTCAGCCTGGTGGTTCTGACTAGATCTCTCTTGAGTTTTCTGTGGCTAGGCACTGAGAAGAGAGAAATTTGATTCCACTCTCAGGGAAAGGCATAGCAAAGAATCTGCAACCTTCTTTAATGAAGGATAATGGTTTTTCCAGAAGGAAGATGTTGAACATTCAGTAAAAGCTCAGGATGCAAACATTGAAGAAATACTTGGTTATGAAAAATTAACTCCAGTTATCTGAGTTATGAGTTTATCTCCAACTGAAGATCTAGAAAAAACCTCAGAGACTATCCCCACAGAGTCTCATTTTACAGTTGTTTTATAGAAGAGGGCTTTGAGGGGCGCCTGAGTGGCTCAGTGGGTTAAAGCCTCTGCCTTCAGCTCAGGTCATGATCTCAGGGTCCTGGGATCGAGCCCCACGTCGGGCTCTCTGCTCGGCGGGGAGCCTGCTTCCCCCTCTCTCTCTGCCTGCCTCTCTGCCTACTTGTGATCTCTCTCTCTGTCAAATAAATAAATAAAATCTTTAAAAAAAAAAAAAAAAAGAAGAGGGCTTTGAAACCCAAAGAAATAAATGAATTTCTGAGGGTGTTTTGGTTATGTTTTTTTCATCTGCAGTTAAAATTCTATTATAGCTCAACTCATTGGTCATTCTGATACAGCCCAACTCATTGGATTCTAAGAGCACCCAATCTCATAGGTGAGGATTACATTAGATCATATATTTAAAGACTAGTTCATGGCAGTAAAGCAAAACTCAATAAGTATCACATACTATTACAATTACAACTCCTGAAGATCTAATCTTCTTTTACAAACCTGTTTAAATCAGTATTAGAATCAGAAATATTTTTGAAATATGAGCTTTAATTGAATTCAAGATCAGGAGGAACAGTTGAAAGAATTAAAGGCTCATGGTTCTACTCTGCACTTCCAGGCATAAGGACATCTTCAATTTCCTAGAGCCTCTTTTTTTGTGCTGATGTCTGATTTTCTCCAACCACAACTCAGCAGGAGGCAAGGATGTATATGCACTGGAGCTAGGAATGAGTTAAGAGTTTGAACCTCATTAGAAATTAATTATAAAAAAAGATGATTTTGTATTTCTAACACCATAGCACCCTAGTCTCTGTAGTGCAACTATGATTAAATTATCTTCTCATAAAGTTGATTACTTTTAATTAGTAATATTTTAGGCTGGACTGACAGATTGGGTAGCAGGGAATTCAAAGAACATCTTTGCTTGTTTTAAAATCGTCTTTTAAGGAAGGTTGCTAGAGGAACCGCTTTTGTGAGGGGCCTAGGCAATTTCAAGCACCATCTGCTTTACAGGAAAGGCAATGCAAAGAGAAGGAAAAGCTGTATGTGTATGTGTGTGTATTCTGAAAGTGGAGATGGAGGGGTTTGAACAAAGACCCTCCTAAAGAATAAATCTTCCTATGATCTGATAAGAAGAAATATTTTGAATCTAACATTTCCATTGTAGAGAGTTTAGGAATGAATATTTAATAGCCTCATCAGGGAAGGCCAAACTGATTTTTTTTTTTTTTTTAGTATTTTTGGTTTCAAATTTCTTTCTCCAAATTTTAAAGATGACAAAATACTTCATATAATGTTCAGTGAGGGAACATGATTATCATATATAATCATCTTAACTATGTTTTGCAAAATATTAAAAAAAAAGGCTGGAAAGAAGCATATCAAAATTTCCAAAATAACAAATTTTGCAAGTAAGGATTAAGGCTGATTTTTTTTTTTTAGACCTCCATATTTTTTTGACATGCTTTACACTGAATTTATATTGATTATATACATATATTTTTAAACTCCTTCACTATCTATCATTCTACAAATCTAATTTTTCTTTTTCAGTCTTGAACCCTGGTTTTCTTTGTTCTGTTTCCTTGCTCAGGTCTCTGCTGCATTCGCTCTCCCACAGCTCACCACCTGTCTCCTGTCCTCCTTAGGTAATTAATTTATCAGGCCCCATGCCAACTTTTGCCTCCCAGAGAGGTAAGAAACTCTGCTCTTACATCGAGAGGTTTTTTATTCCTTTGAACTCTGAAATATGACCATTCAGCTCAGCCAATTGTAAGCTTCCTTCTCCATTTTGTGCTCTATCACAGGAACTGAGAGAGTTCTGTCGTTACCTCTTTGGGTCTTGAATAAAAGACTTAATTGAAACTGGAATTGCCAATTCTGCTTCTCTTTGCCTCAATGGAAACTGAAACAAAGACATTCTCTTGCAGTCATTCTCTTTCTAGAATCCAGTTATTTAAGGTATTAATGGCCAAAATGAAATAGCCAAGTCACACTGGTAATGGGTTTATTCGCAAAGAGTAAGGAAGGGAGGGGGGAGAGAGAGCTCTCCCAGAGACATTATTATAGGGAGACTCTGATCTCCTTGAGAACAGATAGAGTGTTTCTGTTTCTTCAGAGACCAGTATAGTTTCTGTCACACAAGCTGAATGAATACTTACTGATGAATAAGTAAAGAAAGCCATTAATTTAAAATTTTAAAATGACCTCAAGAAAAATGCTGCTTTAGTGACCTGAGCAGTTATGGAAAACCAAGAGAAATGATATTAAACCATTTATATATTTTATATATATTTATATTTAATATATTAACTACTTTCTTGGTTCTAGTCGCTATCCATAGTTTATTAAAGGTACAAACAAGCTCTTCAAAAAACCAAGTGCTGTGATGAATGGTAGGGTGGAAGACAATTTAACAATTGCTTCCCCAAAGCCTAGGGTTCCTGGCCACATGTGACAGTGTAACAACAGGTTAGTCCTGCTGAACACCGGCTAGATGCTCAGAGAAACATTCAGACGTGACATTCCTAACGGATATAAGTGACTAAGAGAAAGCATTGGAGGAAAATCAGCAGCTTCTACCTAATTCGAATCTAGCCTGAGGTGGTCTTGTTACACAGTATTTTGAAGAGACAGGGACACAAAACAATTTAAGAAGATAGCATTAAGAAAAGGCAGCTGTGTAGAACAAAATAGGTAATGATGGAATAAACATTTTATATTTTACGTCTCTGCTGAAAAACTTACCATTATTTCAAGTTGCTTATAGAATGGAGTCCATGTTAAGGTTCTACCATTCGAGGAGCTCCATGATCTGCTCTTAGCACTTTCTAATCTTGTTTCTAAGACTCTCTTACACTCAGTTTTGGTTCTACAATGGTTTTCTTCCTCATAAGCCTCTCTGCTTTTGCTGCTGCTATTTTCTGCACTTGAAATGCTCTTCCTAAAACTCCTATCCCAGTCATGTTTTCCCAACCCCTACTCATCCTTTAAGGCCCCAGAGCAATGCCAATTCTAAAATGAGGCCTTCCTTTTTCCACATCCACCCACTATGAAGCCACTTAGATGTGAATTTAATCTTCTATAATTCCTATAGAATATGACTAACATCATTTCATGGCATTTTTATCATGTTTGTATTATGCATTACATATACACTCTTTTGAAAGTTAGCACAAACCTTTCTCCTGTTTGTCGAAAGAGTTTAATAATAAGACATTCAAATATAAGTCCAGTGTATTAATTACCTTTCAAAATTTACATGCAAGACTGTGGCTTTAGATTGTTCTGTGATTTTATTTATTCTAGGTAGATAATTCATAAAGATTGGTCCTGTTGTTTTAAAAATCTAGGACTATAATAATTGTTGATTTATTTTCTACATCTGTTTATCTTCATAAGCTCTTAAACTGATACTCTGGTCATATTGATCACTACCACATTTGGTGAACTTCCATACTTTTGCGCCAACTTTTCCATAAACACTCAGCTGGAGTTCTGAGTGTGAAGGTAGTAGTTGTCTATGGCTAGCGTCTACTCTGATATCTTGATGCTTCTACTGACTGGTGTAGGTCTGTGCTGTATCAGTTGTTGGGGTATTTCCCAGTTGGAGGTGGAAGTAAAGTAGCTTCTGCAGTTACCTATTTTCTTTCCAGAGAAAATATGTGTGTGGCCCCTGGGAAGCTGGAGTGACTGGTTGTGAATACGCTGTGGTCTCTATTTGAACATAACCAGTCCAGGGGGAGCAAAGAATGTGTCTGCTGGCTTGACATTCTTCCAAAGACATTAAAAATGTAATATTAAGAAATCCCTTAGAGATACCTGGGTGGCTCAGCCAATTGTCTGCCTTTGGCTCAGGTCACAATCCCAGCATCCTGGGATTAACTCTCACATCTGCTCCTTGCTCAGCAGGGAGCCTGCTTCTCCCTCTGCCTGCTGCTCCCCCTGCTTGTGCTCTCTCTTTCTCTCTGACAAATAAATAAGTAAAATCTTTAAAAAAAGAAATCCTTTAAAAAGATAGTGTGCATGAATATTTCCTGATATGTTGTTTATTAATAACAAATTGCAAAAGAATATTTCAATGAGATCCATTTTTGCAAAAAAAAATGCATAGACAGATATATGGTAATAAAATTAAGATATCAAAGTCTGCACAAAGAAGATATGAGTGAAATAATTTTTTCTTTCATTTTGCTTACTGATATTTTAATCTTATTTTCCATTTATTCATAGAGTGACATTATGTTCTGGGTTGCTTTTTGTTTCAGTGTAATTATTAATAGCTCAAACTTTAAAATGTGTCCTGTTTTGGACAGTAAGTCAAGCAGTCACTTTAACCACCAAATACATATTACTTACATTAGAAAAATAAGTGTAAAGAAATACAAAATGATAAAAAGTGTTTAAAAATAATCTGGGTAGAAAATGTTGTTATGCCATTTTAATTCAATAGTAGCACAGCTTTAAAATTGAAAAAGAAAATCAGTACTTGGCCATGGAGGCCCTCTTTTTAACCTAGCAGAGAAATGTGGAAGGGATGGCACTACTTTGGGAGTCTAGAGCTTATAGACTGATCCTGGTATATAAAGTAGCATGTTCTCTAGCAGTGTGGAAATCACTTTGCCTTCTTGGTGCAAGGTGTCCTATCTGTAAGAAGGCTGATGGATTAGATGCTTCCTAACTTCTCTTCTGCCACTCATATTCTAGGATTCTTAACAGTTGAAAGAGAATTTCTGCTCTGACTTCAGAAATACAATCCTTATGGCTGGTTTGACCAGGACTATTCCTCTTTCCTCTCTGAAGGAAAATAGTGGAAGTGGTACAGAAAATCTACAAATATAAACTCTGTGGCAATATGAGCTTGAGTGGGGTCAGAAATTAAACACTAATATGATGAAGAGACCGTTTGCCAAAATAAAAGCTATAGGATGAAAAAATTATTGAATTATTTAATGTGACACCATTGAATTTATTTAAAAAATAAATACTGGCAACTTGAAAACAGATCAATAATCAAGGTGTCAGTTATAGCCCTGTATTTATTAAAATAAATCTAAATAATTTATGTTAGCATCACTGAGTAGATGATCACATAATGTTACCTTGAAGAATATATAGTAAATCATACTTTGTATCAAATAATGTTTTTCTTCCTCCCTTCCTATAATTTCTACAAATAATAAGAGAAAGCTACATATATTTTCAGTACATTTAACAAATATATACTGGAATCTATGTGCCAAATTCAGCCAGGATATATATTTTTAGTCTTTGCAAGCTTTATACTAGAAGAAGGGTGCATCTTTGTAATTTCTTTAAGAATAGATATCAAATGGTTATGTAATCCCTAAGTATTCCACATTTGTGGTGTTTTATTGTAAAACTGTGGTTAAGCATTTAAAAAAAAACAAAAAACAATAGCATCACATTTTATACAATAAAAACAATAATTTTCTTACAGTCCCTTGCAGAAAAGTTTGCGCATTAACTCTAGTGATTGTATTTTCCAATCTTCGAATTAAGTTTTGTCACCTAGGAATCAGTAAAATATTGACTAAGGAAAACCAAAAGAGGCCGATCACACTCTTTAATCTGCAATGCCGGAAGCTAGACTAGGATGATGATATAAATAACTTCATCCCAGAATCACATACCTCTACATAAGATATAATTATTCTCAAGTCTAGGTAAAAATTTGAAGATTTGCAATAATTTGAGGAATATATAACTTACATAGCCTGTTTGATTAAACACGTATGGGTTCTACTTAAAAAAAAATTGACTTAGAAAAAAGACCTCAAGATAAAAGATGAGTAAAATATAATAGTATCGGATCTTTACTTACCTAATTAAATTCAAATGGACAGTAATACACTCTCCAGGGATACTTAATATAAAAACTATATAAAGCTGTTGAAAAGAAAACGCCAAAAAAATCCTAATTATTAATTTCAATAAATCCAGGTAGTTGGGAGTGGGAGAAGTAAGAATGTTACAGAAGTCTAAGGAGGGTAAAATTAGAAAGGAAAAGTGGAAGATGAAAATACTCTTAAGATCTTCTTTTATTGGGGAAAGGATCAACAAAAGGCAAAGGAGAAGCATGTATGTTAATAGAGAAAATAATTTGGTTTAATTCATTTGATTACGAGAAAAAGGAAAAAAGTAATATTTAATGAATAGGGAAAGAATGATGTATTGTCCAAGGAGAAAACAAATGAAATATATTACACCTTGATCAAACCAGGAAAAATAAAGAAAAGGAAAATGTGGACTCAACAATCAACATAAATTATAGGTTCAAAGCAAAATGGAATGAATAAAATCAAGTTATTGGCCAATATTCTAAATATAAGCACTCCTTTTTCCCTACAAAAGACAGTGACTTAAACTGGATTAAAATCAAGATATGTACTCTATGAGAAGTAAATATTTAATTCAAAGTAATAAAGGGTGGTCATAGTGATTCTAGGTAAATGAAATAAGAAAGCAAGCAAGCCTAGCAATATTAGTATCAGTCATGATGGAATTTCACATTAGAAGGACTAAAATGTTAAAGAGGCACATTACCTAAAAATAAAAGTATAATTTATAAATAAGATGTTGGTCATATATTTTACATACCAAACTGTACAGCCTTTAATATAAAAGCAAAACAAACAGACAAAGCAACAAAACTGCAATTGTAATGGAAGACAATATATACCTCTCAAAAAATTTAAACAATATAATGGACCAAATAACAAATAAAGATCTAGACTGACTTACTACAATCAATCAATGAACTTCATTTAACAGAAGTTTATAAGATCATCATACATTATCTTTGTACTTTGTAGACATTCACAAAAATTGATCATGTGCTTTGTTATGTCCCTTTTGTGTCAACTTCACTAAACTACAACTATGTTCTCCAGAATTGCTTTCCCAATATGGTTCCAGGTTAGAGCTGATCAAAAAGACATTTGTACAAGGCTAGTAAACCTACAGGAAAGCAGTAGCCAGTGCACTCTGAAGGTCACTGTGCTTTCAAGCAATGAGAGAATGACATAGGTATAGACAGAGTCTAGCTAGCCCCTCTTTTTCCCAGTACCAGGTCCAGCTTTTTTTTCTCTCTATGGAAATGCCATGCCACCAGCAGGTGCAGAGGCCACTTTCCATAGGGGGCTCCACCAACTCTCCATCATGGTCCCACTCTAGATTCCCTGACAAACTGATTTCTTTGCCATACCAAGCGCTTTAGGAAAGCTGGTTAGTGGCTTTTCTCTGATTCCTCAACATCCCTTTTTGGACTATTCTCCCCAAACTCCTATAATTGGGTAAATTCTCATTCCTATAATAAATCCCTATTCCATAATACTTAAACTGTATCTCATTCTGCTTTTCTGATTGAACCCTAATTGATAAAAAGAACAAGAAAGAAGGAAGAGTAAAGCAAAACAGAAAAAAAAAATAATGCAGAGTATTTACAGACCACATCGTAAGATTATAATCTAAAAAAAAAAAAAACATAAATAAAATGAAAAAAATTTTTCTCTGATAGGGAACTATAAGTTAAAATAACAAGTCATATTTTTAGGCTCTTCACATTAGCAAAAGTGGAAAGGAGCCATGATATCTATTTTTATAGGGGATGTTGGGAAAAGCATTCTTTCATACATTGCTTTGGAATCGTGAAGTGTTACAGCCTATTTTAACCAATAATCCATCTCTTAGAAGTCTATTCCATTCAAACAAAGCAGCCATAAATAATGACCCATAAAGAGTGACCCACATGCTTATTGCATCATTAGTCTTGGTAGCAAAATACTGGAACAAAACTCATACCCAGCAATATGGTAAATTATGGTTTATCCTACTAGGGCATCTATCTGATTTGTTGGACAAGGAGAAAATACACAGAAATCTACATACTGGGCTGTTAATGTGGGTAGGTAGGTTAATACAACTGGATAGAAGAAGAGAGGGAGAGAAGGAAGCCAAAAAAGGGAAAAAGAAAAACAACTTTACATTCAAAAGCATGTGAATAACCACATGTATGCATTTATGTAAAGTTATGTATATGTGTGGGTAAAACAAAATTAAACATTAAGGACATTCTCATAATCTGGCCCAACCTAATTTAATCCACCAGATTTCTCTGGACTTCCTAGGACAAACTCTGGGTCAGAATATATTCCTTGATCTGCTTCACAAAAACAGCCCAAAATACTTCTCTTTGTTTCCTCTTTGGGGAATGCTCTCCATCTGCTGTTCATCAAGTTCCCCCAGGCCCAGTTGATGTGCCACTTCTTCCTTGAATATACCAGCCCACATGAAGTCTCTTCTGAACTTGTTCATCCTAACTAAATAATTTAGCACTTAATTATATAGGATCATGAATTGTTCTGATTCTTTT
Source organism: Potos flavus (assembly GCA_028534135.1). Classification (NCBI taxonomy): domain Eukaryota; kingdom Metazoa; phylum Chordata; class Mammalia; order Carnivora; family Procyonidae; genus Potos; species Potos flavus. Next base: position 67,634,542 of record CM052884.1, on the reverse strand, counting down.
GTGCCAGTTAGTCATGTCCCTAACGATTAATCCTATTCTCAGGTTTCTATTTCTCTTAACAGATGCATCACCAAATTGTACCTTTAGTGTAATGACTGTCCTGTTTAGCATAATGCTTGGTATTTGGTTTCCAAACAGGGAGAGAGATGGTTAGGAAAGTATGCAGCCTTGACCTCAGAAGATCTCAGATAAAATCTGTGCTCTGTTACTTCCTAAAGAATGTGTCTGAGTGTATTTTGTTTCTCTTAGCCTTAGTTCAGGTATCTATGGTCTCTGACATTTAACGTAAAATTTGAAAATAGCCTGGATTGTGGAAAGAGTTCTGAGTTTAGGGTCAGCTAATCTGGCTTTGGGTCTGGACACTATAATGGTTTTATCTCAGCACTTAGCAGTTATTGACTTGTGTCCCTGCATCCATGTGATTTTGGTTTGTCTATTGCTATGACACTCATAACCAGTACTAATGCCACCCCAACTGGCATACTTGTGAGTATGAAAGGAGTCATTATTAATGATTACATTGGATGGGATAACAGTTTTAAATAAGGACTGTCTCTGGCAAACCAGAACCTACAGTGACCCCATCTAGAATAAATGCTTGAACCATAGGTCCGTCATTAGTTAGTAGCAGGAGATAATTTTATTCTTTATTCACCCTTTCTGTTCTCACCCTGCCTTAGTAGAGATGATAGGTCCTTAGTAAAACAGAGTAAAGAGACAAATATTGGTGTAACTCATCAGCTACTTGATGAAGGACAGTCAATATTAAGAGGGCTAAGTTTTGTTTATCTTGTCCCTTCTCAAAATTCTGAAGACAATGAAGCAGAGATTTTGGGTTTATTAACAAGGGACAAATCTGGCTTTGGGGTCCTTTTATTAGGCTTACCTAATATTTTTTTTAAGGATTTTAAGGAATTATCAACATTCTAAATTGAGAGATTTATATAAATATTTGGATTTGTAACTTGGAAAAATTGAGGACATTTATTAGAACTGAAATTTGGTTATCACTTGTCAAAGGTCAAGTGGAACTGAAAAGTCAGTGTCTCCTCTCTAATTCTCTAACTCATCACACTTTTCCTGAAGTTGAGGTTTCGTTCCATTTACCATTCCCTTTGGGATATTGTGGACTGCCTGCCTAACTCATCCATTTGTCCTTCCCAGATCCTAAAAGATTTTTAGACATTCTGAGCTTCATGTGAACCTCGTTACAGCAACTTGCAACAAACTCTTTCAGAGTGGTTCTGGGAGCAAAGAGGAAATTCAAAGAGCTAGAAAAACTCAGATTTTGGGAGAGAAAGGAATCAGGACTAAAAAAGAGTGGACTCTAGCCATTTTTATGGAGTGATGATAATGAAATTGGAAATAATGTAAAATACAGAGTTTTTTATAGACTGATAACTAGATGGACTGCTTATCATCTGAATACCACAGGTAGGTATGATCATCACAGCTGTTTTTTTTTTCCCCAAATAACATACTTACAAATCTGCCTAGAATTTATAAAAAGGATACAAAGATTACATATAAAATAAAAAGTAATACTTATTTAACTTGTGAAATTATTGGGATTAAACCAGTAATAAGGAGATATGACTTATAAATAGCTATACAGTGTTAAATAGCTTGATGATGATGATGATGATGGTGGGTCTGTATTTATAAAGCATGATTTTTGGTTTGGGAGGCTATTAGAATACCCAAATAAAGTGTTTATTTTTTGCTTCTTATTATATTCATTGAACACCTTTTGTTAAAAATGGAGAAAAAATTCATTAAGTTATTACCAATGTGACTTGAATCGGTTTCTTGAACCGATTACCTTATTTAACTTCTTTCTTGTGTTCCCTGATTCCTGAATCCTAGAGTCCTAAAGCAAAGAAGAGCCAAAATCTTTGAGCACCAAGTGGTGAACAAGGGCCATGGAAAGGTGGAGACACTAACATAGAGAAGTAGACAAAAACAAAAAGAAAGAGGGGAAGATTGCCAACTTGCCATTCTCACTTATCATACTTAAGAGGTCATCTCATTTTGCTGCATAGTATTCCTGAAAATCCATTTTTGGCAACAGGAATTTTGTATGCTGCCTCACTTACATATTAATAGCATTAATAAGTGGAATAACAACAACTAACATTGAATGGGAGCTTAGTATGCTAAGCATTTATCTTAATCCTCATACTAGCCTTCTGAGGTCAGTACTATTATTTCAAATTTATAAATGAGGAAATTGAGGAACAGGGGAATTAAGGAATATACTCAAAATCTGGCAGCTACGGAAATGCATAACCAAGATTTGAAAAAAAAAAAAGTAACAATGACTCTAAAGCTCGTGTAGTTGACTGCCTTGCTATATTAGTGCAATAATTATCTCCTAAGCCATCTTATAAGAGGGGACAAATGACCTGCTAGTGAGCTACTTCCATTTTCAAGGCATCACTCAAATCCTGCTCTGTTGATAAGCCCTTGCGGAATTTGCTGTGTTGAAATTAAACTTTTGACCGAGGACCCGCCAATTGTTTTTCTATCTCTTTATGGACAGGCAGATGTTGCTTTTTATTATTAACATTTATATGTCCTTCTCCTGTTGAATTTCTTATGTTCAGAAGAGATCCCTTGCAGTCACGTTCTCTTTCTCTAAATCTTTCTTATATACTTCCTTTTTATTATATTATGAAATAACATGATCATATTTTATGTAAAAATATACAGCTTTTTATTATAACAATAATGAGAAAGTTTATATTTATATAGCATTTTACAAATGATTTTACAACTCAATAATTCTTTCAGTACCCACACAAAAATCTAAGTTTGTGAAATGTGTATTATCACCTTCATTTTCTTCATTAAAAATATGGTTACTTGCAAAGGTCACACTGCTATTACACACCCCAGTCTGATTTGGTTCTTCTAATTCTGAACCTAATGTTCTTTTCCATTTTATTTATGTGTTTTCTCACCAGTGTCTGTTGCAAAGGAGATCCACTACAATGTTGTGATGAATTAATGAATGAGCACACATTCTAATAAAGGAAGGTCACTCCACTGCATATATATATATATATATACATATATATATATGTATGTATTTAACAGAATTGCTAGCTTTCTCTTTTTATTTGCAGAATAGAAGGGGTAGGTGCTAAGATTGGGCTTTTCTAGGATGTTATTTAGAAATAAAATGGTAAATAGGAGCAACAATTTCTGATTTGTAACAATGAAGATTACATTCTCCATCAATAATTTGGAATTAATTTGAGACAGAATTTCCTAAGAAAATGGAAGTAAACTATATTCCTTTGATATTTCGTCATCTACCATGTCTAGGAGAATAAGAGCTGTGTTCAGAGGGAAGCTTTTAATACATTAAGGGGAACATCTGGACCTTTATCCCCAAAGAATCATGTGAATCTCTCCACAGTTACTAATCTGGCTTTAAGACAGGAAGAATATCAGTCTTTAGTGTGGGAGGCAATTAGTGCTCTGCTTTATACTAGGGAATCATGCATATATATATACACACAAACACATACACAGTAGTCATGGACTTGGCTAATAGTTATCTTCAGAACACATATAACAAAAGCAGAGACTGCTACCTAAGGATCTCAAGAGTAATGTTAGAGTTCACATCAGAGAAATTAATATAGTACTACACAAACTTCTATTAGTACCACTTTTTAAGGACAGAGTACTGTGTAGTTAATTTTATCAACAATATTTTTGAGAACCTACCATTTAATCAAGCACTATTCTAGGTACTGAGGGTAGCGATTGAAAAAGAAAAACAAAGCAAATTTTTTTCTCCCATGTATGTATACTCTGAAAATAACAAAAGATAGTATATCAGATATGTCCTGTGAAGAAAAATAAGAGCCCTTGGGTGGGACAGAGGCATGTAATTTTAAGTTTGATGGCCAGCGAAGGCCCACTCAGCATCCCACTGAGGAAGTGATGTTTGCACAAAGTCCTGAAGGAGGTATGGCAGTAAGGTGTGGGCACGTCTGGAGCACTAGTGTTCTGGACAGAAGACACAACAATACAAGTGCCGGGAGGTGGGAGGAACCACAGGGAGGCCCTGTGCCTTGTGAGATCATCAGTAGAAGCTGAAATGAGGGGTGGTAACTGGGAGTGGCAGCTCATTTTAAGTAAGGTCTGTATGAGATAAAAGCCTTTAGAGGTTTTTGAGCAGAGGAGTGGTATTATTTGATTTAACTTGTAAAATAATTGTTATAGCTGCTCTGTCAAGAAGAGAATGTGTGAGGGGTGGGAGGAGGGAGTAAAGACTATAGTGGACACTAGTTACAAGGTATTTCAACTTTCTGGGGAGGGGTAAGGTGACAGTCTTTTAGACCAGAATAGTAACAGTGAAGGCAGTAAGAAGCAATTGGGTTATGCATAGATGAAGACAGAGTCACAGGTGAGTTAACTAATCTACATGCAAAGTAAGAACTTTCAAGGAGACTATAAGGAGTTTGGCCAGAGTAACTGGAACAACAGAATTGCAACAAAGTCTCTTGACACAAACAAATAAATGCAAAATAAAAGCTACCTTGTTAACAAAATTTTGAGTACATAATTCTGTGTTAACTGTGCCATAACTCTAACTCCAGAACTTAATCAAATTGCAACTGAAGTTTTGTAGCCTTTTGGCCAATACCTTTTCGTTTTCCCCTCACCCCAGTCCCTGGTCACAACCATTTGACTTGCCACAAAAGAAAAAAAAAAAAAAAAAAAAAGGAGGTGGTGGATATGTTTATGGCATTGATGGTGCCATAAGTGGTGATGGTTTCACAGGTGTATACATATCTCCAAATTCATCAAGTTGTATTCATTAAGTGCAGCTTTTTATATGCCAATCATAACTCAATAATGTGGTTTGAAACAAAACAAGCTTAATGCAACAAAACTTGTCTCTCACTCCCAAGAAAAAACAAACTAATGAATACCCTGACTTGATACTAAGGAATATATAAAAATGGATACAATGTACAGAGGATTGTTTCCATGGGGCTTCAGAAAGAGGCAAGAGGTCTTCTTTGATAGGCCTGGTTTGTGGTCACCTGGTTTTGGAGAGGGTAAGTTGGAAGCCTAGGCTTTGCTAACAAGGAAACAGGTTAGCCCCAGGATGTCCATTTCTTGATTAGAAATGCAAACTCTTAGGGGGCCTAGGTGGCTTAGTCGGTTAAGCATCTGCCTTCAGATCAGGCCATGGTCTCGGTCCTGGGCTCCCTGCTTAATGGAGAATCTTCTCCTTCTCCCTCTGCCCCTCCCCCATCTTGTGTGCTCTGTCTCTCAAATAAATAAAATCTTACAAAAAAAAAAAATGGAAACTATGAAATTTGCATATACTGGGACAGAAAGCACATATCATTTAATATTATAAGTGAATCTAAATGTGACAAATAACTCACTTGTGATAAAAATAAGAACTTGGAATTGTGGAATTTTTTTAAAAATCTACTTAGAGTTGCCTAGTAAATTATCCTTCTCTTTAGTCATTTATTTATCTACACATAGGATTTTGGTGACTTATCATGTAAAAATACTATTTCTTACACAGGTCTGAAGACAAACTAACAATATTCCTTTTCTAACAACACTTCTAGTTCTGATTTCCACAGTTGGAAATTTTGTATGTCCTAATTTTTAGGATTGCACCAATGTCTGTAAATGGTCCAGAGCTCTGTTTTTTTAGGAGACAGATTTGGTTCAAGTCCTCGTTCAGGCCCCTGTCAGGGAAGAAGTGGCTAGACCACAGACAAGTTACTTCCCATGTCTGATCCTCATTCACTTAACCTGTATTTGGTAGTAACCCTGGCCACATAGTGTTGCTGGGAAGAGTCAACCCACACAGAGTTTAACACAGTCCTTGGCACATAGAAAAAGTTGATAGGGGCGCCTGGGTGGTTCAGTGGGTTAAGCCTCTGCTTTCCGCTCAGGTCATGTTCCCAGCGTCCTGGGATCGAGCCCCACATCGGGCTCTCTGCTCAGCAAGGAGCCTGCTTCCCCCTCTCCCTCTGCGTGCCTCTCTGCCTACTTGTGACCTCTTTCTCTCTGTCAAATAAATAAATAAAATCGTAAAAAAAAAGAGAAAAAGTTGATAAATGCCAGTTCCTGGTAATAGTCTAATTGTCATTTAATGTTATCCAAAAGTCTGTTTTTAGTCACGTGATTCTTACTGACTCGTCATTTATTCTTGCTAGTTTCCATTCCACCTTCTTCTGGGTATGCAAAAACTTCTGATAATTTCCTATCCATAGTACTTAATACAAGAAAGCTATTTAGAGGCAAAATAGTGAATGACGTTAAGTACTACAGAAAGAATAGCCAACTTTATATCAGAGAAAAGCTGGCCTACTGATTGCTGAGAAGCATCTTAAGGTAACAGATTGATTTTTAGTTATAGTCTCAGAAATCTGACTTTGACAGAAGGAAGGAGAACATTTTTCAAAGGTGAAGTCATGGCAACCAAGTTCTCAGGACACATTAATAATACCAATACAGCCTTGGGAAAACTGGATAACCACATGTAGATTAGGGAAATTAGACCCTTTTCTTACACCACTCACAAGAATTAACTCAAAGTGGATTAAAGATGTAAATGGAAGACTCACAAGCATAAAACTACTAGAAGAAAACATAGGGAAGATGTTCCTTGACTTTGGTCTTGACAACAATTTTTTGGATATGACAAAAAAAAAATCACAAAAAGTGCCAGCAACAATAATAAAAATAAACAAGTAGGACTAAATTAAACTAAAATGCTTCTCAAGAGCCAAGAAACAATCAGCAAAAAAAAAAAAAAAAAAAAAAAGGAAACCTATAGAATGGAAGAAAATATTTGCAAATGATCTATAAGGAGTTAATAGTCAAAATATATAAGGAACTCCTACAACACAAAAGCAAAAAAAAAATTTATTAAAAACTGGGTAAAGGACTTGAATAGACATTTTCTAAAGAAGACCTACAAATGGCTGAGTACATGAAAAGATGCTCAACATCACTAATCATTAGGGAAATGCAACTTGAAACCACAATGAGATATTACCTCATACCTGTTAGAATGGCTATTATCAAAAAGACAAGAAATAATAAATGTTGGCAAGGTTGTGGAGGAAGAGGAACCCTTGCGAACTGCTGGTGGGAATGTAAATGGGTATAGCCACTATGAAATAATATGGAGGTTCCTGGGGACCTAATGTATAGCATGGTGACTATAATTAACAACACTGTATTATGTTTTTGAAAGTTAAGAGAGATTAAAATTAAAATTAAAGAGATAAAGAGGGATAAAAAATTAAAAATTATCACAACACACAAAAAGAAGTAATTATATAAAGGGCTGGAGGTGTTAACTAACCTGATTGTTGTAATCATATCACAACGTACACATATATTAAATCGCCATACCTTAAGCTTACATAAATTATATGTCAATATCTCAATAAGCCTGGAATAAAATTATATCAATACAATACTAATAAAATTATTATGTCATGGGAAATAGTACTGCTTCGGGTACTGACAGTTATGGCATATATTCAGCATATACATTTCCCCAAATACACACACTGGAAATTGGATTCTAATGCATAGATTTCTGTCAAGCCTAGAATCAAGGCAAAGTAAGTGAGTTATATAATTTGAAAGGTTAGTAGCACTGACTGTGATAGCTCAATGTACCCATCGACATATGGTGCAGGGGATATCTTGAGCCAGAGTAAATTCTTCCAGTAAGAGTTCTCTAATAAGCATTGCCAATGATTGCCTCTCTTCATGTTTTTTTGTTTGAACCATATACCTTCTGGGTAATCTATTCTCTAACCATGACAATTTAGTTAACTGTATTAATCAGGAGCGAATAGCCTTGTTCTTTCTCTTTGGATCTCGATTGGATCTCAAAAAGAAGTCGATTGCTAAGTATGGTTTGCATTTATCTGCTTTCATCTATTATGTGTCAGTTTATCGTTAACTTTTAACTTTTTAAGTTTTTTGGACAGTTTGCTGTTTTATGGAGATATATGTTCATATAGGTCTTCCTCAAATTATGATGAGGTTATGTCCCAATAAGCTCATTGTAATTTGAAAATATCGTTAGTCAACAATGCATGCAGTACACCTAACCTACCAAACATCATAGCTTGGCCTAGCCTATTGTAAATGTGCTCCGACCACTTACAGCTGGGCAAAGTCATCTAACACAAAGCCTATGTTATAATAAAGTTTTGGCGATCTCATGTAATTTACTGAATACTCTACTGAAAGTGAAAAACAGAATGGTTACGTAGGTACAGGATGATTCTAAGTATATCGGTTATTTGCCCTCGTGATTGTATGGCTGGGAGCTATGGCTGCCACTGCCCAGAATCATAAGCATATGTTACATATATCACTAGCCCAGAAAAGATCAAAATTCAAAGTACAGTTTCTTTTTAACGCTTATCACTTTTGCACAATTGTGAAACAGAACAACTGTAAGTTAAACCACCATAAGTCTGGTACTGCCTATATATATAAATTATATACAATATAGATTCTATAAAATCTACATTAAATATCTTACATTAAAAGTTATAAGTAAATGTATATCAAATGGTTTGGTAGTGGCCTTTAGCTGATTAATTTATTAATACTTCCCAAGCTACTAATTTATTATGTATTATTATTATAATTATAAAATATTATTATGAATATTTTTTCCCAAATATTTATTTATTTGCTGGAGAGAGAAAGAGGGGTGGGGAGGAGCAGACGGAGAGAATCTTTAAGCAGGCCGCCTGCTGGGTGCAGAGCAGGACAAAACGTGGGGCTTGATCTCAAGACCCATGAGATCATAACCTGAGCTGAATCAAGAGACTGACACTTAACTGACTGAGCCACCCAGCCACCCCATGTGAATACATTTCTTAAGAACAAGTGGTACAAAGGTTTTTGTATGTAAGGTCTTGCATAAGACATTTATAAGTAAATGCAATTTCACTAGAAGCGTGGGATAAAACTAAATAAATTACAGATATGAATGTGCTTTGCAAACTGCATGATAAGCTAAAGTGTCACGTAGATAATTAACATGAATGTGATAACACGAATTAGTGTTAAATTTTCACTTCCCACAAAGACTCTGGAGTTGCTACTCCATAATACTGAAGAGCAAAGTCGGTGGGAGCACCTGAAAATCCACCCTCATAACTTACCTTTATTATGTTTGCCTTTGGCAGCCCACACACTCTTCTCCAGTCCACAGTGAGATGAGCACAACTTTTGCAAGCCTGTAAGAGGGAACAAAAGAACAAGAAAAATTTTACTTAGAAACTCAGTAGACCAGAAAGAGAATAGGAAATTATCATGAAAAAAGAGCTTTTCATGTTGACTATTTCTGCTGTAAAACTGCTATCTGGTATAGGTCAAATTAGTTATAAAGAAGTGTGTAGGAAGACACAACTTTTCAGTAAATTGCATTAGAAACTAAGCAGGTGGGTAGGTCTATGTGCTATTATGCAAGCTGATTTAGCTGTCAACTTTGAAAAAGCTTAGAATGGCTAGATTTTCCAATTACTTTTTCCCTGGGTGAGTAATACCCTCTTCTAATATCATGCCCTCCCAAATTCAAAAGCTGTATCTTTCTCTTTGTTCACTCCCTGCTCTACTGTGCAACCAGACTAAATCACCAGAATTCCCTGGCCATTACCTCTACTTCTTTGCCTCTGGAGTTTTGGTCAATCTTTTCTCCAAGCCTAAAATGCCTTCTCTATCCACAAGATCAATGGGAAGTCTGCTCTTCTTTTGATAGAAGACTCAGCTCCAAGGGTACTTTGACAGGCACTGTTCTAAGTGACACTTCCATTTAGAATAATGGAGAGCAATCATAATGGAAATAATCATTCCCTTTATTAAACCTTCCTCCAGAAATGTTTCTAAGCGTCAAAAGATACCTATTACATATAGTGGATAGTATATACTCAGAAATAGGAATAATAATAACTACCTTGGAATATTGTTGTAAACATTCAAGTTTGTGCATGTAAAGTAGAATTTGTAATGTTAAGTTCTGGCCTAGGTCCCAGTTCATAGTAAGTGGTAGCAATCAACAGCTTCTTATGCTTATAATTACAGTAATTCCTTCATCTTTATCTGTATGCCTCCCTCATTAGACAATTGATTCCTTGAAGGCAGAATTCATTTGAATTCATTTCTGTATCCCTCTCCCCACCCCCAATTAACTAATGTTTGGCACAATCCCTTGTACTTAGTAAGCTTTTTTTTCAATAGAAATTGCCTAAGCTTATTCAATTAATATGTAGGGGTGATGTGATTTATAATAAAGAATATATATTTGGTCTTTGTCCTGTTTCTGGCACAGAGCTCCTAAAACCTTTGGAGTTTCCTAAGTGATGAGAGCATAGAAATATCTCTTGTTATGTTAATGAGATGACTTTTGGAAAGCACCTAAGGAGGGGGGGCTCCTAGCCAGGACAGCCAACAGAAGTGATTAGAGTTGGAACTTCCAGTGCTACCCCTTGACCTCTGGGGAGGAGAGAGGCTGGAGACAGAATTCAATCACTAACGGCCAATGATTTCATCAATCATGCCTATGTAACGAAGCCTCCATAAAATCCCAAAAAGATGGAGTTCAGAACACTTCAGGGTTGGAGAATACTTGGGAGATTTGGTGAGAGCGACACACCTGAGAGAACATGGAAGCTCCGTTCTCCTTTTCACATCCCTTGCCCTATGCATCTCTTCCATCTGGCTGTTCCTGAGATATATATCCTTTTTTTTAAATCAACTGATGATCTGGTAAGTAAAATGTTTGAGTTCTGTGAGCCTCTCTAGCAAACTAAGTGAACCCAAGGAAGGAAGGGATTGTGGGAATCTATGATTTATAGCCAGTTGGTAAGAAGTACAAGTAACAACCTAAACTTGCTACTAGTATCTGAGGTTCAAGGAGAGGTTTGCTGGAAGGTCAAATGTGTAGCTAGTCCATCAGAAACACAGGCGTGAACCTGGACTTATGACTGGTATCTGTAGTGGGATAGGGTGGGGAGAAGAGTCTTACTGGACTGAGCCCATAACCTGTGGAATCCAAGGCTATCTCCAGGTAGACAGAGTTATAATTGAGTTGAATTCTAAGACATTCAGCTGGTATCCCAAGAGTTGCTTGTTGGTGCGGCAATTCCCCCTCACACTAGAAATGGTATCAGAACCTGTTTAGTAGGTAACTCACACTTTAGTAGCATGTCAACTAAATAAAATTGGTTTCATACAGTAACAGAAAATAAAACAATTCTCTAGTTTGTCCTCTGAAGTTTGAATATTTTTATAAGGACATGGGCCTGAGAAATTTAATAATCACCAGAAAACCATGTAATAGAGGCTATTTTATAATGGTAGAGTTTGTTTTACAATAGTAGAGTATATTTTATACTATGTTGTACAAAATGCCTTTAAATATCAATTTATGGATCATAAACTGAAAGGGACTTGAGAACTATTTAATCTAACCTTACCTATTTCACAGATGAGCCAACTAAGACCTAGTGTATAGTATTATGGGCTTGATACGTGGGCTTGGAGGAGATATTCCAAGATATGCTTGGAAGTCACAGAGCTGAGACTTATGCCCAGATTTCTTACCTAGCACTTATGCAGAAGGCTATTTAGGTTTTTCCAGTTGTGCTATGAATATTATAAATGTGCTATTAATATGATAAAACAGATAAAATGATTTTGTTTTTGTTTTAAAGTTAAACATTCCTTAATTTTTTATTCCTGGTACCACTACCACAATTTACAGGGCAATATACCTGATGTAATGAAAAGAAAAAGAAAAGACAAAGCTACAACAGATAAAAGACCCCAGGAATGTACATCTAATTGACACTACATTGCATTAATCAATAGCTGCACTTTTTGCAAACTGTGGCTATGACAGTCCTGAACAAGAAGGGTTTCCTGTTTAAGCTGAAGTAACTTTTCTGACTATGGATCATTGTTCCTTTTGTGGCAGATTTTTACAGTTCCTGTAATGCATTTGGGATGACTGTCTCAAAGTAACTTGAAGCTTTCCTGACAACTCCTCGCTCTCTCTCCTGTTAAGAACTGCAGCCTTTTTCCCCTGAAAAATTTCTACAACGTTCTGCTACCATATCCACCACTTCCACCACCAGATCCGTAACGACCACCATAGGGACTGCCCGAGCTTCTTCCACCACAACTGTCCCTTCATGGGACCATAATTTGATTGCTGTTGTCCACTATAATTTCCTCAATCATTATAGTTCCCACCACCACCATAGTTAGCTTCAAAATTTCCTCCTTCATTGTGACCCTCATATCCTCTACCACCACCACCATATCCACCTCCATGGTCTCCATATACTGGTCCACCACCACCATAGCCTCCTCTACTCCTATAACCAGGATCACCACCATAGTTGCCACCATCACCTCCAAATCCATTATATCCACCATCACCTCCTCCCTAACTACCTCTGCTGCCACCACCTCCACCACCATAGCCTCCTCTTCCACCAAAGTTTCCACCATGGCCAAAGTTACCACCACCTCCAAAGTTTCCTCTACGACACATGAAGTTGCCAGATCTACTTCCATGACCTCTTTGTGATCCAGCAGACTGCATTTCTTGTTTAGAAAGGACCTTTTTTACTTCACAATTATGCCCATTAATAGTGTGGTATTTCTGAACAACAGTTTTTATCAACTGTATCATGATCACCAAAAGTTACAAAACCAAATCCTCTCTTTTTACCACTCTGCTTGTCTTCTATAACTTCTATGGTTTCAATCTTGCCATACTTTTCAAAGTAGTCTCTCAAATTATATTCTTCTGTGTCTTCTTTAATACCACCAAGAAAAATTTTCTTCACTGTTAGATGGGCACCAGGCTTTACAGAATCCTCTCTAGAAACAACTCTCTTTGGTTCCACTACACACCCATCAACCTTGTGTGGTTGGCCACACATTGCTGCATCCACCTCTTCAACACAAGTGTTAAATCACAAAACCAAAATCCCTGGAATGTTTTATTTGGGGGCCTCTCATCACCACACAATCTGTAAGTGTGCCCCATTTTTCAAAATAGTCTCTTAAACTATCATCTGTAGTTTCAAAGCTCAAACCACCAATAAACAGTTTTCTCAACTGCTCTGGTTTCTTTGGATCATGGCCCCCTCTTTCCGGTGGTGGCGGTGATGGCCAGAGTCAGACTGGGGGTGACCAGGTGGTGGTTTTACCTCCATTTTGAGACTGGACTCACCCCTTCCAGCTCGAGTTCAATATGGGCCAGATAAAATGATTTTGGAGAGACAAAGACTAGGTTTTTTGTTTTTTTTTTTTCAGAAGGCTACAATAATTTTAAACTAAATATCTTCAGTTAAATCTTCAGGATTTAAGCTGAATTTTTAAAGTATAAAAAATTTGGATAGACCAAGGAGATTACAAGGTTAATTCAAGTGTAAGAAATAATGAGTCAACGTATGAAACTAGACTAGCAAAGGCTTTGTTAGAGACCTGTTTGTGGAACTCAAACAACAAATGCAGAGAATGACGTAAGGAAGCCAGGAAATATGTAATCCCACTCAATCATGTGATGGTCAACAAAACTGAAACATCTTGTCTTTTTCACTAAATCATTAACTGCAACTGAAGGATACTGAAGAGAGGCCCTAATTATTCAAAGTAAGTTTAGGAAGATGCATCTGGCAATTGTGTGTAGAAGATTACGTGTAGATCCCCAAAGATGATCTGGGAATTCCTAAAGGGTTGAAACTCCAATCAAGACTGTAGCAGTAGAAACTCAAATACACGAGTAAACATTGCACAAGAAACATCAGAAAATCACAACTGGCTGGAGAATTGGATAAAGAGGAGAGACAGAAATAAAATAATAGTTCATGTTAATATTTCAAGTTCCAGAGACCTGACACATGATTTCCATTGACCAAGCAGGAAGGAGGGTCAGGTAGGTATGAGATAGGATAGGTTTAGTTTCAGACATACTAACTTTGGGTTGAATCTGGGATAATTCAGTATGTCAGTTCCCAAGCCTGAGGGAGAGACAGGAACAGGAGACATAGACTGAGATGCTATGCACGTAAAGGTGAAGGCTGAACCTATATAACGAGTAAACTCTTGGGAAAGTAGGATAGAAAGAAAAAGGCACGGGGGGCCAAGACAGACTCCTGGCCTATGTTCACAGCTGGTTTCAGAAGAAAGGAAACCAATGAAGGAGTATTTGGGAAAATAAACAAAACAAAGAGCTGAAAATACTATAATGTTAATCTTGGAAAAACTCTTTATTCTAAAGGTAGTTGGAAAGTTTATCCACTATGTCTATGTCTATCAACTTCAAAAGACTTGCTTCTGTGTCAGTATGTATATCTGGCCAAATGGTTCCAATCCTGTGTGAAAAATTATAGAAAGTTCAGTAAAGAATGTTGAAAGAAGAAAAACCACATTAGACTAATTCATCCTCAGAAACACAAAAACGAATTAAAATATTTCATTAAAATTTTGGTTTTTAAGTATGTTCAGACTACTTGTAAATATTAGAAATCTAACCTTTTATTGCTGTAAAACCCCTCTGTTATGAAGATTTATGACTAAGGCAAAAATTCATTCTGTAGTCTGACTCAGTGGAAAAGCCTACACTAATCTGGTTAAATAGCCTAAATGCAGTGACAAATCTGGATACCAATGTCATCAAAGGAGCTACATATAATCTTAAAAAGGGAGGGCAGCCAATGTCAGAAGTTGTTGAAATGCAAAAGTTGAGACTCATCAGTGTTGCTTTCAAACCACTCACTGATTCAATGAATACAGATCTCTAAATCAGAATGAATTATACACTGTAAATGCTGAGGCAACTTAACCTACAATTATTTTTCTTAATTAGGATCAAAGTTATTAGTGTGAATTTTTTTTTCTTTTCGAAGAAATAATGCTCATTTGTTCATTAGTTCGGAATGAAGTGAGTCATGACCAACTAAGTGGATAATCTTGGAAGTTCATGTTTCCTTAATTTCTGTCTCTGTAAGAGGGGATGGTAGTGGATGATCTGAAGTCGCTATTGTCTTATTAAAAAGTAGTTCTTAAATTATTGAACTGGGGTGATAATATATTTCTTATCAAACCTTCTGCAACCTGACTTTTCACATAGTTGTTATTCAGATATGGATGTAGGTATGGGATATGTTACACGATCTAGGTAAAGCATTGAATTTAATCATCAGATTGAAGTGAAATTGATCAACCCACGTGGCACATCACCAGGCTGCTGGGAAGAGACAGCCATAGGATTTCTCTTTTATGGGGCCAAATAAGTATATTTCTGAGCACATTCTCTGACTACTATCAAATAAAACAAGAAATTAATTATAAAAATGTTTAGAAATCCAATATTAACAACCAAATGAAAGAGGAAATCATGACACACTTCAAATTGCCCTCATTCCTTAACATATATAAGGAGATTGTTCTTGAAAAAGAGTGTGAAAACTTAGGAACAATTAAGGAGTACAAATTAAAACAAAATGCCATCAGATTGCTAATATTTCTAAAAATACTGATAATAGCCAGGGTTGGCAACCTGTAGAGAAATGAATGGGTGCTGCCATATACTGTTGATTGGACTTTAATCTGGCAAGTTCCATTTAGGAGGGCAATTTGGCAGTAACTTAAAAACTGAAAATACACATACACTTTAACGGAGAATTCTACTTCTGAGAAGCCTGCTTCCTGAAACACACATCCTAAGCCCAAATACAGATGCACAGTGATGTTTTTTGCTATATTGTGTATAAAGTTGGGAAAAAAGACATAAAATACAACTCTATGTCAAAATTTTAGAATCCTATGAAGGAGCCATCAAAATGAATGAGGTGAGGGATCCTGACTGGCTCAGTTGGTAGAGCATGTGACACTTGATCCTGGGGTTGTGAGTTCAAGCCCTATGTTGGGTGTAGAGATTACTTAAAAATAAAATCTTAAAAAAAATGAATGAGGTGGATCTACATGTAATGATATGGAAAGATATTATTCTTAAGTGAAAAATTAAGTTTCGAAACCTATTATACTATGACCTCCCTAGGTGTAACCCATCCCTATAAAATGTATTATCTGTACTATAGAAATTAGCAAGACCATAGAGTGTTGTATACATTAAGATGTAATAGTAGTTACCTGTGGCGAGTGGCTTTGGGAGGTAATGGGGAATTTACATTTCATTATTACAAAATTTTATAATAGTCTGAATTTGAGAAAATTAATTTCAAATAATAGAATAGCTTAACATGAATTTAATGAGTAAAAAGTTAACGCTGCATTATTATTCCTCTTTGGTGACCTTTATGCTACATATGAATTCTTACCACTAAAGCATTATATAGACATTGCTCTACATTGGCTATTGCTGTGTGTACCTAAGCATACTATTTAAAAATAGTTTAATAAAAAAAAAATAAAAAAAATAGTTTAATAGTTCGGGGGGCCTGACTGGCTCAGTCAGTGGAGCATGTGACTCTTAAACTCAGGGTCCTGAGTTCAAGTCCCACATTCAGGGTGAAGCCTACTTAAAATAAAATTAAATGAATAAATAAATAAATATTAAAAGTGATAAGTTTAAGTCATTTAAAAAATCCTAAATGGAAAGCTTGCTCTATTCTAAAAGCAAACTTAAAATATAAAAAAATATTAAAAATTATGTAAATACTAAAGGATATTAATTCTCAGATATTAATTCTCAAAGAAATCAAGAATATGGCATTGTACTATCAAAGCTAAAATGGGTAATAATTAATATTTGTGAGAGTTTGATCACAAGGCACTTTTATATATTGCTAGTGGCAACAATTTTTCTTATAGGGTTATAATATCATTAATATTTATATATATATGGCTACATAAAAGCTGAAAGCAAATATTTTAGAGTATTAAAAGTGCTAATCTCTGAATAATATTTTAGACTTGTTAATTTCCCCTCTGAACTTTAAATACATTCCAGCAGTTGGAATTCATTATCTATGTTACTTCTGTAGTGAGATAAAAATACGAAGAATGTTGAAAGTAGTATTTAAAGACCTTAGCTTGTTCATTAGAATAATCAGAGGTATTCTGACTTCTACCATTTAGTGAACTGTTATACATTTACCACTTCTGTATGAAGGGGCCTTTCTCCTCACTTCTCTAAAGGTTGCAGTGACCTTCAGTTTATGTATAAGGAATTATGTGAGACAGATACCACATGACGACTGGCATTTTGGCTGGATCTTGGCAGGTGCCTCCATAGTCTCTGCCCAGTACCTGGAGCTTAGCAGAGCTGAATCACCAGTCTCTTCCCCACTTGGAAATTTTTGATAGTAATCTTTCCCCACCACCTTTACCCATACAAATTCTTCTATCAGGTGCAGGTTTATGTCTAACACAGGGCTTAAAAATGAGATGAAAAGGCAAAGGTCTGTCTCGATCTCACTTCTTTTCCTTTGAGACTACATCACTGGGGAAAAAATAAAACAGTCTATGGTTTGTGGTATTAAAGGTTTAAGGCTCTGTGCAACTATGCATGCATTAGCATCTTTGGCCTAAATCCTTCATTCATGTCGCTCTGTCACACACACACACACACACACACACACACACACACTCTCTCTCTCTCTCTCTCTCTCTCTAGTGTGGCATCACAGGCTGATACAATGACAGAACCAGAAGAGATATTAGATCTTGTCACCTATCAGTTTTAGGATCATGATCCTTGGAACATTTGGGCTCTGCGTAGCTTCTGAAGGAAACCTAGGAAGGCAGAAGGATGTTCAGAGAGTAGACAACTGAGTTGCTGTAGCTCTGGTTTAAATGAAAATTTTACTTCACTTTCATTTCTCATACAGCTCAGGTGCAGCCACTTTAAAAATATCTCAACCACCGATCAACTCCATTTTACTCATTTAATAGGTTAGGAAACAAGTGTCCCAGAAGTTCAGTTGCTTAACCTAAGCTATATGCCTATGGCAGAGATAGGATAAGATATCTAAATTTTTAATTCTAAATGGAAATTGGAAAGCTAATAACAGTGGCAATTCTCTGTAATTCTGAATTTTCCATGGGGTTGCTATAGCTTATGAAACTCACATTATGAAGAGGCAATTAAGAAAATGGAGAGGTAACCAGGCAACAATAGTGCCATTTTCTTAACAGTGTGAGTGATATTATGTAGGCATAGGTTACTTCTGCTTCAAATGAGCTGGTGCATATATGGGAGAAGACAGGTTGAGCATCTGCTGGGAAATAGGATAGACCTTTTTCTACACACCTGCTCTGCAGAAAAATATCTATAATGAAAGCTCCAGCAGCTTGCTCTTATGTGACTGCCAAAATCTGAACAAGTAATACCCCCAGCCATATCATAACATAAGGCAGAGCTGGATCTGTGCTATGGCTCTAAAAAAAAATGAAGTTTAGTTGAAAAATTACATGAGTAGAATTATATGGAATCTTGTGTACCATTCCCTCTCCCCTGGGCTTTAGTTTTCTTAATCTGTAATGAGGGGAATAAGACTGATCTCTAAAATAATTTGCAATACTTACATACTCAGTTATGTTAGTTGGGGTGTGGTGCTTTTTGTTTGCTTTTAAAATCAGGTTCAATGTCAAGGAGGGGAAAAGCCAAAAGGAGGAGAAACATTAGCAACTGTCTTACAGACATGTTATCAAGCATTTGTATTATTTTTAAAAAATACCTTCTCAGACAAACTATAACATGACCATGGATATTATTTAAAATGATGCTTTTGAACAGATTAGGAAATACACAAAACAATTTATTTTTAAATACGAGATGGGTGTGTGTACATATCATAATAATTCCATGTGTACACTTAGACAGTGAAACCACAACTAAAGGAAAAAACCTGCCAACATGGAGACTTATCTCCCTCAAATTCGTAACAATAACCTTAAGCGGGTCCTTAATGTTGACAGCAGTCAATGTATTTCCCTGGTCATCTTATTTTTCTACTCACCCAGAAGACTACTTCATATTTTATTCCCTCACTTCAAATTCTGTCTTCTAACACCCACCTCCTCCCCACTCTTCACTCTCAGCTGATACTTTTGCTTCCTATTTCTCTGAGATTGAAGCAATCTGCAGAGAACTTCCACAGCTCCCACCCACATCCTGGCATCTGTACCCATATATTCTGACTTCCTGCCTGATACTCTACATAAACTAACTGCACTCCCAGCTAATCCCATCTCTTCTGCTTATACACCAATTTCTATTCCTTCCACCTACTGAAGCCTGATAATTCCTCCATCTCTACTTACAGAATCAAGTCCAACCTCCTATCACCACGCAAGCATTAATCGCTAAAAAATTGGAAAGAAGAAAGAAAAAAAAAGCTGCCCCTTTTGGATCCAGTTCTCCTGATGTTTTTTCCCCCTCAATTTTTTGTTCCCTTTCGCTCCAAAATTCCACAAAAGTACAGTCAATAGTCATACTTCTAATTCCTCTTCTTAAATCTTCCATAAATTTTGTGGTTTCGTTTGTTTTGTTCCATACCTCCACAAAGTCTTATACTAAAGTTATCCATGTTCTCTTTACGGCCAAAATCAACAGTGGATTCTTAGTCTTCATCTTACTTACTACATTAGGGACATTTGACATAATTGCCTGTGCTCATCTCCTAGATATACTATCTTCACTTAGTTTCCAGGGTGGTACAGGTTGACTGTTCAACCTTACTAGATGCTCCTTCTTAATCTCTGTTGTGTCTTCCTCTTGTGTCTTGAACTTTTAACTTTGGAAAGGTCTGTGACTCAATCTTTGGACCCTTATCTTCTTTATCTTTTTTTTCTTCTTCTTCTCTTCTTTGTCTTTATTCCCTACCCCTGGTGATCTAAGTCGTTTCATGGCTTTAAATATTATCTATATGCTCATACCTCCTAAATGCATATCCCTCAACCAGATATCTGTCCATAACTCCAGGCATTTATATCACATCTGTCTTCGTTACAT
Source organism: Potos flavus (assembly GCA_028534135.1). Lineage (NCBI taxonomy): Eukaryota > Metazoa > Chordata > Mammalia > Carnivora > Procyonidae > Potos > Potos flavus. The sequence continues at coordinate 67,614,510 of CM052884.1, read as the reverse complement.
TTCTACTTGGTCTGAAAGAATCATGTCCAAACTCAATAGTCTTAAATGAACCTTCTGATATTTGTTCCTAGACCTAACTCAACCTATAGTCTTCCCATCTCATTCGATGGGGAAAACATTAGAGGCCAAAATCTTAATATCTGTCTTTCATAACCCTCCTTCAATCCACATTCAAAGTTTATCCAGAACCTATCCATATCTTCTCACCCTCTCCCCTGCTGTGAGTCTCTTAACTGGCCTCTCTATTGACCAGCATGAAGGTAGGTTTGAGGTTGAGAGTGAGTAGACATGAGGCAGATGAATTTAAAATGAAGTCCATCTAATATGACTCTTCTACTTGAAACCCTTCATTTGATAAACTCGTATTTCACTAAGAGTAAAAACCCAAGTCCTTACAATTATTATATGACAACAAGCCCAACAAGGCATGAAATAATCTTGCTTGCCATTGCAGATATAAAAACACATCTGTTTCAGGGAATAGCTTTTCCACATCCTTCTTTAAATGCATATTTAAGAATTCAAAAAATTAAGAGTTCATCATTGCACAAATGCTTATAGGATAAACACCTGATTATCCTTGTAAGGAACTGTAGGGCATATATAATTTAATTATGAGTTTGTGCTATATCTCTCTTTCAGTACCCTGCACTCTTTAAAATGCTTTCATTTCACATTTTTTTTCAGTACTAATGGTTCTTTTGGTCCCCCCCTCTGTTAGTAGTGTGTTCATTTACTTTCCTTCCTAATTTATTTGCATATATAATTCTATAATTTTTTATAAACATATTATCTCTCTTTTGGTCATACAATACTGATAGTCTTTAAAGGATTTTTATATTGTTATCAATACTAAATGTTAGCGTTTAAAGAAAAAAAATCCTGGATTAATGTCAGGAAGGAGCTGAATTCTCCTTTTCATTTGTTCTCTGTTTTTGTTAATAGTCTGCATTATAAAACGGCATATTAAGAAAAATAGTCCCCTGTGGAGGGACTTCAGTAGACATCAGTGGGGACTTTAGTAGAGTAGACTTCACTCGTGGCCTTTCTTCCTTTGGGGAAAAAACTTAGCTTATCAGGATTATATGATTTGCAAATTTGGAAAAACTTTCTTCTTTCTTCTCCATTTCAATCTGTTCCCCTTTTTTCTGCTACATAATAAGGGGTCTGACACTATGGGGTCAGATTTCCCAGCTGTGTCACTTAGTTGATGGGTAGGTCTCAGATTCATAAGGAGAGGAAATTCAGAAGCTCATCTGGCCACACATCAAAGTCCTATTTTCCTAGTTTTCATCAATTATACAGCTGACCTTTTGATATCCATCTGTCAGTCTGTAGTACTCTATTTCTCCATTGGTTCAGAATTCAGGCAATGGGGAGAGAGGTGTTACCTACAGAGTCCATCAAAATCCCAACATGTTTGTAATGATTCAGATACTAGTCTCTAAGCATCCCATTTTTTCATGTATAATCTGACGGGAGAAGGGTGTCATGGAAAGAGTGGGGCTCTGGTGTCAGACAATGTTGGCTTCTAATGTCAGAAGTATTACTATATCACCTTGAGTCAAGTTATTTAACATATCTCAGACTGTTTTCCCTGATCTATACAATAGCATGAATAAGGACTTCATTGCATTGTTGTGAGTTAAAAGAAATAGCGTTATGTGGAGTGCCTAAAAGGAAACCTGGTACAAATGCATACTCAGAACTATTATCTTCCCTTTATATCAGTAATCCATTGAATACATAATTGAAATCAAATAAAAAATAATGATATTTATCAGAAGTCAGGAGAAAGTTATTTACATACTATGAAGTTGAGTGGTAGGAAGAACATTTTGGGAAAAAAATGGCCAGTCTTTTATTTTGAACGGAAAGCAAGATAAATTTTCTTCCTGCAAAACTGAAGTAGACTAGTGAAGAAAAAAAAGGCACCAGTAAATCTTCCAAAATTTCTATAGTAGCTGATGTGTGTGGAATAAGAGGACCCTTGATTCATCCAGCCCACTGCCTGTGTTCTGCATAATTACAAGTTTTTATGGCTTCTGCAAGGATGTTGTTGATCATTATATGACAACGAAACCCATAAGTATCTGTCTGTGTTAGAACAGTGACACTTGCTGGTTATTTCTGATATTGACAGAAGTACTTACTACTAAAAAACATCCCTTTTTAAAGCAAAATTTAAAATGACCCTCATAGATGTCAACAAGGTAAGCCAACAGGGAGATAGTCAGGGGTATCTACAGGTATCAAGAGGGAATACTGAAATCATTAAAAATACTGAATATGACAAAGGAATTCACATACATACACATATGGAATAGTCGAGGTAACTGGGGATATTTGGCCAGAAGAAGAGAGGGCATAAGCAGCTAGTGATTGCTATCTTTAAATTATAGGAAGAGATATCATAAATTAACTCTGTAAGTATAACTTATAAACATTTGGATCAATATAATTTTAAGAGCTATCCAATATGAACTGAGCTTCCTTGCTGTGGTTCCCTGCCTCTAGAGATACTCAACCATATTTGAACAGTTATTAACTATAGTGGCCCTAGAGAGGATTCAGGAATAACAGGAATTCTTGATGATCTTTAAAAGCATTCCAGCTTCCAGGTCCTGTTACTCAGTGCAAACCCACATTTATATGACTTATAAGCTAATAATATTTTTTGTAGTAAAATCTGGCTCCTTTGCTCATATGTTAATTATGAAAGCCTGTTTTAATCGTTAAGGCCTTATTGGTTTCAGAAATAGGAGGACTTGCCAAATCAGTGCCTTTGCTATTATTCATCAGTGATAATTACGCACTGCAGTGAAATATAACAGAAGCATCTGTGACTTTTAAAGTTTATTTATTTATTTAATAATCTCTTCACCCAATCTTTTTATTTATTTATTTAGTAATCTCTTTGTGGGGCTCAAACTCATAATCCCAAGATGAAGAGTCCCATGCTCTTCCGACTGAGCCAGCCAGGCCTCCTGCACGTACCACTTTTTATTTACGGGATGATTTTCTGTCACCTAACACAGAAACAGTAAGAACAACTGATCCTTTTTCTTTCTTTTTTTTTTAAAGATTTTATTTATTTGACAGAGAGAGAGAGAGATCACATGTAGGCAGAGAAGCAGGCAGAGAGAGAGGGGGAAGCAGGCTCCCTGCCGAGCAGAGAGCCCTGATGTGGGGCTCGACCCCAAGACCCTGAGATCATGACCTGAGCCGAAGGCAGAGGCTTTAATCCACTGAGCCACCCAGGTGCCCCTCTTTTTCTTCTCTTACCTCCTCACCCCAGTAAATATTTCCAGTCTCATGGTACATTAATCTCAGGTTTACGGAGGAATGCAATCGGCGTGAGTACTGGTAGGACTCTACCCTGAGAGCATATTACAATTTTCTCACCCTTTTAGACCAGCCAAAAACAAACAAACAAAAACAACAACAACAAAAAAACCAAACATAATTTGAATTTCAGTGATTTAAATATGTCATTTAATATTAGTCACTCCTCAAAGTATTAAAAGCGACGGTCAATTAATCTAGGGCCAGAACCAGCCCTGGCATCTCATGGAGACATTTTCTCATTTCGTATTTTAGAGATGTTTACATTCAGGGACTCATAAAGAAACTGCTTACCTGCCTAAGGCAGGAGAGTTCTAATAAACTCATTCATGTAATAAGAGCTTATTTTCCTGAGGTACCAAGAACATTTTTACATATGAATCAGTGCACATAAGACCAGTTGCCAACACAAGAAAAAAAAAAACAAAAAAAAACAACCTTGCTACCTGCCATCACTTTATTACAGAGAATATTAAACCGATTCGTTTTCTTTTCTTTATTAAACACACGCACATACTTAGGCAAGCCACAGCACTGGCAGCACATTTAAGTAGCTGTTTTTACCATCTGTTTTCCATTTAACATTGGAGTGTGCTTATCACAAGAGAATTTCCAGGCTAATAAATAAAAAAGAGAATCATCTAGAGAAAGTCAGCACTGTAGACTGAGAGGAGGAGAAACAATCCCAAGAAGAACATCGAGGGTGGAAGCATAGGTGGAGTTGGGAAAAGGGAAGAGTTTGGCTCAAAGTATCCACTGGGCACTATTTTCTCAGACTCATTTCCAAACAATAACACCTGCAAGAACAAACCCAGAGATATGGTAAAGGTAGCTTTGAAAATTTCAATCTGACCTGATACCTAATGGAAATAGGAGTTAATGATCTATTTCACATCTACACTCGTTATAGAATTACATATCTTTTAAATGACTTTTTAAAGAAATATTGGTAACTTTTTTCTTTTTTGCTATACGCTTTTATGTGTGATAAAATACATTTAAAGCCTTTTACTGGTCTTACTATTCTCCCGTAATTTCTTGACTTAAATGAGTTTTATTATTGCTAAGGGAAAAACAAAGACTTTATCACAAGGGGATTATAAAAAAGGTGTTGGAGACGTGACAGAAGTGGCAGGCTGTCAACTGGTGAGATCTATACCCCTTGCCTCAAATATATTTCTGTCTCTTAAAGATAAACAAACAAAAAAAAAGCATGAGTTATTTTTCAGTTTTTAAAAGTTTCAGAGGAGAATGAGAAATCAAACTGTAAGTCATAGTCATTCTTTTTCAGGAAGGGGCGAAGGCATTGTGTAGGTGGTGAAGTCAGAGAATTAGGTAGATTTCGGTACTGTCAGTTTTGTTGTGTGACCCCGGGACAGCTGCTTACTCTTCCGTGCCTTCTGTTTCCCCACTTGGAGAGAAGTGATGATCGTTAAAATAACAATAATATTAACAACGAGAATAGTGCTTTCGAGAGGATTCAGTGAGGCTGTGTTATATAAAGCACTGACACAGTAGCTATTACAGATGAATCCTGAAAACATAGAGGCTGCAGAAGAGCTCAATGGTTCTCCACTAGTTTTATAAATTCCATGTGGAAACTGTCATCAGAGAACTGATTGTACTTTCAGCATAGGCAGCTTCTGACTGCTAAGAAAAGCTTATAAAACAACTTCTAAAACCATAGGTAACTGTCCTTTAAAATCATTTAATTTCCACAGAGCCCACCTTCCACTCCTATTCTTTCAATTTCTTTCTTCTTTTTCTTGGGTGAGGGGGCCAAGGGAGAGGGTGCAAGAGAATCTCAAGCAGGTTCCATACCCGGCATGGAGTGTTACATGAAGCTCAATCACACGACACCAAGACATGACCTGAGCCAAAATCAAGAGTCGGCCGCTTAACGACTGAGCCACCCAAGTAACCCTCAATTTCTATTGCTCCCTCCAACTCTCCAAAATGTGCCATCTTCCTGGGGCCTCCTCCAACAACCATATAGAGACTCTCCCATTAAAATGCAATCACAAATGTCGGCAACATACGGTAGCAAGAATATTTAGGTGGGAAAAAAAAAAAGGATACTTAGGTGAATAATGTGAAAATCCCAGCTCTCTTACTTGAGTGGGAGGGAGGTTTTTTTTTTTTTAAGACTCTTTAAATTCTATCTGAATATATTTCCATAACACGACCTCTAACCCCCGACCCTGGATTTCTTCTATTACGAAGTAAAAGAGTGAAAAACAAGAACAGAAACAATGACAATAAAAATAAATGGAATCCTTGGACCTGCTCTACACTGAAGTTGGTTCTACCAAAACAACAACCTCTCCCTAGAAAAATAAACAAACAAACCAACAAAAACAAAACCAGAAACTACAGAGACATAGCTATCACAGTTTTCTAGCAATGTAAAACCTGGATCCATTGACTGGGAACAACAACTGAGTCAGGAAATGGGGGCGAGGGGTGGGGAGGCATTCCAATGATAGAATGACAGAATGAGTTTCAGAGCAATATCATCAGTCACTTTTATTTTTCTATTTAAAGGGTAGGTATTATCATGAATTGCTGCAACCAATCATGCTTCATGTCCAGGGTTCTGGGAGACAGCCCCACTTTCCCTGAGCCCTTTGCCTCCTCTTATCTGTAAAAAAATGTCTTGTGAGCAAGTACGAAAGAGAGGATCCTCTTGCATGGGTAGCTAATAGTTTCTGTCCTAACTACTCGTCATTTCTGCCCTAACCAATGAACTTGAACCACAGAAGACATTTATTTAAAAACTGCTTGCAAATGCATTTATTTTTTAAGATAAAGAGTATAATCTATTGTGTAGCATTTGGAGGAATAAATTCCTCTCTAATGAAGACCCATTTTGATAAAATTTGGAACAAACTTCCACCTGCTTTATCCTTATATAAAGGAAAGTATATGTTACCAAATTTATAGCCATTGTAACATTTAAGCAATATTTTAAACTGAATATCTAGTAAAAAGTCATGCAATAATTGAAAAGCAACTCACTCCTGGAATCCATAGCCCCATTTCATAATATGGGTTACAGGGGATAAGTTTGCTTATTGACATGAGTCAAGAAATGTTGTGTGATGATATAAGGACTATAAAGATGACTGGCTTCATTCTTACTCTTTAAGATAAGTCTGTTTTTTCTTTCTCACAAATGTTGGTGCCAAATGTTGTGGAATTTAATGAATATAAAATAGCTCACATTTCCAAGGTAAACCACGGTAAGGCCCACAATAAATTTTAAAGCAGGATTTATTTTAACTTAAGGTTCGTGATTGGGCTTTCGGGATTTTCTTAATCTTTTAAATTATATTTAGGACTTTTGTGTATGAGTATATATGCATTTGTTTCTGGGAAGTTGATCCATAATTTTCATCAGGTTTTCAAAAGGGCTAGGGACCCCTAATGATTTCTAGCTATGCTTTAAATTGCTTATCAGCAAAATGCTGATGGACACATTTCCTCTGATCACTATAAAATAAATCATAGCTGGACCAAACTGACCTTGAAAATACCTCTATGCATTTATATATAGTTTTGATGTCTATATATTGTATAGTTACTTACACAATAATTCTTTAGCACAACGAGCTTTGAGAAGCACTGAGTAGCATCAAGGCAAGAACAATATATAAAGATGCTTTGATTTCCAAACATTTTTTGTGCATAAAATAAGTATTATTTCCCTAGTAATGAATGAATAGAAGGGAGCACATTTACACTCTTGAGTTTTAAAATCAGGCATACTATTCCTTCTAAGGCATTTGCAGTTTAGCATAACTTCCAGAATCTCCATGTCACTTCAATAAGGGGATGCAGAAAGTTCTAAATATACTGCATACCATTCACAGACCATAGGATTCTCAGAATACTTCCTGTGGTCCATCTACCTGTCCGCCTCCTTTTTATGCCTATATTGCATGTGTAAGCACAAAATCAAAGCATAGATTTTCCTAGAGATCCCTAGAATCCTCAGTCAATTCTTATGTTTGTGCGCCAATAGTACAAACATTCTCGGACTCTCCAAACCTTTATAGATATTTATATTAACCTCCTACTTAGGTTCCTGCCAGAGAAGAAGACAGTTTGAATCCTAGTATTATACCACCTTGTTTGGTTCATTCCTTTCTTTTCTTTCTCACACTTCACAGTAGTGCAGAGTGTACATTTCTCTCTTTTTCTTAGTATTTGCCCAAGGACTTTCCTTATATAGCATTTTAAGATCTATCTACCCCTTGTCTCTGTGTGCTACTCATGAGGCAAGTAAGAACTAGAAAGTATCAAGAACAAAAATGTCAATAGATACGTTTACTTATGTGATTAAATGAGAGCATGCTATAGTGTGTTACATCTTAGTGCAATGGGTATTAAGTTTTCAAGTTAACATACACACATGGTATGAGAACACTGTGGTAATTATTCCTTCAAACAGGAACTGTGTAACAACTCCTGACATCTTGGCAAAGGAAGACATGTCAAAAACACTAAGAGACAAACAATGGGATAACCCATGATGTTACAAGTATCAGAACACAGCGGAACCTACCGCAACGGAGCACAGCATAAGGCTACCTGTTTCCCATTATTATGTTTGAAAACACATATTATTTATTTCCTCATTTAATTAGCTATGATTAAATGCCAGCTTCTGTGAAGGTTCCCATGTTGCATAAAATTGGACTTGCCCTCACAAAGCTCATAATCATCCTCATCATTATTTAGATCCTTTGTGTCAGGCACTATACTCATACTAATCTTAAAAATGGGTTCGATAATTACCACTACTTTAAAAAAAAGACATAACTGAGGTAAAGTCAGGTTGAATACTTCACACACAACAAGTTAGTGATAGAATGAGATAAAAGCATGCTTTATACTTTAAAATTCATGCTTTTAAGTAACTTGGAGCTTGTCTATGTATACACATCATTATAATGGAAGGAAAGAAGTAATAAGGACCAAAAGAGAAGTAAAGATAAAGCATTTTAATGAAAGTTCAGAAAACGTATTATTTTTTAGAGGGGTAGGATGAGCAAATACTTTGTAAAGAAGATGTTTTGATTCATATATCCAAGATAAAAAAGTCTCAGTTGTAAAAATAAGCGAGGTAGAGAGGACTATATGAGCAAATTCTTTGGGGAAGGAGGTCGGAAGGAGGGCATGGAAGCCAACATAAAATTTCATTTGGCTGGCATATAAGTCTCATCAATGGAAAGAGAATGGAAATAATATTCTTGAATATGCTCCTCTGTGCTAGTCACCGAGCTGTGTATTTCACACAATGCACCTCATTTTATTTAATCTTTACAATAACTCAGTGAAGTAGGTATATTAGCATTTTAACAAAAATAAATAATTGACAAGGTGACAGAGAAAATATATTATGGTGAGAATTTGAAATCAAAGTTAATTATAAAGTCTGTGTTCTTTCAGAAATACCATATATTATATCATGAAAAAAAATCCTAAGGACAAATTTAAAAATGAAATTGGAACCATATTGGGTAGGGCCTTGAATTCCAAAATGAAAAAATATTGGAGTTAGCTTTGAAGATAATCATGAGTCATTGTTGGCATTTCATAGCTATACCTTAGATTTCTCTATATGTCAGAAACACATGTTAGTCATTAACTGATTAAATTTGTCATCAAGAACCAAGGTCAATAAATTCTAAACTGCATTAATTGAAATTTGTTCTTTCAGCTAAACTTTAAGCTCCTGAGTCATAACTCCCATGCAACAGTCAAACAAATAAGAAAATCAAAATACTTAGTGGGTGTACATTCATGATGAAAAACTTGTCATCAAATTACTCATAAAAAGAGTAAAATAAAATGGGCAGTAGGATGGGTTAATGAAATGAAGCTTTAATGTACTATTTATATAAATAAGGCTAGATCTTTGCTTTGGTGAAGGAGGCAGCCACCTTCTTGTCAATAGCCAAAATCTACCACTAAAATGTCAGTCCTTATTTATACCCTTTCAGTTGTTTTTCTGAGAAATGATTCTTCGGAATTAGTCCAATAAAAGCAATAATTAGGAACACAAATCACGTAATTGTGCAAAAAAAAAAAAAAGAAAAAAAAATTTGAGGATATACCCTAAAATATTAATGGTGATTGTGGAGGTGTCTGACTTATGGTTAATTTTGATTGCTTTTTCATGATATATTTTTGCATTTAGAAAATTTTGTACAATGAGCACATATTGTTTATGTTGAGGAAAAAAAAAAAAAAAGAGACCGAACTGAAAGTCCAGGGAAGATAGATTTCCTCTTTTTCTCTTCCTCTGTCCTTCTACCTTTGGCCAGCTCTGTGTATAAAACTTGGCACATGATATACCTTAAACGTAGATCAGGACAGAAGATTCATTCCACACTTGCTTCCCAATCTCTTGCTACAAAATGTCAAACCATAGAACCTAAACCTAATTTGGATGTTTGGGAAGCAATTTGACCTAACAGGTCATCAATTTATTCTCAAGCTGTAATTAGCATGATTTAATATAGGACATATTATTTTTCAGCCTGAAGAAAGGCAAAATTCATTAGCGTTGTAAGCGGGGACTGGAATGTGACTCTATGTTTAGTAATTTTTTAAAGCTTATTTCTTATTCTCGAGACCAAGGATCCATGACTCTGCCTCATGTTTCATGTCAGTAAAATGCTCTGGTTCTTCAGAGTATCAATGATCATATGTCTGAAAACTTTAAACTCAGAAATGCTATCTAATAATTTTTTATTTGTGTAGATGTAAATGTAAAAAAACTCCAAACTTCTAAATTTTGAAGATCACATCAAAATTTAACTATACATTTAATGATCACTTTAGTAGGAAAAAAATGCATTCTTAAGAAAATTAGATTTGGGGGGGTGGCGCCTGGGTGGCTCAGTTGGTTAAGCGTCTGCCTTTGGCTCAGGTCATGATTCTGGGGTCCTGGAACCCCATATCAGGCTCCTTGTTCAGTGAGGAGTCTGCTTCTCCCTTTCCCTCTGCTGCTCCCCCTGACTTGTGCTCTCTTTCTATCTCTCTGTCAAATAAATAAATAGAAATCTTAAAAAAAAAAGAAAATTAGATTTTTTGTTTTTTTTATCAAACACTTATCAGTCAAATATATTGGCCAACATTAATGCACCAAGTGAATATTTTTCTGTAAGAAGTACTTTAACAACTAAAATTTTATCTCACTATATTCTTCTTAATCATTTTATCCAATTTTCCATCCCTGAGTCTATTGTTCAAAAATTTGAATGATTACTAACGTTTGTTATTCCGCGGGCCAAGCATACACTTACCTTTTTTCAATTTGTATTTCTTTTAGCACTTTACTTCATAGCACAAGTGAAAGCCCTAGATAAATTATTTAAATAATAAACTTGTTTTGGGAGAATCCTTTATCTTCAGTAAAGAAAGCAGTTGATCTGTAATAAAGGGCGATACACACATTTGGACAGAAGGTAAAATATAGTTGTTTAATAAGGATATGGAAAATTATCATAACAAAGTTTTAATAAGCAGAACATAGCCCAGCCGAATGAGAAAAATCTGAGTCTTTAGGAGGGTTTGCCAGTGAAGAAGAAGAGGGAGAAGTCATTTCTGATATAGATGGAAACCATCAGGTACAAATACTTTAGCAGTAACTTGGGTATCATAAATATATATCATTTATATGCATAAATGCATGTAAAATACACAGAGTTATAAATCTAGTGGAAAGTACATGACAGAAGCACAGACCTTTCTCTCTAACCATATGCAATTAATTGTTCCTCTGGATTCTATGCCGCTCCATGATACGTTGTTTCCTTGTTCTATTTTCAGTGACTATCACCAGGCCAGCATGCCAGCAAGAGTTGATGTTAATGTCTTAGCACAAAAATGTGCCTTTTTCATATTTTAGAAGCAAACAATTTCACTTGAGTATTAGACATGCTTGCAAATAATGTTATAATAGTTGCTTTTGACATTCCTAGAACGTATATCCTCTCAAGACTGCTGTAGCAGTGCCCAGCCTTTGCTATTTTAGTGCATGTCTTTCTGAATTTTGCTGCCAGCATCTGTGTCTCTCTGCTTGAAGGCTTTCTCTCAGCATCTGTGCCTATTCCATTGGTGTGAAAGGCAGGCTAGGGGTTCTAGGTAATGAGCATCCCTGGAAACATCTCTCAACTAATGATTAATGGGTTTTAGTAGATAAATACCCCAGGTCCTTTGCTCTTGGGGTGACCTTGGAGTGAGTGAGGTATGTGTGCTATGTCATTTCTTAATCACCTGGGATTCAGAGCAGGACTAAGCTACAGACATCCACAATGGCGACTTTATTACTTTATTTGATTTTTCTGTTTCCTGACTTAGTTTTCTACTTGCCTACCCTCACTCCCTGGAATCACCTCTCGAAAGGATTGCAATAATTACATTTAATTCTTTGTCTCAGAGTCTGATAACTACTCATCAGAAACTCATGAAACATAAAGGCTACTCATTCTAAACTTGACTGGTAATCACTTAATCTGTTGACACATTGACACATTATGTCCAGAGTCAAAGTCCTGGACTCAGCACTTAAACCAGCTGCTACCAATTCCCTATACCTAATGTTATCTCTACAGCCCAGTCAGGACCTTCCATAAATCAGTGACTCTCCTTTGTCCTCCATATCCAATTAACAGACAAATTTTGTCAATCGTATTTCCAGTATGTACCTAGTATCTGTTACTTCCTTTCCTTTCTTTCCTGTTATTATCTTAGTTCAGCCCCCATTATCTAATACATCAGAAACTCAATCTGTATAGAACTTACTGTTTGATGTAATGAGGTGCTTTCTTCTCTGAGAAGAGCTCATACTTATATAACTTTCTAATCTCTATTAATGATACAATCAATGATCTACAAGACTTGGTAAATTTTTCTCTACCATCTATGCTTGTACCATTTAAAAAAAAAGGCTACAGATTCTTTGGCCCTTTTCCCATTGAGAAATGTAAATCCATTTTGTTCTCTTGGGTTCTCTGTGACCTATCTGATAAAGTACAGATGTAATAATCTATCGGCTTAAGCAGTGAGAGACTGGCAGATACTGGCAGACACTTCCTTCATCTGGGAATAGTCATTCATGGAAGCCAACTGTCATGTGAAAAGTGTGATTTCCATGGAGCCACCACACTGTGAGAAGCATGAACCATGCAGACAGGCTCAAAAGGATGAGGCATTTTGTATGAAGAAAGAGGTACAAAAGCTATTCTGGACATTCCAGCATCAGTCATCTCAATTGGGGCCACATGGATCAGACATAAACTGTCCAGCTAAAGCCTTTCCTAAATTCCTGACCCACGAAACCTGCTGGTTTCACTCTAGGGTAGTTTTTTTGTGCAGAAAGAGATAATGGGTGCAGTCCCCATATCCAACCCAATGAGTCCTGTTAGCTCTGCCTCCAAAATATATCTTGATTCTGCCCATCTTTCATCACCTTCTTTGCTCTTCTAGTTCCAAACAGAATTGTATTTCATCTAGACTAATACAAAAGACTTTTAATTATTCTTTCTGCTTTTACCTTACCATTTAATCCCTGCACAGAAGCTATAAAATAATTTAAAAAGTTAAATCAAGTAACACTGCTTAAATTCTCCACTAACTTCTCACTGCAACTAGAATAAAACTGCTTATGATGGATTATAAAGACTGACACTGATGACCCATACTTACCTCTCTGATATCTCTTTCTTAGTTACTGTGCTCTACCCATATGCCCCCCTTTTTAAAAAAAATTATTTATTTGATAGAGAAAGAGAGAAAGAGAGAGTACGTGAGTGGGGGGAGGGGCAGAGGGAGAGAAAGAATCTCAAGGCAACTCCACACTGAGCATGGAGTCCAATCTCACAACCCTAAGATCATGACCTGAGCCAAAATCAAGAGTGGGAGGCTTAACTGACTAAGCCATCCAGGCACCCCCTCCCCCACATGCCATTTTTGATATCTCTGGAATGCTGTAAACTCATACATATCCCAGTGTCACTGGGTTGTGGTTGTCACCTTTACCTGGAATAGTCTTCTCCAGTTCCTCACTGATTTGCTTTTTCTCAAGATTCAGTTATCTGCTCAACTACCACCTCTTATGGAGAGGAATTCCCTGACCACTAGATTAAATTGCCTCTTTCTAGTTAATATTATCTATCCCTTTAACCTGTTTTGCTTTTTCTAGCCTTTATCAGTATCTAGAATTGTTTATATGTTTACTTATTGTTTATTTCTTCCTTATTAAAATGCAGTGTCTATAAAAAGAGACTGAGCTATTTAGTTTGCCACCATATTCCTAAGGCTTGACCCATTGCCTGACAGACAGTGGAGACTCCCCAGTCATTGTAATATGAAATAGGGTAATTACAAATGATTACAAATGATTGTAATATGAAATAGGGTAATATAATATCCTGATTTAGAATCTATTTCCTAGGAACCTTTTATTAAAATTTGACTGGGTTGAAATCTATCAGAAAAAAAAAAAAGATTGTGCTAATTTATAATCCACTTGATGTAGCTTCCCAGGAGGTAATTTGCAGGGAAATATATATTACATAGTGGATCCATTGCACCATTTAATTAAATATTCTTTAATTTAGAAACACCCATGTTGACTAATTTAGTGTATCCAGTTGGAAAGGCAATATTCTCCTCTCCTCCTACCCTGATGCTTTCCAGACATGATGCAGATTAAAGAGGGCAATACTGGTCTGCTTTAGATGTATTATTTCCTTATTGCTCTAGGCACACAATGGCCTATGAAATTGATCTGAAATTTGGAAGGAAGACAAAGGCCAGGGAAAGTCTGCCCATCCATCCACTCTAGTTTGTGTTCATTATTATCCAAGCTAGAATGACAGCCACTTCTGGGCCTGTTAGAAAAATTAAAGAAAACAAGCAAGCAAGTTAGGGATCGTTTTGTACCCACTCACGAAAAGATGACAATTTAAGAGTCTAAATTTATGTTTTCTCCTGTAGGCACTTTCTTAGAACATTTTTTTAAAAAAATAGTGAAAAATTCCAGTTTACTGCCTGCTGACATAGGGTCCATTTGTGCCTTTCTGAACAACCACTCTCAAATGTCAGCAATAGTGAATAGCTGTAAAGTAAACTCCATTTCTTTATCTTTTTTTTTTTAAGATTTTATTTATTTATTTGACGGAGAGAGACACAGCGAGAGAGGGAACACAAGCAGGAGGAGTGGGAGAGGGAGAAGCAGGCTTCCTGCCAAGCAGGGAGCCCGATGCAGGGCTTGATCCTGGGACCATGACCTGAGCCGAAGGCAAACGCTGAACGACTGAGCCACCCAGGCGCCCCTCCACTTCTTTGTCTTAAAAGCAAATTAGGAAAAAGGCAGGCTGATGGTTTCCCCTCAGGAAAGTTTCCCCTGACGTATGATGGGTAGAGTATAGCCAGTGCCCTTCTCTTGGGCCTCCTCTGCCTTCATCCCCTTTCCCTCCTGGGCTTTTAACATCCTGGCCCAAGACATAAATATTCTCAGCAGGAAAGACGGCTACTCTCTCCCTTCCACAACCATTTGATTAACTTTATGAAAGCATCAATCTGTGGTGTGAACAGCCCAAAATACATATGGAGAAGAAAATGGAGGGGAAATTGAATCCACAGAGGGTCCACATGACTCCATAGAAATTAGCATATTCTATTTGACAAAATTCTCCCTTGGTTTCAGTAGCCAAGTAGAGAACGACTTGGACTTCTTCCTTACAATTGAAAGAAAATAAATCTGAGTTTGAACCCATCTCTGGCCACTAATCCCTTTTTGATATTTGAGTAAGTCACTTATATTTTCAGGGTTCTAATTTGCTCATCTATTAACTGGTTCCTAATTACCGAGTTTATTGCGAAGCTATATAAAATAGTGGTTGGGAGCAAAAGCTTAGAAACATTTAACGCCTGGGTTTAAATCCTGATTTCTCCAATTATTAACTTTGTGACTTTGGATAAGTTGCTTAACTTCTCTGTGCCTCTATTTCTGAATTGGTGGGAAAGCATCTCAAATATCCACAGACCTGATTTTACCTACTTTACTAACAACACATTAATCAGGTGGGTAATATAAAAGCAAATGCATTATGTTTTCATTCATTTATGTACAGTTCATTTGTTATAGACTCCTTTCCGCTAAAAATCTACATGTCTGTTTGTCCAGGTTTCTCCAAAGGAAAATAATCTAAAAGTATTAGTAGATTCTGGAAGAAAGCTAAAGATTCTTGGAAGATAAGCTGAGAGTATGTCAACAATCCAAGAGCTTCTACATGATCAAGCAACAATAAATATCACCAAATGAGCAGAAAGAGTTCTGGCATCTTAAGAGCTCTCTGTTTATCAAGAACTGGGAAGCCCACACACAGTTTGTTATCGTTACTGTGGAGAGTGGTGTGTTCACAACAATATCACCATCTTCTGGGAACTTCAGGCTTTACCCCAAAGACACTGAATCACATTCTATATTTTAACAAAATCCCAAGGTGACACCTTGAACATAAAGGTTTGGGAAACAAACCTTAAAAAATGACTTACGCCTGGATTTCAATCCTAGCAATTCTGATTTAATTGATATGAAGTGTAGCCTGAGCATCCGAGCTTATTAAATTATTTTCCCAAATGATTTCAGTGTAGAGCCAGAATTCAGAACCACCAAGCTAAATCTTGAGATGTCCCAGGATTTTATATCAAAATATAATTTCTCTCATGTGCTCTGAATACAAAAATGTTAAGATATATCAAAGGCACATCTTTCATGGTTAAGAAAGGTTGATTCCCCAGATTTCATTGTCACATGCTGGATTCAGAGCTCTGTGGGCTATTTCTTCCACGGTAATTTCAGGATGTAGAGAGCTGACTTGCTTATTTTCAGAAAGACAACAAAAGGTTGATTCCCCAGCAGGCTAAGCTAATGGCCATCTGTTAGGATGGAGCAGTATGGATTCAAAAGGTGATATTTGCCACTGTATCTGGTAGCAGGAGGCAACAAATGAAATCCAAGCCTTTCAGAACTCACAACACCTTATGTGTCAGATCCTGAGAGAAAGGCAATCCCGAATTAGAAACACACGCATCATTGGACAGGCACTCATCTACAGGCACCTTAGAGTGTCCACTCTGAAGGATACTTTTATCATTCATATCTTTCCATGGACTGCTGCTATGCTGCTGCCAATGGCCTCATGCAACATTTCATGTTGAGCACATGACAAAGGGAAGGGACACACCAGGGTTGTCCTGTCTTGCCCTGTATCTGAAATCAACCTTTTTTTTCTTTTAAGATTTTATTTATTTACTTGAGAGAGAGAGAGCCCAAGCAGAGGGAGCAGCAGGCAGAGGGAGAGGGAGAAGCAGACTCCATGCTGAGCAAGGAGCCCGTTACAGGACTCAATTCTAGGACCCTGGCATCATGACCTGAGCTGAAAGCAGCCACTTGACTGACTGAGCCACCCGGGGGTCCCTGAAACCAACCCTTTTGAGCTGACGAAACTGACACCCAAATGGTTACCATTATTGTTATTATTATGTTTGTGCTTATTTTGTATTATTCATTTAACTGAAATGTTGACCTAAGTGCTCCAAAAATTCCCTATAGCACAAAGATTTTATATTCAGTAAGGCATGGCATTACAGGAAAAACAGATTTGGGGACCATGCTAAAAGTAAACTTTAATTGTTCATAAATATGTATTATATATTCACCTAAAATTAAAAATAAAGATAGCACAGTGAATAATACAGATCCCATAAAATTTTATACATGTTAAGATAATAATGACTTTATTATTCATTAATAATAATTATTAATTATTATTTACTAATTATAGTATTAATCATTATCAATTATTTATTTTATTATTGTTTTATTTATTAAACAAATTTATTTATGTTTATTTTATCATTATTATTATTAATTTATTAATTATATAGTAATTATTTTGATTATCATTAAATTTTAATATTAAAATTAATATTAAATTTATATTATTAAATTTATTTTTAATAGAAATTAAATTAATTTATATTAAATATATTTATTTAATAAATTTATTTATTTCTATTAAATTTTATATAACTTTATATGTCTTATTTACATATATTAAATAAGTCTCTATTAAATTTTATATAACTTTATATGTCTTATTTACTAAAATATTTTTAGAATTTTCCTCTACCACAGTTTATTTTTAAAAAGATTTATTTATTTATTTAAGAGAGTGAGTGTGTGTGTGTGAGTAGGGGTAGGACACAGGGAGAGAATCTTAAGCAGACTCCCTGCTGAGGAGCCCAAAATGGGGCTCAATCCCAGGACCCTGAGACCATAGCCTGAACTGAGTCAGGTGCTTAACCAACCGAGCCACCCAGGTGCTCCCCTCCACCACCATTTAAATCAGACGGTTTTTGCAGATAATGTAAGAGTTTCTTTTTTCCATTTCCTACATTGTCCTTAATCTCCTACATTTTCTCCTTCCAAACAGCTATTGATGAAGACTTCAGGATCTTTTGCAAAATATGCATATGGATTTCTAAAAGATAACAAAGTGAACTTTATTAAGATTAAGTCTATGGGAGACCAGTAGGTACTAAATTTACTAGGATTATCAAAAACAACGTACGGTGACGAGAAAACAAAACACATTGTGCTAGCGCCCTCTAGTGGAAATTCTGAAGACAAGCCGATTCTGACAGAATAGTTCTGAATTCACAGGCTTGAATACATAGCCTCTTGAATACCAACCTTATTTACAGACCAACGAGGCCCCAAATCCAAAAACTTAGTGGGAGGCAGGAAGACCAGTATTCAAAATGTGCATTTCTTAAGGCAATAAATCCAGGAAGAAACTGATTTATATTCTTCTACTTCTGAATTGAAGGAATGAAGTTAAAGCTTTCAAACCATCCACTTACTTACACATATAGTGAGTATGAAAACTGTCACCTTGCAGGGTTGTTTTAAGGATTAAATGAGATCTGTTTCTCCCCAGTCTTTCTCCACATCTGTAAAAATATGTGTCCCCAGGGAATCAAATTTGAATCCTCTTTCTCCTGTACTTTGCCTCATTGTACTCATCAGCGATTACCACTTATTTATGTCAACCCCCTCCATCTGCAATCTATTCCCTAGTACAAACCACAATCCCCTCTGGCCTCTACTGTCTGACCAGCCTCCTGACTGCCCTCCTCACTTCCCTCCCATCATATGCTCCATGATGCACACGGTAGACTGAATGAAAAGTGTGTCATGTGGACCTGAGAGCCAGCCTCACATTGTTCACCACTGCACTCGGAACCCTCCCTACCCTGGCCTCCAAGACTGCAGTGAGCTGGGACCTGAGCCACCCACATTATATCACACCATCCACCCACCCACTCAGTGCGGCACTGAGCTTTTCTCTAAGCTGCCCCAAATCAGCCATTGTAGTCTCAGACTCAGGGTCTTTGCACAAACTGATCCCGCCTCCTGACAACACTTTTCTCATTTTTCTTGTGTCTGGTTCCATCCCATCTTGCAGGTCTCAGTGTAAATACTGCTTTGGAAATTTTCTGTGTCTACACGTGGTCTCCCATCTTCCAATTGTCTTTCTCATAGCACTCTGTTTCCTTCAGAAGAACACTCATGACAATCCATAGTTGTTTGTTTAATTGTTCATTATCTGTCTTCCCCCATTAGAATTTAAGGTACCAAGTCTTCTCTTATTGCCAATTAGATTCTTAGTATTATGAAGAATTGGTGCTTTTAAGTATTTATTGAATAGTTTTGTAGATGAATTCCATTTTTATAAAATTACTCAGCATAGGTTGGACTAATTAGGCCCTCACTAAATCCCAGTTCTTTTCTCTTTCCAGGGAGTCATTGGGCTCTATTAGTTCTCATTTCTAGGAACAACTATGAGCTACTTTTTTTTTTTTAGATTGAATTGTTAAATGCTTTAGGTAGTTGACTAAAGGCATGGTTCTTCTGTACTTGCAGGACAGATTTATAGAGAAGCTAATAAATCTTAAGCGCTAAAATCCCTCATTTTCCTTGGAACTTTTTAAAAATTAAATTAAATTTTATTATTATTTTTTTTTTCTGTTAGAGGGAGAAAAAGAAAGAGCAAGAAAGCAAGCACAGGGGGGAGGGAGAATCTTAAGCAGGCTCCACACCTAGCACGTAGCCTGTTGTGAAGCCTGATCTCACACCCTTGAAACCATGACCTGAGCCAAAATCAAGAGTTGGACACCTAACCAACTGAGCTACCCAGGTGTCCCTCCTTGGAAGTTTTAAGACCAAGAAAGGGACCCCAGATTTATGTTTACATTGTCATATGTATATATTTTATTTTTTAAAGATAAAATTATACTAACAGAGTAGTGCATGAGTAACATCATTTTCTGCATGAGAAATGTGAAATGCAATGACATCACAGTGGTCATATATGAAGGGAATTTGGAAGGGAATGTCACATATTTGATAAAAATCTTAAAGATTTGCACTACAATCTTAATAACAAGTTGTGAAACAAACAGAAATTTAAAAAAATAATTAAAAATATTTGGTCAACTTTACGGAGAAAGCAATGAGTTGTGTTTCAAATTTTTTTCTGCAGAAAATGTTATAAAAATGCATTAAAATATTCAAAAAGGATGTAGTCAAAATGTAAGAAAAGTAGGGGCGCCTGGGTGGCTCAGTGGGTTAAAGCCTCTGCCTTCGGCTCAGGTCATGATCTCCGGGTCCTGGGATCGAGCCCCACATGGGGCTCTCTGCTCGGCAGGAAGCCTGCTTCCCCCTCTCTCTCTGCCTGCCTCTCTGCCTACTTGTGATCTCTCTCTCTGTCAAATAGATAAATAAAATCTTAAAAAAAAGTAAGAAAAGTAATTATAGAGCTGTGATAGGCAGTTACTTAGGGTATATGTTATTTTCTGGTTTTTGTGATGTTTGTAGGTTTTGTGACCTTTTAAAACGTTATAAGCTGCTTTTGATTTATTTTCTCATTTACTTCCTAGTTCTATATTTGTAACTTTGTATACTTTTTGAAAAGTCTCCCCAAATTAAAGACTATTAGTTCTTCATGAAACCTGAATGTTCCCCTGATACTTAGTTGAAGTGACACATAAGTATTGTTTTTAACTGGATAGATTGGAGATATATTCTTCCGTTTTCAATTTTATTTAATCATGTTAATTAACTTCCTTTTTAATGTCACAAAGTGACCAACATAATGCTAGGAATAACATATTAAACTTTTTAATGAAAAAAAAGCAGTCCTTTTTAAAGAAATCAATGAACACACATGATAAGATTTTAAAAGTAGAGAAGAAATAGAATAAGAGGAAAGTATTATTGGAAAAAGATGAATTCAAAAGTAAAATTAAGGGGTACCTGGGTCAGTTAAGCGTCTGCCTTAGGCTCAGCTCATGATCCCAGAGTTCTGGGATGGAGCCCAGAGTTGGGGCTTCCTACTCAGCAGGGAGTCAGCTTCTCTCTCTGCCCCTTCCCCTGCCCCCCCGCCCCCCCCGCCTTGTGTGCTCTTTCTCTCTCAAATAAATAAATAAAACCTTTTTTTAAAAAGTGAAATCAGTATGCAGAATGCAGACTAGGAAGTCCTCTAATTTTATTAGAAGTTGGCAACAAATTTGTCCCTGAGTTTCCTAACAATCAACAAAAAGATCCTTGTAATCAGAGAATCTACTAAAGAAAAGAGTAAAACCAGGAACCTGTTTGCTAAGGAAAAACACAATTCAGACTGATTCGTGGATCTCACTCCATGATCACACGATCAGCATTGTCAACTAAACTTTCAATTGAACACAAGGTGTTTCAGAAATTTTTATTTGGGCTGATCTTATCATAGCAAAGTCAAATTTGGGGATGTGGGGAAGAATTCTACTGACAGCCAAAATAACGTTGCCCCAAGCCCTTCTTCACAGTTCCCTGCTGCTAATAGGAATTCTGAAAGAGATCAGATGCGTGTAAGGTGCAGTGTAATGGCTTTCACGTGAATTATGGCTTATCTGGGTGGTCCTATCATTGTGTTTGTGATACACATGAGCTATGCTGGGTCACAAATCTTCCAAAAGAGAGGAGGATCTTAAGGAAGACCTTCCCCTGACTATAAAGCCTACCTGGCCCTCGCTGTAGCAGGGGCCATAGAGGGACAAGGAGCAGGGCTATGTCTCTTCAAACAGTATTTTCAGGAAGCTACCAGCACATAACCAAGTTCTTGGGCTTTATAATTCTGCACAGTCTTTTAATAAACAAAAATGTTTCACGCTCTCCTGACAACACATTTTGATAAAATCCCTTATAAATGTTTTTTGCTGGCCCTTATTTACTTCCCCGAATGGAATAAGAGACTTCTATACACAATTACTCCAGATTGGAACATATTTGCCAAATTTTAATTTCTGAAACTAAAGTTTTCCATAATCTTTTAAAGGTAAGTATAGAGGAATATCTCTTTCAAGTCATCTGAGATGGACTTTGGACAGTCTTCAGCTAATGACAATTTAGGAGAAGGGCCTATCTTAATCATTTCAATCTCTTAATTTTCCTATTCTCACCAGGAGTTCAGATTGGATTAGAAGTGGTATCCTGAAGATGAATATGGGGGAGAAAATAAGTATTTCCTACTCAGTCATTCATTTCTTTAACAGAAACTAATGGAATGCCTACTATAGCATTATATATACTATATAAATTCTGAAGCCATTATCTTTGTCATTTATAAGGCTGTATGAGGGGGCGCCTGGGTGACTCAGTCGTTAAGCGTCTACCTTCGGCTCAGGTCATGATCCCAGGGTCCTGGGATCGAGCCCCACATCAGGCTCCCTGCTCTGTGGGAAGCCTGCTTCTCCCTCTCCCATTCCCTCTGCTTGTGTTCCTTCTCTCGCTGTGTTTCTCTCTGTCAAATAAATAAAATCTTTAAAAAAAAAAAAAGAAAGTTTAAAAAAAAATAAGGCTGTATGAGTTTGTACAAGTTACTTGGCCTTTTATATCTTCATTTCTTCATCTGTAAAATAGAGACCATAATTTTAATTATTTCATCAGATTACAATAAGAATTAAGTGAGTCGCTATATGAAGAGTACTTCAATATTTGATACATAGTGAAGTATTACTACTACTATGTACCAAGTGCTAGGGATGAAACAATGACAGATGTTCTGATTGATTTTGGCGGCCAGGAAAATGAGTCATTCTGCCTCCAGGGAGCATGGATGACTAGCTGCCCATTTGCACACTCTAAAATCTATTACTGTTTTTGTGAAGAGGTCTGTTGGCTGCTCCCTGCCAATAACTGAGTGGAGCAGAGAAGCACTACTCGTGGGGAATGCAGACCTCTTCTGACAGGTGGTTCCAGAACAGATTAATGGTTAACAGGGTTTAAAATGGTGGAAGATCAGGGTTTGGGGTGGATGTGACCATAAAGAGAGAGCACAACAGAAAATTCTGTGATGATATAAAAATTCTCTATCTTGGTTTCTTTGGAGGTTATGCAACTTTACACATATGACAACATGACACAGAACTATACATACATGCTGTGCCAATGTAAGTTTCCTGATTTTGATAGCATACTATATATATAGTCCTATAAGAGGTAACAGTTAGGAATGGAGTAAGGACCTCTCCCCGCAAAAAAATCTCTCCTTCATAAAAGCAACAGGAAAACTGGACAACATTGTTAGAATTCACTTTTACAGAACTTTGGAAATGAACCAAATGAGTCTGCCATTCATATCCTGAGAGAGGGAGAGACAGAGAGGCTTAGTCCTAGTTTGGGTTCCCCAAGAAGAAGACTCCGAGACAAAATTTCAAATGCAAGTAGTTTGCTTGGTAGGTGCACAGAACATTAACAGAGAAGTGAGGAATGATACAAGGAAAAACCAGATAATAAAGTGCAGAAAAACCAGAAAATTACTACTTTGGTTAACTGGAGTTTAAAACACTGGGGACTCTGAAACACAGTTGCAAAGCCCAATATGTAAGAGTTAGTTTCCCAGAGGCCCAAACCAATCATGGTATTTTTATGCCAAATATTGAGAACTATTTACTGATGGATGCTTGCTTTCTTGCTGCTTGAGTCCAGTTAAATAAGATTAAGTAGGTCTGAGTAAGAATAAGCAGTAAAATATATATGATCAGTTAGGACTCCTTAAGCTCCATAAAGAGAGAAAACTCAATCTTAACTGGATCACCTTTCAAAATATACTTTATTGAGTCATGAAAATTTATATTCTTAACCATATCACCAACACCCCAATTTCTCTGTCTCTGCGCTCTATTATCATAATGTTGGCTTCGTGTGGTAGCAAGATAGTGTAGAAATTTCATTTGTCACATCTTTCAAGATTCATAGTTAGTGGAAAAGTACGTTTCTTTTCCAGGACAATTAACAAAGATCTCAGTGTTGTCTGTCTTTGAGGCAATCACCAAGGCCAGAAGAATGTGTTGCTCTCATTAGTCAGATCTGAACCATGTGCTCATGAATGGAAGCAGAACTGGACGGAGTCATATCACTGGAAGGTCAGAGGAGTGCATGGAAGGAAGCACAGAAAGAGTATCTAAGAGTTGTTACTACAGTAATGGGACTGGGAGTCCTAACTAAAATAATGGGGAATGGACACTAAGCTGAAAAAAAGACACCACCAACAATGTCTTAGAAGGAAAGCCATAGGTAGAATTAAGTTCAGAGTATATCGAGCAGTTTTTAATTAGAAACACAATGAAGTTTATTTATATGTTAAATTGATTTTTTATTTATGAGTACTTTACCTGAGTACGTTTTATTTTATTTTTTTAAAGATTTCATTTAATTATTTATTTATTTGACAGAGAGAGAGAGAGAGAGAGATCACAAGTACGCAGAAAGGCAGGCAGAGAGAGGGGGGAAGCAGGTTCCCTGCTGAGGGACCCAAGACTCTGAGATCATGACCCGAGCTGAAGGCAGAAGCTTTAACCCACTGAGCCACCCAGGCACCCCCTGAGTACGTTTTAGATCACAGGCACACTTCCAGGTTTTAAGAAGATCCTCAAAAACTCAGTTCACTGCATTCAGTGATAATGTAGTAGAATGTTCAAGGCACAATTGGGGAAAAGGAAAAAGCAGGAAAGTTTTACTTAAGTGTTAAAGTCAAGGTTTAGACAAGTCTCTGGAGGATAGAAGGAAGAAGGGAAGAAAGGCATTTCAAGTAGAAGGAACAACATGAGTAAAAGGATAGAAGTATGAATGGATATAACTTGTCTACATACACGTAGTTTGATTTGGCTAGAATCTCATGATTTGAAATAAAGGAATAGCAAAAAAGATTAAAAAGATTGTTTTGACCCAAATGTGAAAGCCTTATTTATGTTGTTCTAAGGAGTCTATGTTTTCACTTATTGGCAATAAGGATCCAATGAAGGGTTTTTAACAGTGGGGAGATAATGAGAATTCAGACATCCTGGGAATCAGAATTTATTCCTTAATATCAACCATGATACATATTTTATGATAGATATTTATGCTAAGTCTAAACATAGCATGGGCAGTTCTGTCTCCTTGTGAGTTGCTTGTTCCTCCATTCATATGATGAGAAATAGCCTTTTAGTAAACACATTCTTGAGGCATTCCCCTAACAGCTTATTTTTTATTAAAAAGCTATTCATGTCAGCTCATCCAAAATAATACTATGAGAAAAATCCTCACACTAAGAACATTATTATTTGGTGAAATGGAAAGATGTCTATTCTTTGTTTGGATGAATTGATTCCTGTCTTAAATTGCTCTCCTGGCACTCCCAACCCCATGAGTAAAGGCAGAAACAAAATCCCTGCAGTGCAATATAACTGGTGGCCACTAGAGGGCAAACTTACTTTGTGCTGTGACCAGCTAGCACAGAGCTGCTTTAATTCAGAGCAAAATCGAGCAACAAAGGTGACCTCAGCAGAGGTTAGGGAGAACACATCGCTGGAAAAGGAGAGGTCAGTCTATCAAGTGACAGATATGAAATATCAGTTAAGTCAGATTGAAGCCATGGT
This sequence comes from Potos flavus, assembly GCA_028534135.1. Lineage (NCBI taxonomy): Eukaryota > Metazoa > Chordata > Mammalia > Carnivora > Procyonidae > Potos > Potos flavus. The sequence continues at coordinate 67,589,121 of CM052884.1, read as the reverse complement.
GACCAATTATACCCATCAAAGCCCAACGGTAATGAAATCCAGAAAGGCAAAGACTGTCATTTTGATGGAGATGACCTCTAGAAGAAGAAAAGGGGTGGCAAGCCAGGTTAACCAACTTTACCTTTACAGGAGAGAGGTGGGGCATTCTTCAAACACATTAAATTGGCTACTGAAAATGTGTTCTAACCTGATGTATTCCTAATAAGTAGAACAGAGTGGAAAGTGCTGTTCTAACTGAAAATAATGGTTCATTTGTCTGTTACTAAAATATGACCCCTGAAGGGATAGACATCTCATGGTATCTTATTCATTGGGAAGCTGATCCCTATTTGAATATAAGCATGACCACACTAAAACAGTCTGTACGCAGACAGCTTCATTTCTGATTAAAACCTTGGGTTATTTTTGGAAAGAGCTAAAAATTATACAAATATCAAATTTACCTGTAAAAATGAAGCTAGAGTTTTTTGATAGGCCACCTTTCTCAGACTCACTTGGGGGACAGTTGCTAAAATTTTCATTCCTAGGTTCCATCCCCGATCTTCCTAATCAGAATTTCTGAGGTGGGTCTAGGCGCCTGCAGGGTTGGCAAAACCCTTAGACAATTCTTTTCATTTGCAATATTTGAGGACAAAGAAATGTGGCGTCATTTGGGATGCCTGTGTTAGGCACTTTTGTTGGATCAGACTGTTAAATGCAGCTAGGTGAGGGTGACCTGTTTTCTCACACACAAACAGACACTTTTTATAAAGCAGGCAACACCTCCCTTGTGCAGAGCACCTGTGTTTGGTCACAAACAATGCTAAGCACTGCGTGTACGTTATTGTACCTCACCCTCCCCCAAGCCACTGAAGACGACATTGTTGCCCCCACTTACAAATCACAGAGAACACAGCTTCAGAGAGGTTAACTGACTCATCCACAGTCATGCATTTAGAAAGCAAGATTTATTTCATCCTAAAGTTACTTAGCTAAGAAGAGCATGAAGGAAGTGTTTAAAGGTTTATTAGTTTTCATGTATGAATTTCCTCATGATTTCTGAATCCTCAGGTTTTGGATTAGATGTCAGAAAGCTCCCTCCCCCATATCAAATTGCAATCTGCCATTCTAGAACCTTTACCCAATATCTGACCTCTGACCTATAATATGACTTTAGAGGAAAAACATTAACTTCTGCTCTGTCCCGAGAGTGGAAGTAAGGAAGAGTTCCTAATGGTTTTCCCTTGAAAGAAATCCATTTTAAATGTATTTTTAATGGATTTCTTTGGTTTACAGATTTGTTTGTAGGACTTTATAAACAATGGGTCTTGGCATTTAAAGTCAGAAGAAGGTCAGACATTTCATCTTTACCAAAAATGAAAGTGAATAAAAATCCTGACAAAAATAGTGTGGATTCTTTTAGGCTTCTCTAAAAGATCCTATTTCAGTCTAGTCAGAGCCTAGTCATGAAATATTGTAGCATAAAATTGAAATATGTCTTATTTTCGCTTCTTTTTAGTAGATTTGACCATTCCTGTTAAATAGAGAAAACGTTTTTTGTAAACTGTATTGCATTTCAGAAGCACTCATGTAAATATGTCAGCTTAGAGAGCATATCCAGATTTTCATTTTTTTAAATATATAATCTTTGTCAGCCCCATGAAAAATGTGAATAAAGCAACACACTAAAAATTAACCCTTGGGGAGCCTGGGTGGCTCAGTCGTTATGCGTCTGCCTTCAGCTCAGGTCATGATCCCAGGGTCCTGGGACTGAGCCCTGCATAGGGCTCCCTTCACAGCAGGAAGCCTGCTTCTCCCTCTCCCACTCCCCCTGCTTGTGTGCCCTCTCTCGCTGTATCTCTCTCTGTCAAATAAATAAATAAAATCTTTAAAAAATTAAAAAAATTAACCCTTAAAAATCAAATGACTTAGAATAACTCCCTCTGAAATCCATGATAATATTTACAAGGGTAAGGATAAATTATGTGTGTTCATCTAGCCTTTTTTTATTTTTAAAATTTGAAATATATATACATATATATAGAAATATATATATTGAAATAAATATATATGTATAATATATATACATGCATACATATATGCATGTATTCCTCTTTTTATGCCATAAAAAGGTTTACATAATTAATATATACAACCTGATTAGTTTGGAGATAAGTATGTATTGGTGAAATCTATCTATCCTACTATTTTTATAAATAATAAATTAATAAATTGTTGTATGAAGGAAAAATTGCTTCCTCCTCCCTCTGCCCCTATGTCCCTCCTTCCTAGCCATGGCTCAGTCTGTTGTATGTTAGAGTTTGGGAATATAAAATGTTCATAATAGATTTACCCTCTCAGGATCAGCTCCAACAAACTTATACTGTGGTAACGATGACTGACTCTGAAACCCCAGTGGCTTCCAACAACAATAAAGGAAGCACACGATGCAGTTAACAGGAGTAGTAGCTGTGTGTTCCATGAATCCATCAGTCCTCCACTATGAGACTGGACTGATGGCACGGCCACTCTCTGGGACACTGCCTGTATCATAGCAGAAGGAAGAAAAAACAGAGACCGCTGTTTTTGTCAAAAGTGGGAGGCCTCTCTTCTCACATTTCGTGCCCTATTTAAGTCCTTTGATCAAACTTGGCATCAGTGGGTCTGGGATTTGTAAGGAGGGTGAACAAATATTTTTAACAATATATAAATTATAATATACATATTTAATAGTAATACTATCTGATATTTCTAATACTTGTTTTTCAATGGCTTAATATTCATCAGATAAATGCATCATAATTTATTTTGTGGACACTTATGCTAATTTTTCAATAATATAAATAATGCTGGACAGAACATACTTCGACAAATCTTCATGCACACATTTCTTTTGGAACAGGTTTAATAAATACAAATGATACAGAATTGTTTTAGACATGAAAATCATAGAATTCTCCCTATATGCCTGCATCTTCCTCACACTGGTTTTTCTTTTATGAAATAACACAAGTCATTCTTGCTTGGTTAAACAGCTTCTCCTTTCTTCAAGTACTAATAGTAGGAACTGATTTAAACTATGCATTTCTGTGCTAGAAATCTAGTTTGATGTCCTTTTTATTTCTGATCACTTATTTAAAAAAAAGAAAAAGAAGTTTGGGAAGGATGATCTGCTGTCCTGACACTATTTTAATCATATTTTTTTCCCTCATCTTATAGACTTACGTTATATAAGCAATTAATTCTTTATTATCTCTTAGGCTACTTGTGTATCATTAGCTGGATTTGGGTCAACTCTGGGTATCTTTTATTTCCCCATTTCCATGTAAAGCCCTAACACACATGTGATATTCACCCACTTGAAAGAGATCATGCCATTCTTTTCCTTTGTTACTGAACAAACAAAATCGGTGGGTCACTTTGTGTTGTTTGTTTCAAATCAATGAACAGTTATACTTGGTGTTACATATTATTTAAAGCCATACACTTATTTGTAGTTTTGATAGATTTTATGGTAATTTATGACACATAAATTTGTTAATCATAATGTTGCTGAGCAACTGAAAAAAACCATATGCATAATTTTATAAATTTATTCATCAATCAGATATTCCAAAAATATTTCCTGAGAACTAAGTATGTGAAAGACCCCATGACAGGTGCTGGAGTTATGGGAGAGACAAAACAACGTGGTCTTATTACCACATTCTTCTGATTATTACCTGGTAGACTGTGACCTGAAACTGTCAGACTGATCTTTCAACAAAGCCTATGATTTTAGTTACCCTACATTATGACATTTAGAAACGTATGAATACTATACTATCAGTAAATACATTACTAGGCAAAAATAGCCTTGCCAATTCTGCTTGGTTGACAAACTGAAAACATAGAAGCAGTGAAAATGAACTTGTCTTCTGTAATCACTATCACTAAGAGTAAAGGAACAAAAAAGTTTTTGTTTTTTCTTTACTCACAATCTATTCAACAAATATTTATAAAAATCCAACAGACATCGTACTGTGTGCTATAAATTCGGTGATGACCAAGAAATCCAGGAAAATATAATTAAATAACAAAGAAAAAGCTACCTCAAAAGAAAGAACAATGAAGGAAAGACACAGAGAATGAGCAAATAAAATAGAAAAATGATTACAGAGAAAAGTATACAACTAAAAGATAAAGCATTCCAATGATCTAGAATGGCATTCTTGATAGAAACTAGAAAAAGTATAGACAAAAATGCAAAAGTGTTATGAGAAAGTAAATTTGTTTTGGTGGGAGGTGGAAGCTGGAGAAAACAAAACCTGAACTATGTAGTTTCAAAGGGAAATGGTGTCCCAAGAGAACTTACATGAAATGATGAACCATGAGACATACAGATTAAGCTGCTGTATTTTAGGGAGAAAGATTCCTACGAGTGGACCAAAAAAAAAAAAAAAAAAAAAAAAGATAATCATACTTACAACTTTTGAAATAAGCTTGGACTTTTCCTCAAAAATATCAATATAGAAGCAAATATGAAAAAATTTTGTCACTAACTTTTGTTTTTAGAGAGAAAGAAGGAGCGGGTGCACACAGTTGGGGAAGGGGGAGACGGAGAGAGAGAATCCTAAAGAGACTACCCACTGAGCTGGAGCTTGATCCCAGGACCCTGAGATTATGATCTGAGCTGAAATCAAGAGTTGGAAACTTAACTGACAGAGCCACCCAGGTGCCCTTGTCACTAATATATTTTTTTAAAGATTTTATTTGTTTGTTTGTTTATTTATCTGAGAGAGAGAAAGAGCACAGCTGGAGGAGGGAGAGGGACAAGTAGACTCCATGCTGAGTGCAGAGCCCTATGTCACTAACATTGTTATACCAAGATAACATATAGCAAGAATAAAAGTAGGATTTCCAGGGAAGATGGAGAGAAGGACTCTAAGCTCACCTCCCCCCACGGACACAACTAGATAATACCACATCAGTATAAATAACCCAGAAAATGACCCAAGGACTGTTAGAACACTTTCCACAGCTAAATGCAGAGACAAAGTCACTTCTGAGAGAGCAGGAAGGATGGTGACACAGAAGCTAAAAGGACACATGGGCTCTGCCGGTGCAGAAAGGAGAGAAAAAAAGACATTTGCTCCAGTCACTCCAGGAATGGGGAAGATGAATTCTCCTAACATTTGGCTTTGAAAACCAGAGGGGCATAATTTCACAATTCTTTGATCAATGGGGCATAACGCCTGGAACTTTAAAAATCAGCTGGCTCAGCTTTGGAGTGAGAGGAAACCAAGTCCCCGCCCTTAAAGAGATACACAATGAACAGTTCTGCTGAGTTACAGCAGTGAAGCAAGCCTTTCAAAAACGCCTAGGGCGTCCCGGCAGGAGATCTGTTTACTAATCTCAGAGTTTATGCTGGAGGGGCAGAGATCATTGGGAGACTTCTCCAAGAACAGAGGAGCTGGAGGGGGCCATTTCCCTCTCCTACCCCTCCAGCCTAAATACATGGACATCTGTAGGAACCAGCCCAGCACCAACACTTCTAACCTAACTTCCAGTGTGTGCCCCACCCCTGGGCACCCCTGGGCACTTCTGCACATCCACCCCGCTTACCAGGCCTGCCTTGGCAGGACCTTTTCTCCTGTGGGCCCAACCCTTCAACCCTGAGGCAGGAGTTTTCTAAAGTGGCTCTAAGTCCCCTCCCAGAACGGACCTGCACAAACTTTGCTAACACCACGTGCCTAGCCCCTGCATTCTCCAGCCAACCTGCACCCTGCAATATGCCCTTTGCCAGAGCCTATCCAAAGCAGTGTGACAAGCCTGGCATTGTATAAGCTGCCCTGACAGGTGTCAGCACAATTCTAAAATGACTCCTGCCCCAGTGAGAAGGGAAGATACTCACATACACCATATTTTAAAGATTTTATTTAT